>LPNX010361800.1:120325-207825 GCA_001517045.1 Pseudotsuga menziesii | reverse complement strand
TGACAACATACAGGAAAATGTAAATAACAGTAAGAAACAGTTAATTTATACGTACCAATAAAATTCATTAATTCTAACGCAATATTAAATCAATATATATAGAGTAGATATCAATTATGATCATCATCATCATCAATGATGAGGATGATGATGATGATGATTATCACGATGTTGCTACTGCTGCTGCTGCTGATGATGATGATGATGACGAGGATGATGATGAAGATGGTGGTGATGATGATGATGATGATGATGATGATGATGATGGTGATGATGATGATGGTGGTGGTGGTCGTGATGATGAAGATGATGATGGTGGCGATGGTGATGAAGATGGTGGTGACGATGACGATGATGATGATGAAGAAGATGATGATGATGATGATGTTGATGAGGAAGAGGGTGATGATGATGATAATGACGATGATAATGAGGATTATGATGATGCTGATGATGATCACGATGAAGATGATGATGATGAGGATGAGGATGATGAAGATGATGATGATGGTGGTGGTGGTGGTGAAGATGATGATGATGATGAAGACGATGATGATGATGAAGATTGTAATGATGGTGATGACAACGATGGTGATGATGACGATTATGATGATGATGATGATGATGATGAAGATGATGATGATGAGGATGATGATGACGAAGATGATGATGATGTTGTTGGTGGTGGTGAATATGGTGATCATGATGAAGATGATGATAATGACAGAGATTGTGATGATGGTGATGAGGATGATAATGATAATGATGGTTTAAACATAACTAAATAGTCATAAACATAATACATTATGAAAAAATATCTTCTCATATACCTCCTAGATTCCAACATTACTACAATGTCATTCAGATTCTTCTTCATCTAACTCAACATGTGTATCATCATCTGGTTCTGAATCGCTATCGTTAAAAAGATCTCTCATATTAGATTAATAATCAAAGTCATTTTTAGTTAGATATTCATCATCAATATCGTCAATGTTAATTTCATTATCTTCTACATCACTTGGATTATCAACTTCTTGATCGGATTCTTCATCCGACACATCTATGTCGACGTCCAACTAATCATGATGTGCATCACCTTCTTCTTCAACGTTGTCTTCTTCCTCTACTGCATTGTCCTTGACCGGTCTTCCTCTTGGATAGTATCTAAAAATGTGTGACCAGCCTGCTTTACCTGGAACCTCTGAGTAAAATACTTGCTCACATTGACTTGGAAGAACATAAGTATATGTACCTAGTTCAAGTGCCCTTGTATTAACCATGGTAAATCCATTGGCATGCTCAATAATAATTCTTTCAGGATCATGTTCATTCATTCATAGACTGTACCATTTGAACTCAAACAGAACTACTTTAAAGAAATTAAAGTTACACTCAATTATATCTTCCAAATAACCATAGTACCTATTTTCAGATACTTCTGTATGCCTGTCACTTCTAGAGGAAATGTTAGTGACTTGAAAAACTACAGTTATCCCACAATCAAATGTTTTCTTCTTTTCATCCAACGTTTTGATGCGAAATTTATGACCATTGCACCACATAGCATTGTGATGTATAAACTACATCATCCTCGACTCGGTAAATAAATATATACTTCATAAACGAGAGAAATATTTTGATACAATGTGAAACAACGAAAATAATGAGAAGGTTAAATATACTTGCCTTTTTATCTTTTAAACTGCATGCTAAATCAATTTCCCTTTGTGTAAGTTAGGGACATTCTTCTCGATGGCGATGCACTGTTTTAATCATTTTACTAACCCCTTCCCATGATAAGGTACCATAGTATTTTGTACATCATTCAATCCATTATTCCTTCCAATCAATATTGTTTGCAATGTATAAATGTATTGCATCCCACATGTGACCAACTATATGAAAAAATAACAATTAAGAATTGTAAATTAGTTATCATTAAAGGCAATTGATTTTACCTTAAAATACCAATGGAATAATAAAAATTACATAAATTGAAAAATTAATTGTATAATAAATAAAATGTACACCATTCAGTTACCTTTCACATTCCTCTTTCTACCTTTCCCTGACAGGACCTCCCCTTCAAATTTGTTGATGGAGTCGACATGCCAAATGCGAGGCAAATTGATAGTTTTTGCTAAATTTGGAAGATACTAACTAATGCACGCCATGGATTGATATAGCATACAACCCTACACCATAGAACCCTCAGGGCATGCTATTTGTCTAACAAAACCCTTCAATGAATTCAAATGCCTTTCCACCATCCACATTGACCTTGAGTTTACAGGTCCACACAATTCAATCTCCTCAACTTGGTGTATGAGATAGTATTCTTGTGCATTGAAAAATACTAGGGGTAAATACTTTTGCATTTCACACATTAGACGAGGAATTTCTCTCTTCCAATACCTAATATATTCTTTATGGATTTCTTTAGATGAATGCCACCTACAAAATATGCAAGAAAATAACATGAATGATCAACCAGATTGAGGCATATAATATATAATAAAGTTCTAAGCTGTAAAACACAATATGTTAATAAGCAATGCAACCAAAAGAACAAACATTTTTCATGCATATAAAATTGTTACTTACCTCATGTATTTACCAAGATCATATATAAATTGTTTTATGTTTTCGTCAAAACTATTTGGGAAAGCCAGAGGTAGAGCGTAGTGTAGCAAAAAGTAAATCATTATCTAATGTTTCCAAATAGGAGAGAATAATTACTAAAAATATTTAGTTAATGGAAATTATATACATAAATAATTACCTTAATGAATGTATTCTAGTAGCAAAAATCAAATCATTATCTAATGTTTCCAAATAGGAGAGAACAATTACTAAAAATATTTACTTAATGGAAATTATATACGTAAATAATTACCTTAATGAATGTATGCTAGTCATGAGTTTTAACACCGCCAAAATCACCTTTTTTGGTTAACATATTTTGTATGTTTGACGAAAACCTTGTCAGAAACCTTATTTTCTAAATGACCTCTTTTATAGCATTTCTTTGTTGCTTCGTTAATAACCATCGATGACTAATATTTCGGTTCCCATTTTCAGCATTGGAAATAATTACACTTTTCAATGGGTGATTGGATTCTGCAATGTGACTACAATTTTTTCCAATTTTATCTTTGTCTAACCTTCCATCTAAAGTCCACCATATCATTTCTATTACACTCTTCCCAATATGCATTGTATCAAACAAATGAGCTAATTGTAAGTGCTCGTAGTAAGGAAACCTACTTAATTGTATGAGATAAGACTTCATTCCTCATGGAATCGCATTCATGCCTTAAATACATTCATGAAACATTAAAAAAACACACTAACAATAATTAATGACACCAATGGTAGAGAAAATTCAGTAAAAATATAAAAATCATAATATTACATGAACATATTGTATGCTGTATATACAATTTGCACACCTCAACGATTTCTGTTATATTCCAACTTCCATAGGTGAGGTGTCATTCTTCATCGTTTCTTTGCAGTCTCTTCTTTACCATTGAATTTTGTTTTTTCAATAGCTTGGTACCTATGGTTCTTAGGGAGGTAGTGTCTGTACTCATCAAACACCTCCTTTGCTAAACTTCTTGAGTGATGATATTTTATCCTAGGACCACATACTGGACATACAAATTTTCCCTTTGTTTGAAGACTTGCGAGATATATGTATTAATATTATAGCATCAAAATATTATTAATTTTAAAAAAAATTGCATGTTTTTTAACTTAAAAACATATAATTTTAACGACGTGCAACATAAATTTACATTCCACAAAAATGTGTTAACCAGGGAGCGTCATGAATTGTCCATGCAATTATTCCATGGAAGTGAAATTGTTTCTTCCCTCTTGGTCTAGAGATGTCATACATAGTGATTCCATCCCATAACTTCAATATCTCATCAATAAGAGGCTTAATATATACATTCATATATTTAACTTGGTAATTACCTAAAATGATCAATAAACATACAATATTTCTATTTAGTTATCCGTCCAAATATATAAAAGGTGTTCTCATGCAACAATTAAACAAATAAATTTATGAAATAATATAAATACAGCTTTCAAAAAAATACCTAGAATAATCATTGCCAACATTATGTGCTCTCTCTCAATGGTCATCCAAGGAGGTATGTTATTGTTTATGATGAAAACAGGCCACACTAAGTAGAACAAAGCTCACTAAATGGATTGAAACCATCAGCTGCTAATGAAAGTCTAACATTACGAGGTTCATATTTAAAAATTGGCCATTTTTCTTCGATGTTCTTCAATGCAGAACCATCTGCAGGCATTCGAAGAACACCATCTTCACTTTTGTTCTTCGCATGGTAATCCATAAACTATTATATACGTTGGCACCTAAATAGTCGTTGGAAATGTGGTATTATGGGAATATAACGAATAACTTTGTGAGGGACCTCTTTTGTTAACTCATCAGTTCGATATCTACTAATTTCAAATTCTGGGCATTTTTTTTTCTGATGCATACTGTCCATAATATATAATCTTATCATTAGTACATGCATCGATAGATTGATACTCCACTCCAATTTATTTCACAATCAAGAATACCTCTCGAATTGTGCGTGGTAAATTATTTGATGGTGGTAATAGAAATTCACCCAACAATCTGCAACATTGGAAAAAAGTGAAATGTAAACAATATACATCATAAATATTTCATATCCCTAATTTACGAATTAATTAACACTAAAAATAGAAGAAAATAATCAACTTTACATACCTTAGGAACTGTGTGAAACAAGTGTTTGATAAACCATTCAAAACCTTCAAGTTCACCAACAACAATATAGCAGATAGAATATTGGTTTTTGAGCCTTCATAAAGAGGTTCTTGGGAATTCTCGAGAAGAGGGACATCATGAAAATCATGGAGGTTGTCCTCATCCAATGGAGAAAATGTGTCTTGCAGTAATGTATTTATCTGATCTTCACCATTAGTATCAATAACATCATGTTCATCCATAGGATCATTAAGAACTCATTCTTCAATAGCATGATCTCCATGTTCATCGTCAAGTAAAGTAGTATTTCTACTATTATGTGTCAAATAGCTCTCTGGCGGTCGACATATTAGGGGCATTGTCTTTATATTTACAAACAATGAAATAAAATTAGTGTATAATATACAACACATATATTTAAAATGATAAAAAAATTGTGAATACATTATCAGTACTATTACAAGAAGTACAACATGTAATGAATAATGTCTTACCAATGGATGATATTCATAGCCCCCTTCAGCATGCCCCTTCTCCTTACAATGTTTTTCAGCTGAAGTTCTTAAAATTCTTCTAGTTCACAAACCTCTGCAATCATTCCAAGGACAATAACACTTTCCATCACCCTTCGCCCCGAATGTTTCCTTATCCTCAACATATCTCCAATTGTGTTCTTCCCAGGTATATTTATTTGACATTCCGATAGCCTATAACAACAAAAAAAACCCATTAATCAATATATACAATACACCTAAATTGAATAGAGTATATATATATATATATTAATGGAGAACGAAAATTAAAGGAGACGATTAGAGGATTACCTAAGTTATAATTCCCTTTGATTACTACAGGTTGTTTCAATATTAGGTATTGGCGTATAGTGGGTAATGGCTATTTACTCTACATAACATGAATTTATATTGCCTTAAAAAAGGGGCTAAGGAATTGTGTTAACGATGTCACAAATTAGGAGTTTACATATTACTTCAATGCATGTGTTGGTATATTAAATATAGATATGGTGTTTCCTTATATAGTAATGAATTGCTATGTCAATGTGCAAGCGAGTTAGTATGTTGGGTTAAGTGTATTTGTGAAAGGAGTTGTTACACCATTTTGACAATTGGTAATACCCATAGGATAATTAGTGGTTAATTGGTTCCCTATGTTGGTTTATAGTTATTAATTGCAAGAAAGTATACATTATGGTGTCAATGGATCTAATGTAGAAGAAATTGAGGGGTCAGCAATATTGTTCATGTTCGTTATACTAGAGTTTAAAAGGTTTCAACAAATTGACATGATATTGTCAAATGAGATTATGAAATATAGATGTAGGCACTCAAAAATTGAAAGGACTGTCAAATGGGATTATGAATATACATGATAATGTCTATATTGTCAAATGACTATCAAAGTTTGAAAGGATACACCATTGTGGTCTCATTGGTTATCTATATTGAGGGGGATAGTTCAATCTAATTAGATTGTGTACTTGAAATCTACGATGATGGTCATGATATTAAGATTTTAACACAAGCCAACATTTAAAAAATTACTTTTTAACAGAAATGAAAATTAAAAAATGTACATTTTAACACAAAAGACCATTTATAAAATTACAATTTGTCACAAAAATCCCAAACTATAAAAAACATTTTCTCCATTGCATTGAAGCCCTAATTGGAACATAAAGGGACCAATACAAAAAATACTAGTGCATTGTAGTCAAACTAACCTGGAAAATGAATGAGATCAAAAATTTGATGTGTCAAGCCAGTACCGGACCCTTCAAATCGCAGAACATAAAACCAATAGAAAGATCGCTGCAACTCTAGCAAATGAGTCTGAAAAATATAAATTAAGAACATATATGTATATATCAATGAGGGTCGCACTTTTGAAAAAAATGCACAACGATCAAATTTCAAATAAACAAAAATAAAAAATAAAAACAAAAACAAAAAGCAAGTTTTCGGCTTTCATCACTATAGCGCCATTACAGGCATTTCGTCGCTATAGCGATGAAAGGCCCATAACGTCTCTATAGCGACGATCGTCGGGAGAATTTTTCAATTTTTTCCAAAAATTAAAAGTGTTTTTCCATGAAAAAATCGATTTCAACTGTTTCGTGGAAAACTTTCTTGGAACTTTTGAGCCATATGTAGTAGTGGTCTCAAAAATTCCCATTCGGACTAGTGATCAGTATAGTTAGACCTAGATATTTGAGACTAGTGATATTATTGTGGGACCTTCCCATTTAAGGTACAGTATTTAAATATGTGATATCTAATGTCCACCTATCTTATCAATTAGGCACACCACCGCTCAATGCATCAAGTAATGTTCTCACATATTCAACGTTTTCACTATAGTGGCAAGTTTTAGGCCATGAGTAATATATTATTTCTCATTTTCCTTAAGTTTGCATGATGCATAACACATGGCATGGTTATCTTGTATAAGAAATCCATCTATTTATTTAATGCAAGAATTTGTGCACATAAAAAAATATTTATTTGGGTCTACAATTTTTACAATTGGAGCACTAGAGGTTATTTTCAATTATTGCCAAGCTTTCCTCACATTATTGGAACCATTTGAACTTCTTCCCTTTATTTTGCAAGCAGGTCATGGGATATGAAAATATTGCAAAATTCATTGATAAACCTTTTTTAATATCCAACAAGATTCATAAATGATCTCATATCTATTAAATTTTGTTGGAACACCAGGCCTTTCCAGTTCATCACATCTCTGGATCTTCTAGAGACATATCTTCAATTAGTGTTAGTTGACTAGAAGAATCAACTAATGAGCTAGATGGGTGGTTGAATAATGGGTCGATTAGAATCTTAACTTTTCATACTATTTGACCAATTAATGAGTCGGGTAAATGACCCATAGATTGGTCCATTGGTCAAGATTGTTGTTTATGATGCAAATTCCAAGAAAATTGTTATGTGCAATTACCCAAGTATGTGGACACGATATTTCTCACTTGAACAAAGTTGGTTACATCTTGGATATATAAATGAGTGATCACCTTTTGTGATATGTAATGTAATAAATGAAGTGCGCAATGCATTTCTATGTATTGTCATTATGTGGTTAAGTGTTGAATCATGTCTTTAGACATCACCTCTTCTTGGAATTTCTTAAAATTATTGATTTTTGTTATGCATAAACTCTTTCTTTTCTCCAACATGGTATCTGAGCTATTGTTTTGAGGCACATCCTATTTCCTACAAGTTTTTATAAGGTTTGAATTTGACATGCTCTATTGGTTCAGGTCTATTTGTGATTGTCTCAAGGTAAATACTTGCAGATTGTATTAGTGTTATAATAGTATATAAGTATAATGGATACCAAGAAAGAGTATGTGACCTTGAATGGTCACAACTATGGAATATGGGAACACTATATGGAAAAATTACTGTAAAATAAGGCTCTTTGTACTTTTACCAAGACAACGATCCTAGATCTAAAGGATGAACAAAATAAGTTTGTTCTCGATGCAAATAAGGATGAGGATTTAGGGTTGATTACTACCTGCATTTTGAGGAATATATTCTTTCATAAATGTGGAATAAAATTTCCTCATCTAGTGCAAAAGAAACTAAAGGGTTTGTTTGACAAATTTTATTAATGTCAAATCATGTAGATCGAGAAAGATTTGATCTCTCTAAATCCTTTGTCCTTTGATAGGATTGAGGACTATTTGGAATGACTCAAAGAATTGCAACTAAAATTGGAAGAACGAGGGAAGGATTTGTTGAATAAATATTGAAAACTTATTGAATTTATCCTCATGAACCTAAAGACTCTGTATGATGTATCTTGTTCGAAATTTTGTTCTATTTTGGATCCCTAGAAAGGAGACGGTAAGGACTATACCCTTGACTCCTTATATGGTTTGTTGTTTAGAGAACATGAGAAATTTCTTGATGAAGGGAAACTAGGATTTAGGTAATAGGTCCTTTTAATGAAGAGAAAAGGTTGTTATAACTATAGAGAAATAATTCCATAGGGTAATATAGAGAAAATCCAAGAGCATGTTGACCAGACTAAGAAGAAGAAGCATGATGATACAACTAAAAAGGATAGGAAGAAAGAGTCTTGTAATTACTATGGAAAATAATGACATATGGATAAGTATTTCTAGAAGAATACCAATGATCTAGAAGAAATGGTCAAGAAACTTGAAGCAGGCATGCTGATTGGACAATCAAGCAATGCTCAACAAGGTATGATAGATAATTTTACATTTTTTGTTAGTGCTTCATGCTCTACATGCTCACACTACTCAAGGTAGTTGATTCTAATTGTACACATAATATGGATAAAGTTGATTCTTGTTTTTTATTCCTTAAGTGAAGTTGCAGAAAGAAAAAAAATTGTAGCAAATGATTATGCACTTGATGTTCCTGGTTGTGGTAATATTGAGTGTCAAAATGGTGTGATTATGTGTATCATCTTCCCTACTTGAATCCAAATCTATTTTCGTACCTCAACTTACTCAAACTAGAAAGAAGGTTGAAATTTCCATAGACCAGTTCATTATCAAGGATGTACATAATTGGGAAATTGTTGTTGTAGAGTTTATTGATATGAAAGACAAATGTACATGTTCTATGATACTTCCAAAAAAAATACATGACTGACTAATCTCATTTCTCTAATCAGTGACCACAACAGAACTTGGCATGAATGACTTGGACATTTGAATTTTTTAAGGTTTAAATTGATGGTGAAACATGGCATGGTTACTAGAATACCTAATATTGTTCCACCAAATGGAGTGTGTGAAGGCTGTGTGCTTGGAAATAATCGCTAATATCCCTTTGAGCTTATAAAGGTATGGAGATAAAAATCACACTTGGAACTGGTCTATCGCAACCTTTGTTACATGAACAAACCATCACTGGCAAGTGCACAACATGTTTTGGTCTTCATTGATGATTTTTCTAGGTACACTTGGGTGTTTTTCTTGAAAAAATTATTCTTAAGCAAACACTTGTTAAAATATTGCTACAATATGCATCTCCATGGAGCAGTAATGCAGAATGCTAGTTCTTGTGTGCACTAGTATCCTGGGAATGGGCATGTGAAATTTTCCATCTTCTTCCAATCAGATGGTAGATATGATAAGCAATGATGCCTTTGTCTCTTCTTTATGGAGGAAGAGTGATATGATCCAATTTTTTCTTCAATGAGCAAAATTGTTGATCAGTCCTTACCATCATGCATAATTTCTATGGGAGCTTGTTGTGCCTCTCTAAAGAAAGTGATTTTTATTTACATAGCCCAATTTCCTCTTTTTGAAGTTGGGATCTTGTTCTCCTCATGTCAGGTGGCTCTCCAGTCATGTTCCTAGCTTCCTCAATAACCTTTTGTGCACATTTAGGCCTAGTATTGGGAGTAGGGAGTGGATTTGGATCTAGATCATTGTGAGCTTCATCTTCAATTTCATAAATTGATTCAACTAGGTCCTCTTATTTGTATTTTTAATCTTAAATAGTAATGGAAACATTATCATATGAAAATGGTGTAGATATAATGGTTTCACCTTCCCTTTCAAATGGAAGTGGAGATTGTACTGGATCTAAGTATGGAAGAAAGTGTGAGAATTCATATGCCTTGGAGGAATGGTTTGCAGCACCCTTCACTATAATATTCCCAGTTGATATATTTGAGATCTCCACTGAGTCATAACCAAATAATACTCACTTTGGTGTGCCAATATGTGTCATCTTGTATAAAGATAACAAATTTGCATCCAAAGAGGGCACATAGAGTACATATTTGAACACTCCATGTTTTAACTTGATTGGACCATTTCTGTCATCTTTAATTTGAGTGTCCTCACCCATGTAAATAATCATACCATTAGTAAGTTGTAATGATGAGAATTATTCTCTGGATGAAACCATATGATTGGAAGGTCCTGAATCAATGAGGAAGGCATGTTATTTTGAATAGTTAGCCTTCAGTGCATGGCATCTCTCATCATGATCTTCAGTATTTTCTCCATAATCAATATTCCTTGTGCCTTTAAGGAGAGAAATATTGTGCTACTAAAGGATTTTTTCCATTTGATCAATGGTATTATTCATACAATTTTTCTCTGTATAGTTTACTTTCTTATAATGAGATAATTTTCCCTTTTGATGTTTGTCCTTCCTAGATCCTGAGGCTTCAAATTCTTGATCAACCTCATCTTTTGGTTCAAATTCAGTGTTTCTTTTCTCTTTACTTTTTTTCTTCCTTCTTGCTTTCACATTCCTTGTCTCACCAGCTAAGAGAGCTTGATTTGGAGAGGCTCTGACAGATCCCATCTGTATCAGTTTGTCTTTCTCTTGGATTAGAGACTCTGTGAAGGAATCAAGGGATGGAATTTGCCAATTAGGAGTAGTTAGTCTCCCAGAGTGAAAAGTAGAGACAAACACTAAGAGTTATGAGCCAAATTTGCTCAGTATGAAGAGCACCTATTGCTCATCCTTCTTCTCAATCCTGTATTGCTTGCATTGCACAACCAATGATTTCAATTTGGAAAATAGTTGTTGTATAGCTTCAAAGTTATTGGGTTTTAGTGATATCAACTCATTCCCTAGTATATGACCCCTCGGCTCATCCTGTTTCCAAAACAAGGATTCGATCTTATACCATACTTCTTTCAGAGTTTTGAGTCCATCAAGATGGAACAACAACTCTCTATAGATGTGGATGCACATGTACCCAAAGGCTTCATCAAGCCTATTCATATGCTTCAACTTTTCAATATACTGCTGGGGTTCCACCTCTTTGTCGATTGTCATCATGTACAGACCTTTTTTGCAAAATAAAATATACATGTCTACTCTACATTCAAGGTAATTGAAAGAATTAAGGATTATGGGAGTCAGACCTATTGAATTTTCCATTTCACAGTTGTATTGATCAACAAATAATCATAAATTCTTTGAATTTACCTGCAAAAAAACTACAAAACAACTCAATTCTAATTAATTTATCTAAAACACCCTTCACTTCGACATGTTCACTTTCTCTGAGTCCATCACACATGGATAGACTTCTCTAGATAGAATCCAGAGGGAGCAATGCAATTATTTCAGGAATTATGGGGAAACTCAATGGATTCATGTGCAAGCATGGAAGTTTGTGAGGCTCGACGCAAGAATGGATACCCTCTCTGATACCATGTTATATTCTATAAAGCATATTATCATCACCCTACATGAATTCAAATGAGAAGAGGAGGCTACAGAAGAGATATAATAATTTAGCATTGGATAGTTCAATTAATCATACAAAATTGCTTGCACATGGATACTAAACAGGAATAATATAATTAATTCATGAATCATATTATTATTTTTCATGATTTTGGAGGGACATGCTGGTGAAAAGCATACAAATCACATGTGAAATGCGAGATTACTGGAGGAAAATTGCATGTACAAGAATTTGGAGTAAAATTCTAATGGTAAAGGGGCCACCGAAGTGTGACACTCAATTTTTCACACCATCACAAGCATGTATGTCTGATACCAAAGAAATAAAAATGACATAAACTAGAGAATCAAGGAATGATTTGGGCCTTAGGCATCAATATAAAATCTAGGCTCTTCCATCCATATTGTCCTTTTGTGTGAACGTAAGTTTAATATCGTCACAGATGGAGAAGTGTCGATTCGATGAATAACAACAACCCCCATGAACACATCATCAATTATAAAGAATCCAATGGAATTCCAACTTCCTCCATCGCTTTATCCTTTATTGAACAATCCAGAGACAAATTTTCTACAACTATTTTGAAAGTATATCCCTTTCTAGTGGGATGAACAAACCCAAATCTCTTTCAAGCACTAAAACAAGAAATAGCTTCTACACCCCTTATACCCCTCCTGGACTTTGACAAATATTTTACCCTATATGTCTTGGCATCATTCTGTGCTATTTATAGAGTCATAGTCCAACAAGTTAACGACAACACTGAACATGTCATTTACTACATCAACAAAACCCTAGTCTGACCTACACTCAAATACACTCATGACAAAATGATCACACTCATTGTCGAAATTTTTTTACATAAATTGTGCCACTACATCCTCCCCCACAAAACTACAATCATTGCATACTTTAATACTATTCAATACTTAGCCATCCACAGACTCATAAATAGTAAGTTTGCACAATGGCCTGTTATCCTATAGGAATTCATTCTCAATTTTTTCACCCATAAAATAAAAAAGGCCTTAGCCATTTTTTAGCTCATTACAAACCTTCAGAATACTACAACAAGCGAGCTAGTGAACAACCAACTCCATGATGAGCACCTTTTGAATATAACTAGCGATGACCCCTAGTATGGAAATATACCGACTTACCTCACGACTCAAAAGTTCAACCCCCACCTTTCCCAATATGACCGACGACACATTCTCCATCAAAATCCTTGGTACCTCCTTATTAGATATTTCTTATATCATTACAACATCAATACCATTTTATGCATTTTTTATCCCATGATGAATATGAGTAAGTACTCAATGATTTCCATAGTGGCGCTTATAGTGGACACCTTTCTAGATTGGCCACTACCCAAATAATCCTTCACGTTAGATGCTTTTATCCTTCTATGTTTAAGTATTGTGTATATGTCATTAAAATATCTGTTAATTGTCAAGTATTCACCTGAAAGACGTGAGAACCCCCTACCCCCCTCCATCCTATCATCATCACTAGACCCTTCTGCAAATGGACATTGAATTCATGAAATGCTTCCTAGCCTTGGTTCAAGATCACATACATCATCATCATGGTATACTAATTCACAAAGTGGGCCAAATCCATGCCTACCTTTGATTGAAAATACACTATTTCCACCATATTTTTCTTTAACCATGTTATCGCATGAATTAGTGTCCCAAAGAAGTTAGTCTTCGATAACAACAATTTTGATGATAAAAATTTCAAGGATTTATCATTTCTTCTATGATTCAAACACAACTTATCTACCCTTACTATCCTAAGGCCAATGGATAGGTAGAAGTCATCAACAAAGTTATCAAAACTATGCTCCAACACACAGTTGATAAGAACAAATCTAATTGGCACCACATGATTCTTTTCACCCTATGGGAGTAATACACTTCTGTCAAAATAACCACTAGATTTACACCATTTAACTTGGTACACAGTGTAGAGGCCATGTTTTCTATCGAGTTCCAAATAACCACCCTCCAATAAACCATAGATTTGTTAACCAACAACCCAACATTGGAACAACAATTATTTACCTTAGAGAATATCAATGAAGAAATATGAGACTCACTCCATAACAATTAGGCCATGAAACTTTGATACAAATTTCACTATGACCATCATGGTCGTCCTCGTACCTTTAGTAAATGGGACTTTGTCTAAATATTCAATGCCAGAAAGGAATCTAAACCAGGACCAAGGAAATTTCTTCCCAAGTGGATAGGATCCTACATCATCAAGTAATGTCTCCCACATGGGGCATATGTCTTACAAGATTTTGAAGGATTATACCTCAACAGCCTTGTCAAGAAGCTGTATTTGAAGCAATTTTATCGATAAACTTTTCATGTGCACCACATAGGTGCGTCATGTTTTGTATGTTTTATTTATGCATCATCAATTCCTTTGTCATGTCCTTTACTACAATTGGGTATGTCCATCATGTGTGTAGGATTACTCCTAGAACATAAGGATTTTTCAACCCTATCAACAATAACGCAAGATTTCACTCCCAATTATTCTCCTGGAACTAGCGTTTAGGCACCATTTTCTCCTTGGATAACCACATACCTGCCATCATTTTTTAATTATAAGAATAAGACTCCATCCCATAAAGTCATCAAAATTCCAATATTGATGTGCCATCAACATATTTTCTATGAGTCACACATGTCCCCCATGGGTGTTCACACCATTGCAAAATGTGCTATTATTTAGCACCCATGATGTTGACCCAACACAAGTCCAAGGAATTTGACCCACCTATGAAAAGACCCACCCATAGTCCATGATCTCATAGTTGTGCATTTACTTCCCCCCCTTCAACAATTCATGCCACCAAATTCCTCAAAACATGTTACAAGAAATATTTAGCATATCCTTCTCATACCTCCATGAGAACTCACCCATATGCAAACCCTCTTCATATCATCACCCTTGAAAAGAAACCAATGGGGCCCCATCCCTTTGAGGTAACCAGTTCTATTCAATTATTCCCACAGGAACAATCTACATGGCATTGATTGATGGGGCACCCATCTTTGCGTTTGAAAAATAACCCCCACATCATTTTGGAAAAATTTTCCCAACCCACTCACAACCACGGGAACCCTGTCCATCATAAAATCAAATCCTTGGCTCACCAAAATTGTGGGAGTCCCACCCATCATCAATTTGGTCCCTCAACATGCCCAAAACCATCGGGACCCCACCAATTATTATTTATGTACAAACGGTTCCCCAATACACTCAAAATCGTGGGAACCACCTCATTCATTTGGTAGCAACCCTTTGGTCATGTTTGATTAATGTAGTTTAGCCTCCATACCCCCAGCATTGTCAGTTTTGTCTGTCTCTGTTCCCTTATAATTATGTCTCCAACAAAGCTCTTCATCTACAGATTGTCTCCCTCTGTTACAATATGTCCCTACACTTTGAAGATTGATTCCATCAGCTAGTCCCTAATTTTACATTTATCAAAGTTATGATCCCCACACTTATCATCTAGTCTGGTGTTAGGCCAGTCAGTCTCATAGTTGGTTACAACATGATATTGGTTCATAAAATAATACCCTCATATTATCCAACACTTCAACTCTCATCGAGCTCAACACCTCATACTCTAATAGTTGTAGTGGTTACAGTGGTATGTTGGAATCCCTTTCAATCAATATAAGGGACTACCTTGACCTACATAGGGATATTCCTTTGTGCTCCCTGATGTAGTGGTCTACCCTATGCTCGAATTGAACCCATCTATTTCATATTGGGGATTTGTACATTTTCAAGGTATCAGAGTTCATGTTTGAAAATCATGGTAGCAAAATTTGTGGTACAGTGTAGCCCCCCCTCAGTGAATTCACTAGTATTACAGACACCCACTCCCATGGGATTCTTCATAGTTTCCAACATTCTGCTTCTTTGACACTAGTGACATCCATTCTAGGTTCATGTACTCTCACATGGTTTGAATCCTCCTTCATCGATATCTCAGCAGTTTAAGATAGAACCCTTGGTCTGTTCATTTTGTATTCCTTGTAGCTCTTCATGAGCATGGGAATTCTGGCCTCGTTTGTATAAAAATAACACTTTTTGGTCACCATCCCACCAGAAACCTTCCCCCTTAGGAAGGATCTATTCACCCACCTATGTTTCCAACACTTTCAAAAGAAATAGAGCGAACGCAAAAGAAATAACGATGCATTATTGACTCTACAGTACCCTTCGAATCTCTTACATTAGGGGCCATCGATTAACACTCGAATATTTTACACATGCAACAATTTTGAAATTTACACATTAAAGCATTATCAACATATGAAATACAGCCCACTGAAGACATACTCACAAGACCCAAGAATAAACATGAGTCCAAAAATTCCCAAAATCAGTCAAAATGCAATATCCCACAACCAATTGTCTATTTATATGTGCTACAATGTGTGTTACTAGTTCAATGCTCACGTGACTAGCACATATTTCGCTTTGAGATCTGCATGACTAACACAAATGGTGGGATCTCACCCACTATTAACACATTAAATGCTCATGAAGGCTCCATTACCTCTAAGAATTTTAATTTTGTCTCTTCACACACTTGGTTTCCTTAAATGGCCTCCTTTATTTACCTTGGATCTAGATCATGGATCATTGGGTTGACATTGGGTTCTTGTTATTTCTTGGCCACCCCTTAGCCTATAAAATGAATCCATGGGCATTATTATTGTGAGAATATATTTTACTAAAGTTATGCATCTATGTTATTGTACTAGATCTTCCTCACAGCTCACCATTTCCCTCTTGTTTAGTATTCACTAAGCTCCCTTGCCACCTTCCTCCAAGGGGAAAATGTTCTTCTCATGTGTTCTTAAGTAAACTTGAAATCAAGTGTGGACTAAATATACTTCCCTTAGAGGTATTTTTTTCCTCCATTTGGATCTCACATCTACAAGGTGTTGTACATTCTTTACCATTGGGAAATACAATAAGTGGTTTGGAATCTATTTGTTGTTGGAGTTTGCATTCCTACCCGTTTGATTTTTTTAGTTTTAGTTTTTATTTTCTTTGTTTTATTCTATTTCACTAACAAGCATTTGAAGGATCATTTAAAACACTCACCCACCACAAAGGGGAACCTAATACTAAGCTCTTGCTTCAACCTACAAGGATTTTCCCCTCACCAAGTGGGAAGGATTCACCTGTGTGCAATATTTTTCACAACATAGGGTCATAGAACAAAGATTCCCCTTCTTAAAGTATAGTTGATGCATCATATCTTTTGCAATTTCTTGGGATCCTTTGTATTTTATCAAGAAGGTAACTACGCTCTATGGAAATTTAAAAAATGAGGTATACTTAGACTAAACAAAATGAATCCATTACAATTAAGTCTTTGTTTTATATACTCAAGTGAAAATAATATTGGGGTGAGAAAGAATGATAGAAAATATGGCTCCCCTTCAAAACCATATACTCTTAGGATACTGTTGTCTTCACAAACAAACCAGTCCCCAAACCTAGACTATGGATAGAGTTGTATCAATAAATTTGATTCAAGGAAATTCTAGGAGGAGGGGCATTATCGATCACATAAAATATGATATACATGAATTGATTTACACAAAAGGTGATCCCTTGATTGTTTAGATTCTTCCTGGGGACATGTTTCCATTCATAAACTATCCCAGAATTACATAAAACAACTACAGGATTAATTTCAAGGTGGTTGAAAAAGGCGTTATTTTGAAATGGAATGAGGTACACCATATATGACTGATATGTGAACATTTGGTACAATGGAAATCCATCAATTGTTGATGCATTGAATCTGGAAGGAACTAGTAATATTCAAACTTAGGGCATACTCTACCCTACCTAGACAACAAAAGTGATAGAAAACCAAGGTGAATATCTTCAACCTATTCATCATTATCTTCCCCCAAGACCTATAATATAATAGAAAGGGTACATCTAGCAAGCTCACTAAGCATGGAGGATTTGTAAGGAAATGATTATATATGAATGGGGTGCCTTTGAGGTAAATATTTGGCAAGTAGTTTATCATTTTCCTCCTATGAAAGTTTATGGTACTGATCTGTGAGTAAAGCATGAAAAAAAGGAATAATTCTAAAAACAAGGGGAACTAAATTTCATTCTAGCAATGGATTATTTGGAGACTAAGCAAATGATATTGGCTCCATATGCTCCCAATACCACTTTGTTATGGATAACATAGTTGGATGAGCACCAAGTCACTCTTTTTGGGAAATGATAGGTTTGAGGCATCATTGCACAGACAAGGTTCGATTCCCAAAGGTGAAAATTGTCTTGTATGGTCATAAAACTCACTTGGGAATATTTTATGAACTGGTACTAGTTAGGAAAATGCAACTTAGGATTAAAAATTGGTTCTCATGTTCACCCATAGGCTTACCAATGGGGTTATCATTTCTAGGGGGTTTGGATTCCGTAGTTTTAAAGAGGGTGGTCATTTTGTAACATAAAAGTGAAAAGGGCACAATTATATAGTGACTACATGGAAACAATAGCACCTACCTGAGTGAAAAAGGATCAAAAATTATTGTAGGTGACTTTCTTACAGCTAATGATGATTGAAACAGGCTTCAGGTGGTCAAACGATGATGACCATTGATGAAATTTGAAGATCCTAATATTTATTTTATGTTTATGGGTATACATTCATCTAACCCTTCCGCAATAAAAAAAAAAGATGAAAAAATATTTGTACAACTAGGTGTATAGTTCAACAATAAATATTCTAAACAAAATATTTATCTTCAAATATTTTACACTGTTTATCTATTGACTGCCACATTGAGTGTTGGCTCATCATTTTCCTCTAGAAAAGCTTCCACCTCTCATTCATTCCCAAAAACGTGTTATCACACCATTGGTGTGTGTGCTGGTAGGATGCGTTCGAAGGGGAAAATTAATGGTTCCAAGGGAACCCCATGGTGGTTTTGAAAATCAGTTTCCCCCACCCCCCCTCCCCCCCAAAAAAATAGATAACAAACCATCCTCCATTGGGATTTTCTATTTCAAGAGCACCACCTTAAGGTATTATGCTATTACTTTGATCCCCCATATTCATCCTCAACTTTTGATCTCTTGTGATGATCAATGGTCAGATTTGGTTCCAACACATTCCTATGAATTAACAACCCTAGTGAAATATTTTTTATCAAAATAATTTTGAGCTATTGATCATAGAATCAATCAATGGTACAAGTAGATTTCCCCTCCACCTTTGTGAGTGAATTCATGGCCCTCTGGTCTTTTAATACGTAACCAAGTGCTAACCTTAGACCTCCTTTTTCTACTTGAATTAATTCTCATAGTGGTGTCCCTTCCTGTATTATAAAAATATAAAGAATAGTGGAAACAAGAAGGGTTTAACCTATGAAGAGTTGGTCAACCATTCATGTATTGAAAATATATCAATAATAGTGATCACAAGAAGTATTTACCAACCCTTCTTTTATTATAGAAATATCAAGAATAGTGATAAAAAGAAGGATCAATCAACTCTATCTCATGCACAACAATCACATAACATCACACAATGAAAGGAAAACCACACTTTCTCTTTTTGAACAACTCCCTTGGATAGGATATACTGATCTTTATTTGATCCTATTGTTTCCCAAGCTCATTGGGCTATATTCTTTGGATCCATGAGAAGGATCGATTTATCCTTCTTATATCATGTAAATATCAATGATCACAAGCATACAAATTATCTACCAACCATTTTTGTGATCATTAGTCCTATTATTTCTATTCTATGATACAAGCAGGGTTGGTTGTCCCATCCTGTATGATAGAAATTTTAAGAATAGTGAGCATAATAAGGGTTGGCCACCCCTTACCATATTATAGAATATAAATAATATTGAACCTATGAAGGGCAAGTTGGCCCTTCCTATATTGTAGATATATTGATAATAATGAACATGAGAAGGTTTGGTTGGCCCTTCCTATATTATAGAAATATAGAGAATAGTGAGAACACGAAGGATTGACCGACCCTACCCCATGCGTGACAATCACATAACATCCCACAAGTAAAGGAAAACCACACTTTCTATCTTCAATAAATTCCAATGGACAAGATAGCCCTATCTTTCTCCGATCCATTCTTTAGATCCATGAGAAGGATCGATCAATCCTTCTTATATACTGAAAATATCAAGATTGACGAAGAAGAGAAGAATCAAATGTCCCCTATTGTGATCACTATTCTTGTTATTTCTATGATACAAGAAGGGCTAGTTTTCCATTCCTATATTATATAAATATCAAGAAGATTAAAAACAAGAAGGGTTGGTCTCCCCTTCCTCTATTATATAAATAGAGAGAATATTGAACTTTCGAAGGGTCAACTGACCCTTTCTATATTGTAGATATATTAATAATAGTGAAAAAAGAAGGATTGAATGGCGCTTCCTGTATTATATAAATATTAAGAATAATGAACACTGGAAGGATCAGCTGACCCTAACCCATGTGATACACTCGAATAAAATCCCATGAGGGAAGTAAAACCACACTTATGGGACCA
Organism: Pseudotsuga menziesii; assembly: GCA_001517045.1. Classification (NCBI taxonomy): domain Eukaryota; kingdom Viridiplantae; phylum Streptophyta; class Pinopsida; order Pinales; family Pinaceae; genus Pseudotsuga; species Pseudotsuga menziesii. The sequence goes on along the minus strand of LPNX010361800.1, from coordinate 187,183 downwards.
TCTTATGGGACCAACAGACAACATAGAAGTCAGTACTAATGCGGTATATTTCATAATACCAATCAATATCAGACAACCTATATAGTGACCACTATTCTTGTTATTTCTATGAATAATAATTGTCGATCGACCCTTATTATAATATAGAAATATAAACAATAATGAAAACCATAAGGGTCAAATGACCCTTCTTGTATTACATTACAAGAGTACCATTATGGGACCATTGGATAAATTATACATTATTGCTGATGCTATATATTTTCTAATACTAATCAGTATAAACCAACCTATCTTGTGATCACTATTCCTGTTACTTCTAATATAAAATAAGGGTCGACTAACCTTTCTAGTAATAAAGAAATATCAACAATATTGAAAACAAGAAGATTGAAATGAACCTTCTCTGTGATCAATACATTCATAGTGTTCTTATACTGAAATCTGATCATGTTGAGCCATGCGTTAACCCTATGCCTAATCCCTAAAGTTCTCTCTACTAAACTGGGTTGATTTGAGATTGTTCCTACCCTTTTTACCCTCTCTAAATAGGTCGACACTTTCCCATTCATGCTAGGTACGTTGGTGGCACTCTTTCCCTTCATGATAGGTGCACCGGTGGCACTCTTTCCCTTCATGCAAGGTGCTCCGATGCTCTGTCTCCTAATACTAGGTGCGTCGGTGGTGTTTTGAGGGAAAAAAACAAAGCTTTGAGGCCCTTCTCGAAGGTGGATGAGGTGGAGGTTCATCCCTATCATCTAGGTGTGGTGGAATTTGGTTACCTAACCTATGAGGAAAATCCCTTAAACCCCTACTCCTAAACCTCTACATACTGCATTCATTTATCCTTATAAATTAAACCCTCTCTCCATTGTGAAGGGAGGAAGGGCAATGGTACTTTTATGCTAGTGGAATTTCTAGGTGATCTCTATCATCCTTTGGAGGCTTGGCTTGGATTGTTGGATGGAAGGTTGCAGCGTTAAGGCTAGTTTGTGACATTCCTCTTTTATATAATTCTATGTGTCTCCTTAATTAAATTAATATAGACTCTTTCCACAAACATTGTTGTGTTGACGATGTTTAGAGCTTTCTTTCTTAACTGTTTTCTTAGATCATTTCATGTTTAGATATGCATGCACTATTTGCTTGTTTCCACTTGCTCTACAAGGTTTTGCAGTTGAAGATATGAAGGCTCTCGAGCTTGGATCAACAAAGAGAGAAGAGGATTTGCATATTTCAGGTAAGTGATCTATCTGTTTACTTTGCATCTCTATTGATATAGGAAAGTTGATTGTATTTTGTATATGATTTGTTATAGATCCACTTGGACTAGGGAGATCTTATATTGGAATTAGCCACTTGACAGTTATACAGGGGGAAAGTACCAACCACTGAACATCATGTTGGGAAATAACCCATCAATGGAAGTCATTTTGAGCATACTTAATTTCAGTTTCAATCTTGTTAAAAAATGAAATAGACAATGTGAGCATAGTTCTTATTATATGTCAAGCTCATTAAAAAATGAAACAGTTTTCTGTGAGAATAGTTCCTATTATGTGTCAATCTCATTAAAAAATGAAACAAACACCAACGAGCATAGTTATTGTTCTATTTCAAGCTTGTTAAAAGATGAAACAGATGCATGTGATCATAGTTCCCATTATGTGTCAAGCTCGTTAAAAAATGAAACAGGCACCCGCAAGCATAGTTATTTTTCTGTTCCAAGCTTGTGTAAAAATGAAGTAGGTCACCTTGAGCAATGTTTATTCTTGGTTTCATGCTCATTATAAAATAAAAATGACCTTGAGCAAAGTTCCCCTTTTGTGTCAAGTTGGTTTAAAAAATGAAATAGATTCTTCCATTGTGTCAAGACTCAATATTTGAACCTCCATTTCATCTGCTTGCAAAGTAGACGAAACAAATCTTGGGGGGCATGTGCACTACCTATTTATATTGGAATTAGTCACTTGAAAATTATACTAGGGCCAAGTACTAACCATTGACCATCATGTTGGGAAATCACCCATCAATGGAAGTCATTTTGAGCATAATTTATTTTAGTTTCGAGCTAGCTAAACCATGAAACACAATTTTTAGCATAGTTCTTTCTCTATGTCAAGCTCGTTAAAAAATGCATTAGATACCTTAACCATTATTTCAACTTATCTTTGAGATCGTTAAAAATAGTAATATGGTGTCAAGCTTACTTTTCATTTTTTGTTCTCTGGTTAAAACACAAAAATTGGTTTGAGCTTACTTTTCGCTTTTTTGTTCTCTGGTTTCAAACATGAAAAATGTTCTGAGTGCCTTTCATACCTTTGGAATTCTAGTTGAAAACTCAGTGAAGAGGTATCAAGTGTACTTTACTATTTTTCATACTTGTTCAAATTGGATTATGGGAAAAGAACCCTAATAGAGTCCTCTTTAAGCTCTTTTCGGACTCTTAAAATGTGAAAATATCATCGAGTGAACTTGTCTTCTTCATGTTGGTAAAAGGACTTGAAGAGTCATCTTCCTGGTGATAGTTTACCCCTTTTTTATACTAGGGGAAGTACTTATGAAAATGGTATACTCCATCCAGTCATGACTGGAAGAGTTTTAATGGGCATCATTTTATACTTTTTCGGGCCTTATGGACTAAATTTATGAAAACGTTCATCCTGGAGTCTTCTTAGTCATTTCAAACTCTCTTGTTGATGTAATTGTAACGTCAGAATGTATTCACTTGTATTTCTTATGTATTGTAACCCAGTGTTTATTCCAAGATGTATTTGTAATGTACTTGAGTCATGTCATGCCCTGATGTTCCTATCGGGAGGTTCTATAATGTAAACAAGTCATGTGAAGTCATTGTGGGTAACCCTCCTATTGGTCAAGGGTTAAAGTCCCTGCAGTTCTGAGGCACTAGGGTTATTAGACTCTCATAGAGAAGTCAGCCCTATTAGGGTTTAGTCAAGTTAGGAATTAGTATAAAAAGAGAGCTAGCCTCTCTATTTATGACACACTCACTCACACTCAGTTGTAGCGCATAGCTGAGGAAGAAGAAGACACTGGGGCTAGGAAGAAAGAGGTTACTGTTGTCGAGAGATCATCTTACTATTTTGGGGTTTTACTTTTGGTGTTGATTCTATCTCTGAGGAAGTTGTGGGGTTTTCTCCATTTATGGTTTCCCCAAGGATAAACACTGTGTTCATTGTCTCTTATGTTTGATTTATGTGCTTGTTATTCTCTCAGTTAAAGATCCTAATGTATTGCTAGCTTAATAATAAAAATATAACATGGTATCAGAGCTAACCTGAGAAGAAGACACTGTGCAGCTGCAGGAACTAGTGCTTCCTACTTTGTGGATCTCTCTCCACATATTTTCAGCAAAAGAAGGTTGGAATAACTCTCCTCTATAGGGCGCATCTTTCTGTCGAAGCAGAATCCAATTCTGAGGTCTTTCAGTTTTAGACCTGACACCGCTGTTAGAAATTAGGGATTTCCACAGAAGTGGAATTTTTCAGTGAGTCCAGGCCTGGGTTGATATCCTCCTCAAAATCAAATTTTAGAGATCAATATCAAAAGCATTTGGTTGGACAGAACTCCAAAAAAGAAAAACCCTAATCTGCTCCTGAACCAGCACTACAGAATTTCAACTCCAAATTCAGATCTAACAGCTTGACCTGGTAAGATCTAAATCTTTTGTATTTCCATTTGAGGTTCTCAGTTAAGATGTCTCATCATACCAAGCTTGATGAAAATACTGAGGGAGATGATAACTTCCAAGCCTAGAAGCATAGGATCTCTCTGGTCCTAGAACAAAATGAGTTGGACTCCTATATCAGTGAGGAGGTTCCCGTTCCAGAGGGAGATGAGGCTAAGGCATTACACAAGAAGAATTTGGTTATGGAAAAGAGGATTATTGCTGATTCAATAAAGGATCACCTCATACCATAGGTGTCCTCCCTAAAGACACCTAAAGCTATGTTTGATTCCCTAACCAAATTGTTTGAAGGGAAGAACATAAATAGGAAGACGACTCTGAGAAACCAGCTGAAGAATGTAAAGATCCAGAATGTTGAGACCATCTAGTCTTACTTTACAAGGGTATCTCAGATCAAGGAACAGCTGGAAGCAATAGATAAAGAAGTGGAGAATGTAGAGATTGTGATGACCACCTTGAATGGTCTCCTTAGATGATGGGACTCTTTCATTCAAGGGATCTGTGCCAGAAAGAAGTTAGTCAAGTTCAGAAGACTATGGGAAGAATGTTCTCAAGAAGAATCTCGGATAGCAGCTTGAGAAGAAAATATGGGAAGTGAAGATCAAGCTCTCATAGCCCACACCAATAAAACCAGAAGGGACCATCATCACTCCAAAGGTAATACTTATCACTCTAGAAGAGATTGGGCTACTGTTAGATGTTACACATGTGATGAGAAAGGTCACATATCCAAATACTTCCCTAACAAAGGGAACTCAAAGAAGAATAATGGAAAAAAGAGAAGACAACATGCTCATGCTGCAGAGGATGATGAACCTTCCACAAAGAGAATCAGAAAAAAAATTGATTCTTCAAGTGATGAATAATATGTACTGATCTCTGCTCTCACGAGAACTATTTCACACGAAAGCAATGACTGGCTCATATACAGTTGTGCTTCCAAGCATATGACAGGATTCAAAGAATCATTTGTGAAACTATCTGAACATGAGTCACCTCACAAGGTGAAACTTGGGATGACTACCAGTATCCAATAAAAGGTAGTGGTGAATCCTCCTATAAACTAGACTCTGGAAAGTCTATGAAGATGAAAAATGTATTGTTTGTACCAGGACTAAAGAAGAACCTCCTCTCCATATTGGCATTGGATGCAAAAGGAATGAGGGTTTACTTTGTAGCTGTCCAAGTTCTTATGTGGCCAAAGGGAAAGACTTTTGATGATGCAATAGTGATTGGGGAACAAGAAGGAGGTCTATACAAATTGAAGGGCCAACCAGAACAAGATTTGGTTCATGAATCGATAGAACCAAATGAAATTTGGCATAGAAGGCTTGCACATGTACATTACAGGGAACTACCACTTGCAAGAAAAGATGCTAAAGGTATTCCAGAAATGCAGGAAAAACATGATGGGGTCTGAAAAGGATGTGCAAAAGGAAAGAACACAAAGAAGACATTTCCAAGTAGTGAGAGAAAAGCAAAAGGAATCTTGGAAATCATCCACTCCGATGTATGCGGTCCAATGTCATCAAGTTCACTAAGCAGGTATGTATACTATGTTTCTTTTATTGATGAATTTTATAGGAAGACATGGATTTATTTCATGAAGAAGAAAGATGAAGTATTCAGCAAGTTCAAGGAATTCAAATCCTTGATCAAGAACCACACTGAAAGGAAGATCAAGACTTTTCAATCAGACAATGCCGGAGAATTCGCATCAAATGAATTCAAAGAGTTATGCAAAGACTCGGGGATTAAGAGGGAGTTGTCCATTCCATATAATCCACAACAGAATGAGATTGCAGAAAGGAATAATATAACTATCATGGAAGCTGCAAGAGTAATGCTTCATGATCAAGATCTTCCTATGCATCTATGGGCAGAAGCTACCAGAAAAATGGTGTATGTATAGAACCATACCCCACATAGAGTACTCAAGAACAAGACACCTGAAGAAGTCTTTTCTGGTAAGAAACCAGAAGTCAACCATCTCAGAATATTCGGCTATCCAGTGTACATACACATTCCAAAAGAGAAGAGAACAAAATCAGATCCTTCAGGAAAGAAGGGTATATTTGTGGGATACTCTGAAAGCTTGAAGAATTACAGAATATACTTCCCAACATTCAAGAAGATCAACATCAGCAAGGATGTAACATTTGATGAAGACTCAACTTACAACAAATCCAGAAAGAGACCTGCTGAAGAACCTGAAGAATCAGAAGCACCCAGAATTCATGATACAACCATGAACGAAGAAACTCAAGAAGAAGATCGAAAATTTGAAGAACCTCAAGAACCTGTAGATCCACCTCAGGAGAAGAATCCTCACAAGAGGAAACCTGCTTGGGTACGAGAAGCTATCCAAGGTGCGGAAAGATATGGGGCTCTAGAAGAGAATCATAGAGAAAGAAAGAGGATCAGATCCTACTTTGGATATGTAGCCTTATTATGTGTTTTCATCGATAAAGAAACTTCCAATTATGAAGAAGCGGCAGAACGAAAATAATGGAAGGATGCTATGATCGAAGACTATCAATCGATCATGAAGAACGATGTTTGGGATGTTGTCCCAAGACCAAAAGGGAAGTATTTCGTAACTTCCAAATGGATCTACAAGATCAAGCATGCTGCAGATGGTAGCATTGAAAAATATAAAGTAAGATTTGTTGCTCGTGGTTTCTCCCAGAAAGAAGGAATAGACTATGAAGAAACCTTTGCACCTATAGCTAGATACACTTCCATCAGATCAGTACTTGCTCTGGCTATAGTAATGAAATGGAAGATACACTAGATGGATGTCAAGACTGCTTTCTTGAATGGTCTAGTGGAAGAGGAAGTGTATGTAGAGCAACCACTTGGTTTTGAGACACATGACAGGGAGTCTCATGTGTGTAGATTGAAGAAAGCCATGTACAGCTTGAAACAGGCACCCAGGACATGGTACAGCATAATTGACAGCTTCCTATCCAATTTGGGATTTACCAAGAGTAAAGCAGATTCCAACCTTTACTACAAGGTTGAAGATGGAAACCCAGTGATGCTCCTACTATATGTAGATGATCTCTTTGTAATAGGTATGGATGGGTTGATTGCGGATATGAAGAGGAATCTTGCTACTGAGTTCAAAATGAAGGACTTGGGTATGATGCATTATTTTCTAGGCATGAAGGTGTGGTAGAATGCAGATGGAATCTTCCTCGGATAAGGGAAGTATGCAGTAGAGATCCTGAAGAGATTTGGGATGATAGACTACAAGGCCTTAACCACACCTATGGCATCGAACCTGAAGCTATTGAGTGATGCTTCATCATAAGTGGTTGATGCTACGATGTATCGTTAGATGAGTGGGTACTTAATGTACTTAACGAACATGAGACCCGATATTTTATTTTCTATGAATACCTTGAGCCAATTCTCGACAGATCCGAGACATGTTCACTTGATTGCTGCAAAGCATATTCTGAGGTACCGAAGGGTACAGTTGATTATGGGCTCAAGTATAAGACTGACCAGAGGATTAACCTAGAGGGTTATGTTGATTCAGATTGGGCAGGCATTGCCATCGATAGGAAGAGCACTTCAGGGTGCTGCTTCAGTATGGGATTAAGTGTGATATCTTGGTTTAGCAGGAAGCAATCATGTGTGGCACTGAGTACAGATGAAGTAGAGTATGTTGCAGCTTGTTTATCTAGTTGTGAGGTAGTATGGATAACAAAGCTACTGTTTGATTTATTTGATCTCCAGTTGGATGCTACTTGTATATATTGCGACAACCAGAGTTGTGTAAAGTTGTCGGAGAACTCGGTGTTCCATGACAAGTCGAAGCATATCGAGATCAAGTATCACTATATCAAGGATATGGTGTACACACGAGCAGTGAAGCTCCAGTATGTTGTGACGGATGAACAAATATCTGATGTGTTGATTAAGCCATTGGCTAGGGTGAAGTTTGAGTACTTCAGGGAGAAACTTGGTGTTCTTCAGATTGAGATTCCTCCCAAGAGGAAGTGATGTGTCTGTGTTGAGCCCTTCTGACATGATGAGAGGATTGGTTCCTTCCATGTTCAAATGTAAGTGCTGTGCCCTTATAACATGGTGAGGGGATTGGTTCCTTCCATGGTCAAATGTAAGTGTTGTTCCCTTCTGACATGATGAGAGGATTGGTTCCTTCCATGCTCATATGTAAGTGTTGTGCCCTCCCGACATGGTGAGAGGATTGGTTCCTTCCATGATTGGATGTAAGAGCTATGACATGGTGAGAGGATTGGTTCTTTCCATTGTTAGATGTATGTGTGGATTCCACATCTAGCATGAAAAATGGATGGCTATATGAAGACACATCTAGTATGAAAAAGGACTAGCTCTGTGTGGATTCCACACCTAGCATGAAAAAGGGCTGGCTCTGTGAAGACTCATCTAGTATGAAAAAGGACTAGCTCTATGTGGATGCCACACCCAGCATGAAAAGGGGATAGCTCTGTGAAGACTCATCTAGTATGAAAAAGGACTAGATCTGTGTGGATTCCACACCCAGCATGAAAAAGGGCTGGCTCTGTGAAGACTCATCTAGTATGAAAAAGGACTAGCTCTGTGTGGATCCCACACCCATCATGAAAAAGGGTTGGCTCTGTGAAGACACATCTAGTATGAAAAAGGATGCCACACCTAGCACGAAAAAGCGTTGGCTCCGTGAAGAATCATCCAGTATGAAAAAGGACTGGCTCTATGTGGATGCCACATATATTATGAGAAAGGACTAGCTCTATGTGATGATACATCCAGTATGAAAAAGGACTAGCTCTGTAGATGTAAATCCAGCATGAAAAAGGGCTAGCTCTGTAGAACTTCCTGTGACGAGAAGAATCAAGAGATAGCACCCGTGATGATCCAGTGACGATGATCTAGTAGTGATGATCCAAATCCAGTGATGATCCAGATCCAGTGATGATGTCCAGTGATGATCCAAATCGAGTGATGATCCAGATTCAGTGATGATGATCTAGATCCGATGATGAAGATGACTTGAAGATGAATATGACCTAAAGATGAAGATGACCTAAAGATGAAGATGACTTAAAGATGAAGATGAATTGAAGATGATGAAGACTCGATGATGATCCAGATGATACAGAGAAGAAGAATTGTGATGAAAATTGTGTCAAAATAATACCTTCCTAGTTAAGAGGGAGTGTTGATGTAATTGTAACTTCAGAATGTATTCACTTGTATTTCTTATGTATTGTAACCCGATGTTTATTCCAGGATGTATTTGTAATGTATTTGAGTCATGTCATGCCCTAATGTTCCTATCGGGAGGTTCTATAATGTAAACAAGTCATGTCAAGTCATTGTGGGTAACCCTCCTATTAGTTAAGGGTTAAAGTCCTCGCAGTTCTGGGGCACTAGGGTTATTATAATCTCCTAGAGAAGTCAGCCCTAGTAAGGTTTAGTCAAGTCAGGAATTAGTATAAATAGAGAGCTAGCCTCTCTATTTATCACACACTCACTCACACTCAGTTATAGCACATAGTTGAGGAAGAAGAAGACATTGGGGCTACAAAGAAAGAGGTTACTGATGTCGGGAGATCATCTTACTGTTTTGGGGTTTTACTTTTGGTGTTGATTCTATCCCTGAGGAAGTTGTGGGGTTTTCTCCATTTATGGTTGCCTCGAGGATAAACATTGTGTTCATTGTCTCTTGTGTTCGATTGCTGTGCTTGTTATTCTTGCAATTAAAGATCCTAAGGTATTGCTAGCTTAATGGTAAAAATATAACATCTCTAAACATGAAATGACGAATGAGTTTTCTTTCATCGTACTCATAAAATTAAATGATGAAGGACCCTTTTAGGGAATGAAACTATTTTTTCAGGTTCATAAAACATATGACAATGGACTCATCACTTGATGAGCTACAATGAGTGTTTGTTACCCTCTTTGAACTCGTAAAAATGAAAAAGAGGCCCTCATCTTTTGTGATGGGGAAATTAAAGAGTTTGTATTTTGTTATGGAAGTACATAGTCACTCTTGAACATGGAACTCATTTTCATATGCATTTAAGCACTTGCGTAATCTATTTGTCTTCAAGTCCTACTAATTCCTTGAGTCTTCCTACCTCCTTTTTTTTGTCCAAGACTACTCCCGTCGTTAGTTGCATTGGGGGATTGGTATCATTCTCATGTCAATACTACCAAGTGATGCCATGCCCATTTTCAAGAGAGATTTGGTCATCTGTTCATTATCTGCAGTGAATTTGCCTTCTATCATATTGGTCATCCTTGAGTTAGTCTTGTACATCACTTTGCTGTCTGGTTTACTCCGAAACATATTTGATCATGTTTCGTGTCGATGATGGGGGATTCATCATGGCCCTCCTTTGACGAGTCTATTCTTGTCGACTTCAACATCTCATCTAGGAATCAGACTTAGAAACCAAAAAAAGTACCTTGGACATGCATGCCTCAATGGAAGGTTACATCTCTTTCAACATGAGTTTACATCATTGGCTCTTGATTGAAATACCTCATCAAGTGTTCGACCCTAAACCCTTTATTCACATTCGATGGTATGTAACGAGATACCTTGGGAATCATTAACATCAATGGTGATTTCCCTCGTGCTTGTTAACATTTTACATCATTTATTGGTAATCAAGTGGTTTCTACCATGCTCGACGTCAAGACATTGTAATCACATGGTGAGATTCATATCGTTGCGGGTTCAGCTTAAAGACCCTAGGTTGTGAGACATCTCGCCCAGGTTGCGAGGGAGTTTGTTTAAGTCATATTACATGGATCCACTTTTTATTGGTTGTGGTTGTGTTATCATCTCATCATGGATCTACGCTTGTGTCTAGTAGCCATGATTGTGTTCATTCAGTCTCTACTACCATAGATTTGCATTGTATTGGTCAGCAACCATGTTATGAGTCATTTGAGATTTGAGGTAGTTGTGCTGCAGCAACTTCCATCCAACATCCTTGCCCTTTTTTTCTTCACTTTACAAAGCATTCACCTATCACATTCCTCTAACTTCATTCTTTGGGGGGCATTCTATTACACAAAAATATCGTCACGTTGAGCCATGTCTTAACCCTATGCCTAATCCCTAAAGTTCTCTCTGCTAAACTTGGTTGATTTGAGGTTGTTCCTACCCTTTTTACCCTTTCTAAATAGGCCGACTATTTTCTCCTTCATGTTAGGTGCACCGGTGGCACTCTTTCCTTACATGCAAGGTGCGTCAGTTCTCTATCTCCTACTGCTAGGTGCACCAGTGGTGTTTTGATGGCAAAAAATGAATCTTCAAGGCCATTCTCTAAGGTGGATGAGGTGGAGGTTCATCCCTATCATCTAGGTGTGGTGGAATTCGGTTCCCTAACCTATGGGGAAGATCCCTTCGACCCCTCCTCCTAATATTCAACCTACTTTATCAAATTAGCCTTATAAATTAAACCCTCTCTCCATTGTGAAGGGAGGAAGGACTATGGTACTTTTATGCTGGTGGAATTTCTAGGTGATCTCTATCATCCTTTAGAGGCTTTGCTTGGATTGTTGGATGAAAGGTTGTAGTGTTAATCCTAGGTTGTGACATTCCTCTTTAATGAAATTCTATGTATCTCCTTAATTACATTAATATATACTCTTTCCATAAACATTGATGTGTTGATGATGTTTATAGATTTCTTCCTTAACTGTTAGCTTAGATCAATTCATGTTTAAATAAACATCTACTGTTTGATTGTTTCACTTTCTCTATAGGGTTTGCAGCTGAAGATTTGAAGGCTCTGGAGCTTGGATCAACAAAGAGAGAATAGCATTTGAATATTTCAGGCAAGTGATCTCTCTTTTTAATTTGCATCTATATTGATCTAGGAAAGTTGACTGTATTGTATATTTTATTTTTTCTAGATCCACTTGGACTAGGGATATCTTATATTGAAATTAGCAACTTGACAGTTATACTGGGGCCAAGTAAAAACCACTGAAAATCATGTTGGGAAATCACCCGTCAATGGAAGTCATTTTGAGCATACTTTATTTCAGTTTTGAGCTTGTTAAAAAATGAAACAAACGCCATGATCATAGTTATTATTATGTGTCAAGCTCATTAAAAAATGAAAGAGATGCTTGTGCGCATAGTTCCTATTCTGTATCAAGCTCGTTAAAAAATGAAATAGACCCCAGGAAGCATAGTTCTCATTTTGTGTCAAGATCATTAAAAAATGAAAGAGAGTCATGTGAGCATAGTTACAATTATGTTTCAAGCTCTTTAAAAAATGAAACATATGTCACTGAGCATAGTTCCTTTTCTTCATGTCAAGCTCGTTAAAAAATGAAACAGGAACCCGCAAGCATAGTTATTTTTCTGTTTCAAGCTTGTGTAAAAATGAAAAAGGTCACCTTGAGAAAAAAAAATTCTTGGTTTCAATCTCGTTAAAAAATAAAACTGACCTTGAGTAGAGTTCCCCTTTCGTATCAATCTTGTTTAAAAAATGAATCGGATTCTTCCATTGTGTCAAGACACAATATTTGAACCTTCATTTCATCTGCTTGCAAAGCAAACAAAACGAAGCTTGGGGTCATGTAACCTACATATTTATATTGGAATTCGCCACTTGATAGTTATAGTGGAGGAAAGTACCAACCACTGAACATCATGTTGGGAAATCACCCATCAATGGAAGTTATTTTGAGCATACCTTATTTTAGTTTCGATCTCTCTAAACCATGAAACGACATTTTGAGCATAGTTCATTCTCTGTGTCAAGATAGTTAAAAGATGAAACAGATACCTGAGCATTCTTTTAACTAATATTCGAGCTCGTTAAAAATAGTAAGATGGTATCGATCTTACTTTTCATTTTTCGTGCTCTGGTTAAAACATCAAAACTGGTTTAAGCTTACTTTTCTCTTTTTCGTGCTCTGGTTTCAAACACGAAAAAGGTTCTGGCTGCCTTTCATACCTTTTGAGTTCTCATTAAAAACTTAGTGAAGAGGTATTGAGTGTACTTTTACTGGTTTTTAGACTCGTTAAAATTGGATTATGGGAAAAGAACCCTAATAGAGTCCTCTTTAATCTCTTTTCGAACTCTTAAAATGTGAAAATATCATCGAGTGAACTTGTCTTCTTCATTCTTGTAAAAAGACTTGAAGAGTCGTCTTCCTAGTGATAGTTTACCCCTTTTTCATACTAGGAGGCACTACTTACGAAAAAGGTATACTCCAGCAAATAATGACTGGAAGATTTCTCCTGGGCATCATTTTATTCTTTTTTGGGCCCCGGGGACTAAATTTATGAAAAGGTCCATCCTAGAGTCTTCTTATTCAATCCAGACTCTCTAAACATGAAACGGAGAATGAGTTTTCTTTCATCAGACTCATAAAAATTAAACGATGAAGGACCCTTTCGGGAAATGAACCCCTCATTTCTCAGGTTCATAAAACATTTGAGAATGGACTCATCACTTGATGAGCTACAACAAGTGTTTGATACCCCCTTTGAACTCGTAAAAACGAAAAGAGGCACTCATCCTTCGTGATGGCTAAATTAAGGAAAGAGTTTGTATTTTGTTATGGAATTTACATAGTCACTCTTGAATGATGGAACTCCTTTGCATATGCATTTTAGCACTTGGGTTATCCATTTGTCTTCAAGTATTGTTGATTTCTTCAGTCTTCTTACCTCCTTTGATTTGTCCAAGAGTAGTCCCGCCATTAGTTTCATTGGGGGATTGGTATCATTCTCGTGTCAATCCTACCAAGTCATGCCATGCCCATGTTCAAGAGATATTTGGTCATCTATTCACTATCTATAGTCAGTTTTCCTTCTTGGTATATTGGTCATCCATGAGTTGGTCTCGTGCATCACTCTACTGTTTGGTTTACTCTGAAACATCTTTGATCTTGTTTTGTGTCGATGATGGAAGATTCATCGTGGCCCTCCTTTGATGAGTCTATTCCTTTCGACTTCAACATCTCATCCAGGAATTAGACTTAGAAACCAAGACAAGTGCCTTGGACATGAATGCCTCAATGGAAGGTTTCTTTGCTTTCAACATGAGTTTACACCATTAGCTCTTGCTTTAAATATCTCATCGAGTGTTTGAATCCAAGACCTTTATTCACATTCAATGGTATGTACTGAGATACCTTGAGAATCATTGATATCAATGGTGATTTCCCTCATGCTTGTTAATAGTTTACATCATTGACTGGTAATCAAGTGGTTTCTACCATCTTTGACATCAAGACATTGTAATCACATGGTTATATTTGTATTGTTGCGGGTTTGTATTGAAGACCCTCGATTGTTAGATATCTCACCCAGGTTGCGATGGAGTTTGCTTGAGTCATATTACACGGATCCACTTTGTATTGGTCATGGTTGTGTTATCATATCATCATGAATCTACGCTTTTGTTTAGTAGCCATGATTGTGTTCACTCGGTCTCTACTACCATAGATATGCATTGTATTGGTCGACAACCATGTTATGAGTCATGTGATATCTGAGTCAGTTGTACTGCAGCAACTTCCAACCAACATCCTTGCATTTGATTCTTCACTTTACAAAGAATTCACCTATCGCATTCCTCTAAATTCATGCTTTGGGAGGGATTCTGTTACGCCAAAATATCGACATGTTGTGCCATGTGTTAACCCTATGCCTAATGCCTAAAGTTCTCTCTACTAAACTGGGTTTATTTGAGGTTGTTCCTACACTTTTTACCCTCTCTAGATAGCCCACCGGTTTTCCCGTTCATGCTAGGTGCGTCAGTGGTGCTCTTTCCCTTCATACAAGGTATAGTGGTGCTCTGTCTCCTACTGCTAGGTGCGTAGATGGTGTTTTGAGGGAAAAAAATGAATCTTCGAGGCACTTCTCGAAGCTGGATGAGGTGAAGGTTCATCCCTATCATGTAGGTGTGGTGGAATTCGGTTCCCTAACCTATGGGGAAGATCCGTTAGACCCCTCCTCCTAATATTCAACCTAATATAGCCATTTATCCTTATAAATTAAAGCCTCTCTCCATTGCGAAGGGAGGAAGGACTATGGTACTTTTATGCTGGTGGAATTTCTAGGTGATCTCTATCATCCTTTAGAGGCTTGGCTTTGATTATTGGATGGAAGGTTGCAGTGTTAATGCTAGGTTGTGACATTCCTGTTTTATGTAATTCTATGTATATCCTTAATTACATTAATATAAACTCTTTCCATAAGCAGTGTTGTGTTGATGATGTTTAGAAATTTCTTCCTTAACTGTTAGATTATATCAATTCATGTTTAGATACGCATGTACTGTTTGCTTGTTTCCACTTGCTATATATGGTTTTGCTTATTTCTAGATCCACTTGGACTAGGGAGATCTTATATTGGAATTAGCCACTTGACAGTTATACTGG
Source organism: Pseudotsuga menziesii (assembly GCA_001517045.1). Taxonomy (NCBI): domain Eukaryota; kingdom Viridiplantae; phylum Streptophyta; class Pinopsida; order Pinales; family Pinaceae; genus Pseudotsuga; species Pseudotsuga menziesii. The sequence goes on along the minus strand of LPNX010361800.1, from coordinate 172,071 downwards.
GGGCAAGTACAAACCGTTAAAGATCATGTTGGGAAATCACCCGTCAATGGAAGTCATTTTGAGCATACTTTATTTCAATTTCAAGCTCGTTAAAAAATGAAACAGACACCATGATCATAGTTCTTATTATGTGTCAAGATCGTTAAAAAATGAAAGAGATGCTTGTGCGCATAGTTCCTATTCTGTGTCAAGCTTGTTAAAAAATGAAACAGACACCAGCAAGCATAGTTCTTGTTTTGTGTCAAGGTCATTAAAAGATGAAATATATTCATGTGAGCATAGTTCCAATTCTATGTCAAGCTCATTAAAAAATGAAACAGATGGCCCTGAGCATAGTTCCTTTTCTCTGTGTCAAGCTCGCTAAAAAATGAAGCAGGCACCCACAAGCATAGTTTTTTCTATTTCAAGGTTGTGTAAAAATGAAACAGGCCACCTTGAGCAATGTTTATTCTTGGTTTCAAGTTCGTTAAAAAATAAAAATGACCTTGAGAAGAGTTGTCCTTTCGTGTCAAGCTCGTTTAAAAAATGAAACAGATTCTTCCATTGTGTCAAGACTTAATATTTGAACCTTCATTTCATCTGCTTGCAAAGCAGATGAAACAAAGCTTGGGGGGCATGTAACCTACATCTTTATATTGGAATTAGCCACTTGAAATTTATACTAGAGGAAAGTACCAACCACTGAACATCATGTTGGGAAATCACCCATCAATGGAAGTCATTTTGAGCATACTTTATTTCAGTTTCAAGCTCACTAAACCATGAAACGACATTTTGAGCTTAGTTCTTTCTCTGTGTCAAGCTCATTAAAAAATGAAGCAGATACTCCAAGCATTCTTTCAACTGATCTTTGAGCTCGTTCAAAATAGTAAGATGGTGTTGAGCTTACTTTTCATTTTTTCGTGCTCTAGTTAAAACATGAAAACTAGTTTGAGCTTACTCTTCTCTTTTTCGTGCTCTGGTTTCAAACATGAAAAAGGTTCTGACTACCTTTCATACCTTCGAAATTCTCGTTTAAAACTCAATGAAGAGGTATTGAGTGTACTTTTACTGTTTTTCAGACTCATTAAAATTGGATTATGGGAAAAGAACCCTAATAGAGTCCTCTTTAATCTCTTTTCAAACTCTTGAAATGTGAAAAGATCATTGAGTGAACTTGTCTTCTTCATTCTTGTAAAAGGACTTGAAGAGTCGTCTTCCTAGTGATAGTTTACCCCTTTTTTGTACCAGGAGGAGCTACTTACGGAAAAGGTATACTCCAGCCAATCATGACTGGAAGAGTTATCCTAGGCATCATTTTATTCTTTTTCGGGCCTCGGGGACTAATATTATGAAAAATTCCATCCTGGAGTCTTCTTAGTCATTCTAGACTCTCTAAACATGAAATGACGAATGAGTTTTTTTCATCGGACTCATAAAATTAAACGATGAATGACCCTTTCAAGGAATGAAACACTCCTTTCTCAGGTTCATAAAACATTTGAGAATGGACTCATTGCTTGATGATAGTACAACAAGTGTTTGTTACCCTCTTTGAACTCGTAAAAATGAAAAGAGGCACTCATCCTTCATGATGGAGAAATTAAGGAAATAGTTTGTATTTTGTTATGCAAGTACATAGTCACTCTTGAATATGGCACTCATTTGCATATGCATTTCAACACTTGGGTTATCCGTCTGTCTTCAAGTCCTATTGATTCCTTGAGTCTTCTTACCTCCTTTGATTTGTCCAAGACTACTCCTGCCATTAGTTTCATTGGGGGATTGGTATCATTCTCATGTCAATACTACCAAGTCATGCCATGCCCTTGTTCAAGAGATATTTGGTCATCTGTCCACTATCTGTAGTCAATTTTCCTTCTATCATATTGGTCATCCCTGAGTCAGTCTCGTACATCACTATGTTCTCTGGTTTACTCTGAAATATATTTGATTGTGTTTTGTGTCGATGATGGGGGATTCATATGGCCCTCCTTTGATAATTCTATTCCTTTGAATTTCAACATCTCATCTAGGAATTAGACTTAGAAACCAAGAAAAGTACCTTGGACATGCATGCCTCAATGGCAAGTTACTTCGCTTTCAACATGAGTTTACACCATTAGCTCTTGATTGAATTATATCATCGAGTGTTCAACTCCAAGTCATTTATTGACATTCGATGGTATGTACTGATATACCTTGGGAATAATTGGCATCAATGGTGATTTCCCTCGTGCTTGTTAACAGTTTACATCATTGACTCGTAATCAAGTGGTTTCTGCCATGTTTGACGTCAAGACATTGTAATCACATGGTTAGATTCGTATCGTTGCGGGTTCGGCTTGAAGGCCTTGGGTTGTTAGATATCTCGCCTAGGTTGCAATGGATTTTGCTTGATTCATATTACACGGATCCACTTTGTATTGGTCATGGATGTTATATCATCTCATAATGGATCTACGCTTGTGTCTAGTAGCCATGATTGTGTTCAGCTAGTCTCTAGTACCATAGCTCTGCTTGTATTGGTCGACAACCATGTTATGATTCATGTGATATTTGAGTCAGTTGTACAGCAGCAGCTTCTAGCCAACATCCTTACCTTTTATTTATTCAATTTGCAAAGAATTCACCTATCACATTCCTATAACTTCATGCTTTGGGGGGCATTTTGTTACACCAAAATATCGTCATGTTGAGCAATGTATTAACCATATTCCTAATCCCTAAAGTTCTCTCTGCTAAATTGGGTTGATTGGAGGTTGTTCCTACCCTTTTTACACTCTATATATAGGCCAACGCTTTTCCCCTTCATTCTAGGTGTGCCGGTGGTGCTCTTTCCCTTCATGCAAGGTGCGTTGGTGCTTTGTTTCCTATTGCTAGGTGCGTCGGTGGTGTTTTGAGGGAAAAAAATGAAGCTTTGAAGCCCTTCTTGAAGGTGGATGAGGTGAAGGTTCATCCCTATCATTTAGGTGTGGTGGAATTCGGTTCCCTAACCTATCGGGAAGATCCCTTAGACCCCTCATCCTAATCGCCAACCTACTCTATTCATTTATCCTTATAAATTAAATCATCTCTCCATTGTGAAGGGAGGAAGGACTATGGTACTTTTACATTAATATAAACTCTTTGCATAAAAATTGTTGTTTTGATGATGTTTAGAGCTTTCTTCCTTAACTATTATCTTAGATCAATTCATGTTTAGATATGCATGTATTGTTTGCTTGTTTCTATTGCTCTACAAGGTTTTACAGCTGAATATTTGAAGGCTCTAGAGCTTGGATCAACAAAGAGAGAAGAGGATTTGCATTTTTTAGGTAAGTGATCTATATGTTTAATTTGCATCTCTATTGATATAGGAAAGTTGATTGTATTGTATATTTGATTTGTTATAGATCCACTTGGACTAGGGAGATCTTCTATTGGAATTAGCCACTTGACAGTTATACTGGTGGAAAGTACCAACCACTGAACATCTTGTTGGGAAATCACCCATCAATGGAAGTCATTTTGAGCATACTTTATTTCAGTTTTGATCTCGTTAAAAAATGAAACAGACACCGTGATCATAGTTCTTATTCTATGTCAAGCTCATTAAAAAATGAAACAGATGCCTATGAGCATAGTTCCTATTCTATTTCAAGATCGTTAAAAAATGAAACAGACACCAATGAGCATAGTTCTCGTTCTATGTCAAGCTCGTTAAAAGATGAAACAAATGCGTGCGAGCATAGTTCCCATTCTGTGTCAGCTCATTAAAAAATGAAATGGATTTCAATGAGCATAGTTCTTTTTCTCTGTGTTAAGCTCGTTAAAAATGAAATAGGCACCCACAAGCATAGTTAATTTTTTGTTTCAATCTTGTGTAAAAATGAAACAGGTCACCTTGAGTGATTTTTATTCTTGGTTTCAACCTCATTAAAAAATAAAACAGACCTTGATCAGAGTTCCCCTTTCGTGTCAAAATCATTTAAAAAATGAAACGTATTCTTCCATTATGTCAAGACTCAATATTTAAACCTTCATTTCATCTGCTTATAAAGCAAATGAAATGAAGCTTGGGGGGGAATGTACCCTACATCTTTGTATTGGAATTAGCCACTTTATAGTTATACTAGAGGCATGTACCAACCAATGAACATCATGTTGGGAAATCACCCGTCAAAGGAAGTCATTTTGAGCATACTTTATCTCGGTTTCGAGTTCGCTAAACCAATAAATGTCATTTTGAGAATAGCTATTTCTCTATGTCAAGCTCGTTAAAAAATGAAGTAGATACCCTTAGATTTCTCTCAACTGATCTTTGAGCTCGTTAAAAATAGTAAGATGGTGTTGAGCTTACTTTTCATTTTTCATGCTCTGGTTAAAACATGAAAACTGGTTTGAGATTTCTTTTCGCTTTTTTGTGCTCTGGTTTCAAACATGAAAAAGGTTTTGAGTTCCTTTCATACCTTTGGCGTGCTCGTTAAATACTCAATGAATAGGTATCGAGTGTACTTTTAGTATTTTTCAGACTCATTAAAATTGGGTTATGGGAAAAGAACCCTAATAGAGTCCTCTTTAAGCTCTTTTCAGACTCTTAAAATGTGAAAAGATCAACCAGTGAACTTGTCTTCTTCATGCTCATAAAAGGACTTAAATATTCGTCTTCCTAGTGATAGTTTACCCCTTTTTCGGACTAGAAGAAACTACTTACCAAAAAGGTATACTCCAGCCAATCATGACTACAAGAGTTCTCCTAGGCATCATTTTATACTTTTTCAGGCCTTAGGGACTAAATTTAAGAAAAATTCGATCATGGACTCTTCTTAGTCATTTCAGACTCTCTAAACATGAAACAACAAATGAGTTTGCTTTCGTTAGACTCATAAAATTAAATGATGAAGGACCCTTTTGGGGAATGAACCCCTCCTTTATCAGGTTAATAAAACCTATGATAATGGACTCATCACTTGATGAGCTACAATGAGTGTTTGTTACCCTCTTTGAACTCATAAAAATGAAAAGACGCACTCATCCTTCGTGATGGGGAAATTAGGGAAAGAGTTTTCATTTTTTTATGGAATTACATAGTCACTCTTGAATATGGCACTCATTTACATATGCATTTCAACACTTGGGTAATATGTTTGTCTTCATGTCCTACTAATTCCTTTATTCTTCTTACCTCCTTTGAGTTGTCCAAGAATACTCCCGTCATTAGTTGCATTAGGGGATTGGTATCATTCTCGTGTGAATACTTCCAAGTCATGCCATACCCATGTTCAAGAGATATTTGGTCATCTGTTCACTATTTGCAGTCAGTTTTCCTTCTATCATATTGGTCATCCCTGAGTCAATCTCATACATCACTTTGTTGTTAGGTTTACTCTGAAACATATTTGATCGTGTTTCATGTCGATGATGGGGGATTCATCATGGCCCTCCTTTGACAAGTCTATTCCTGTTAACTTCAACATCTCATCTAGGAATTAGATTTAGAAAACAAGACAAGTACCTTGGACCTGCATGCCTCAATGGTAGGTTACTTCACTTTCAACATGAGTTTACATCATTGGCTCTTGATTGAAATGTCTCATTGAGTGTTCGACTACCATTTCTTTATTCACATCTGATGGTATGCATTGAGATACCTTGGGAATCATTGACATCAATGGTGATTTACATCATTCTTGTTAATAGTTTACATCATTTATTGATAATCAAGTGGTTTCTACCATGTTCGACGTCAAGACATTGTAATCACATGGTTAGATTCATATTGTTGCAGGTTCGGCTTGAAGACCCTGGGTTGTCAGATATCTCACCTAGGTTGTGATGGAGTTTGTTTGAGTCATATTAAACTGATCCACTTTGTATTGGTCATGGTTGTGTTATCATCTCATCATGGATCTACGCTTGTGTCTAGTAGCCATGGTTGTGTTCAGCCGGTCTCTACTACCATGGATTTGCATTGTATTGGTCAGTAGATATGTTATGAGTCATGTGATATTTGAGTCAGTTGTATTGCAACAGCTTCCATCCAACATTCTTGTGTTTGATTTCTTCACTTTACAAAGAAGTCACCTATCGCATTCCTCTAACTTCATGGTTTTGGGGGAATTTTGTTACACCAAAATATCGTCATGTTGAGCCATGTGTTAACCCTATTCCTAATCCCTAAAGTTCTCTCTACTAAATTGGGTTGATTTGAGGTTTTCTCTACCCTTTTTACTCTCTCTAGATAGGCCGACGATTTTCCCCTTCATGCTAGGTGCATTGGTGGCACTCTTTCCCTTCATGCAAGGTGTGCTGGCACTCTGTCTCCTACTCCTAGGTGTGCTGGTGGTGTTTTGAGGGAAAAAAATGAAGCTTCGAGGCCCTTCTCGAAGGTGGATGAGGTGGAGGTTCATCCCTATCACCTAGGTGTGGTTGAATTTGGTTCCCTAACCTATGGGGAAGATCCCTTAGACCCTTGCTCCTAATCCTCAACCTAATCTATCCATTTAGCCTTAAAATTTAAACCCTCTCTACATTGTGAAGGGAGGAAGGACTATGGTACTTCTATGCTGGTGGAATTTCTAGGTGATCTCTATCATCCTTTGGAGGCTTCACTTAGATTGTTGGATGGAAGGATGCAGCGTTAAGGGTAGGTTGTGATATTCCTCTCTTATTTAACTCTATGTATCTCCTTAATTACATTAATATAAACTCTTTCCATAAACATTGTTGTGTTGATGATGTTTAGAGATTTCTTCCTTAACTATTAGCTTAGATCAATTCGTGTTTAGATACACATGTACTGTTTACTTTTTTGCACTTGCTCTACAGGGTTTTGAGGATGAAGATATGAAGGATCTGGAGCTGGGATCAACAAAGAGAGAAGAGGATTTGCATATTTCAGGTAAGTGATCTATCTGTTTAATTTGTATCTCTATTGATCTAGGAAAGTTTATTGTATTGTGTATTTGATTTGTTCTAGATCCACTTGAACTAGGGAGATTTGGCTTGATTCCACTTGATTATATTTATCCGATAACAAGTGCATAATTTTTCCTAAGATTTGAATAAGGAACAATCGTTATTTCTTCGATCCTCTGAGAAGAGTTATTATCAATCAATTAATTTAATTTAAAAAGAAGTGATCATTTATTCATCAATACATCTACTTATTAGAATCCTATATATAACTATAAATGTTGCATATAGATTCTTATATCAACCATAAAATATTTACTGTATTGCAGGTAAATTATGTCTACACTCATGGCCCTTAATCAATTCAAATAAATTTTGTTTCTTTATTTGTTAAAATATCACAACCTTTGGTTATTCAAGCATCCATGATATGTTGAGATAGATGAACCATCTAATTCACACCCAATTTATATCTCTTATGTTTTGATGATAAAGGAAAGGAGTCAAAGATGGAATGTTGACATTTCTAGATGCCATTAATGCGGAATTATTATGTGTTCAAGTTGAAGTGATCGAGCCAAATATGTGTTTCCTCCTATAGTTTGATCTTAAATTTTTTAATTTTTCTCCTCATCTAATGAAAAGTGGTCTAGATGTGGGCCTAGTTTCATTTATGAATAAAGGAAGGGGTTTTCCATCATATGATCATTGTAATTGGTCTGGAATAAATATTGTAACATCTTTGAAGAAAGGAATTCTCTCAATGTTTAAGAAAATAATGCTAGCATGGAAGACCTCATTTGTTTTGGAAGGTAAAAAATTTATTTTTTACCTTCGAAGATCTTTTCTCAAACATCTTAAGAATATGTAAGAAAATATTCTTTCAAAGTACTCAAATCAATTCCTTTGAAAGCAACTGTATAGAAACCAAATAAGAGATTCAATAAGTGAAAAACACAGTCAACAAGAACAAATCAATTACTTTATTTAATGTGATTTTTTTTCAATTGATATAACAAGATGTGTTATGGAACCTCCACATATGTAATTTCAAAATGTTCATGATGAGGTCGTATCCCTTGGCAATTTGGTATCATTGTCCCTTTTAACAACTTTTACAACAATAATGATAGTTGTTGTTATATTTCCTTTCGATAATGTAACTAGATATCCCTATGTTTCCAGAACTGAAGAAGAAATTGAATTTCCAACATTGAACTTCTATATATTGGATGGACAACATACTATTTCAGTTTACAAAAGAATCATTGAAAATGATAAATATAAACTATTCCATTCAATATATAATCATCAAATACCTTGTCTTCTACACAAATATGTTACTCAATACATTATTACCAAATTATGCAAAAAACATTTTTTCTCAAACAAGGACTTTGCTAACACTCCCTTCATTATTCAAGTCATGAAAGAAATGAAGAAATGTATTTGCAACAGTAATCCATCTCATATGGGAAAGGGAATCCTTTCCACCGAAGAGTGGCATGTATAGGTTTTTTCTTCTTAATAGTCAATGCCCTCAAATTGTTGTCTATGTTGTTTTTATAAAAGGAATGTATGGATATCTTTGATATTTGAACCAAGGATAACCTTAAAGACAACATGAATCTTGTTTTGACAACTAATAGATTTTAGAACAAATGGTGTTTTGTATTTGAACATTACAAAAGTGGTTCCTTTCCATGTTCACGCAAAATCATTAGACAATATGATTTAATTCACAATAAAATAAAGAATCATTGATCTGTAATGTTATTATACCACTTCTTGATCTATACAAAGAAGAATTGACCACCATGTAAGACAATATAATCAAAGGATCATTTTGGATGAACATGCCAGTTAACAAAATGTCATTGCAAAGACTTTGATTTAATATTGCAAGTGGATCAAGGATGAGAGATCAACCAGTCATTTGGTTTGTGAATATTTCAAATTTCTTGACATTGATATTGTTGGTTCTGAGGCAATTAGTGACAAGAATGGAATTGAAAAATATAATATTGCTCCAAATAATCTCCAACAACTGTGTAGCATTTTATGCTTGAATAAGAATTTAAAATCTTCTAGGAAGAAGAGAAAGAAATATGAAGAGGATAATGATACCAAATAACCAATGGATGTTGAGAATATATTGAAGTTATTTATCAAGAAAGAGAATTTTGGTGTTTCCATTGACACTAACAAATATAATTCACAATTTGCTTGTTGATGTTGTTATACATCTTCATTGGTCAACACACTAAGAAACAATTCCTTTTTTCACGTTCAATCAACTTTGAACTTGTTAATGTTAGTATGTGTAATGTTGTTTCCTAGATGGAAGAAGATATGGTTGCTAAATTGTAATACTTGTAAGAAAATATAGGTACATGTACTTATGTTTTCATAGACAATATGAAAAATTCATGTATGGTTTCTAAATCATCCACTCAATTCTGCAAGAAATAATAATATTAAAAGTAGTAAAGGATTGTCCTACCAAGGGAGTTTATAAAGATTAATCGAAGGATTCTTTTATAGGATTCTCTATTATCCAGTATTGTCTAATTGGATTGGAAAGGAAGAATGCGTATACTCTATATATGGAGATGGATTGGAAGGGTGAGAACCTACCACAAATTTACTTACCTTTGTCAAAGGTTTTGAATGTTGGCTCAAGAAACCATGTTTTTGCAAAATACAAGATAGATGACTTTTAGGATCACATGGTTTCTAAATTGATATTTTTTCAAGGGACAGTTCTCTCACTGTATGCAAGAAGTAGAGTTATTCATTCTTTGACCAGGTTACCAAATATAATAATAATTTCTATCATGGAAACAATACATTAGGAACTATATATGAAAATTTCCCTATATTAAAGATAGGTATTTGAATTGATGTTTTCAAGTATCTTATTTCAATATATTTTGTTTTTGAGATTTCCTCTATTCACTAAATTTTTCAAATTCCATATCTACTTATCTACTAGATTTGAGGATAACGGACACTTAGGAATTGTCCATTAAAAAATTATCCAATGAAGAAATTGAGGGTGATGGATAATCCACAAAGAATTTCCAAACAGATGCACAAGAAAGGTATGGAAAACAATAAGGTCAGTATCTATGTTTCGATCAATGTTTTATTGTTGTTCGAGGATGGTGTTATGTTCTAAAAATATTAAAAAAATGCATACCTAGTAATTTACAGGTCAAAATTGAATTGATTAAGAACATGTGGGTTCCATATAGAAATATATAGGATCTATGAGTTGTATGGATATTTTCCAACTAAGCATAGAGTCCAGATCCTTGGAGAATAACAAATCATATAGGTATTTGTGAGCAAAACACAGTTGTTCCAACACTGTTCCTCTCTAATCAAATGTTGGCCATCAGTTAACAAGTAACACAAAATGATTATTTTCTATCATTTTGGTAAAACAAATATATTATGGAATATATGACATCCATTATTTATGTGCAACTTCTCATACAAAAACTTTATTGATATTTGAAATGGAAGGTTTTCTATTATATGAGAAACCCTTCCAAAAAGGATAAAGAGTGAATGGAAGTACTGTTGAGGAATTTAAATTTAAGTACAATGGAAAATTATATAAATCATGACCAAATGCAATACGAATTTTAAAAGTGTGTATTTGAAAATTTGATGTTGGAGTTTGGCCATCTAAATGTGGAGTCAATGAAGGGAAATCATTGTTTATGAAATTTATTGGGACAAAGACAAAAAATGGGGACAAAATTGTATTTGTATGGATTCAAGAGAGATGTACCATGGATGAAGAAGGAAAGAGGCACAAAAACATGCACAAAGTGTGGGATAAGTTCCCAAAAAGATATTAAAAAAGAAATACATCAATGTTTATTTTGGAGTGTGATTACGTGAAGTACACCCATCCGAAAACTGTGTTTTCACTACAACAAAAACTGGATTTAGCGTTGAATTTAGCGTCGGATTTTAGTGTAATTTTTTCCCAATTGTGGTGAACAATACGGCTCTAAAGCTGGTGCTATTGTACATTTTCTTAAAACGTCGTCTATTGCATCTTTTTTTCCGTCCTTTTTAACATCCATTTTTGCACCCAATTTTTTACATCTAATGTTACGCCTTTATTTCTGCCCAATTTTTCAACTTCTATTGCATCCTTTTCGCGTACTTTGTTACATCCTTGTTTGCACCAAGTTTCATGCTCTTGCATCCAATGTTGCGTCTTATTTTGCTCCTAGTTTTTCATCGAGTCTTGCACCCAATTTTGCACCATGTTTTACATAAAATTATGTGTCCAATTCTGCATCTAGGTTTGCATCCAATTTTACGCCCAATATTGCGTCTAGTTTTGCATCCAAATTTACTTATAATGTTGCATCCCATTTGAATCTAATTTGTATATTTTATTACGTCTTTTTTTTTATCCATGTTTGTGCCAAATGTTTCATATCGTTTTACATCATATTTTGCATCTAGGTTTGCACCCAGTGTTGCATCCTGGTTGATGTCTTTTTTTGCATCTATGTTTGAGCCCAATTTTGTACCCAGTGTTGCACCTAGTGTTGTGCCTAGTTTTGCGCCCATGTTTGTATCTAATATTCCATCTAGTTGTGTGTCCAATGTTGCATGCCATCTTGCATTCAATATTACATCTAGTTTTACATCCAATGTTTTGTCCCATCTTGCATCTAAAATTATGTCTTGTTTTAAGTTTTTGTTTGCGCCAAATGTTTCTTCCAGTTTTGCACTTGGTGTTACGCCTAGTTTTATGTCCATCGACAACCATATTTTTTGCTCAATTTAATGTCCAATTTTACGTCTAGTTAGGAATCCACTTTTTCATCTATTGTTGCATCCAGTTTTGGACCTATTATTACATCTAGTTTTGAGTCATTAATTGTGTCTAGTGTTGAGTCTCTTTTTGCATCCAATTTTGCGTTCAGTGTGACATCCATTTTTGTGTCCACATTTGCATCTGACATAAGGTCGGATTTTGCGTCCACTTTTGTGCATGGTGTGACGTCCACTTTTACATCATGTTTTGCATTTAGTATTGCATCTAATATTGCATCCATCTTGCACTAGTACATTTTTTACCTTTATAAATACATTGCAATATCATTAGGGCATGGAGGAATCGAACCACCAATCTCTTGCTTGTAAAGCAGATGCTCTTCCATTGAGCTAGCACCCTTTAAGAATCAGGAAGATGAGCAATATTAACACATAGATTTCATCATTTGTAATTCTAATAAAATACAATAAGATCCAAAGTAAAACATGCTTACAATCCAATTTATTTTTCCAAACACACTAATAAGCAAAAAAATCTACCGTGCTTAGGAAACAAAATATCCTAAATAATTATGCAATCTATTAAAGTGGTCTGCAAAAGGGTCTTAGAGAACAACATAATGTATCGATGCATACCTAATAACCTAAACTTGATATGGAAAAAGAACAAGGGATGCGTTTAAGAAACAGTTGTAGCATCCAATTGAGGATGTGTGTGTTGCTACATAAATGTTGTTATTCATTGATGGTGTGATTTTGTTCAGCAGGTATGTTAAGAGAAGAGAATGGTTACTAAAAGAATACGCATACTATGTGCATCATACATGATATAATGAATATTTTAACAATGAACACAAACAAAGATAATTTATATTAGCAAAAACATTATTAGCCAAGGGCACATGCTATTGTGCACATGTGACTACAGTATGATATTGAAGTACATGAAGGTATTTGTGTGCATAAATAGAGATATATTCATACACATTCAAATATATATCCATATTCCATGAAAGAAAAATAATAGAACAAAGAATATAGAAGAATTAAAGATAAGTGTAATATTAATGGGATAAGCTATTCAATGTTAGCGACCATGATATATCAGCTATATTTCAATTTGGTGAAAAAGAAATTTAAACAACCACATTGTTTCCAGAAAAACACAACTATTCACAAAAATAAAAATAGCCATTCACTTCAAACCTTCAAACTTGTACATTTAAAGTTTGACTAAGAATGTAAAGTGTCATTGACCTTGATTTCCTTTCTTGAATTTGATTTTTTTAGCTTGTTCACTTTTTTTGCCCAATATTGAATAAAAATAAAAAACACAATTGCATAATCCAATTGGGATTACGTATTTTGGTACAACTGTCTTATGAGAAGTTACAATAGGGCAAGGTCATAGGAAATTCTTCCATAGCCCCTGTTCCTGCCCAAAAATATTTCGGAAATCACAATAGAAACACCCATGAAATGTTTGTAGGGCATTCTTGTTTCTGGAAACATTTCCATGAGATTTCTGAGACACTTCCTATCCAAAATACCATAAATGGCATGTTTCCTTTGTTCCAAAGGAGAAAAGATTAAACGCCCTCAAAGGGAGTGAAATCCAGGAATGTCTTGTTTGTGCATAAAAAGGCCCTAAATAGGCAACAAACCCAAAAAATCTAAAATTTTGAAATGAAAGCACAAAAAATTTTAGAGTTTGAATTATTTTTTATATTAATTATTTTTTAAATTATTTAAATATGCCATTTTCACACTTCCTGAACATTTTGAAAAGTGTCATTTCCATATCAAAATTATTTCACAGTTTTAGGTGACTTGGATTTGGCATTAGGTCCTAGGGTGAGAGGCACCTTATTATGTTTTAAGTATATCCTCGTTTGGATGTTACCCATGACCACCCATCCCCACACATTATCTCTATATGGCATGCCAATGTTAAATAGTTACCATTACAAAATCGTCCATTTATTGTGGATGAGTAGGTTACCCACATTATAATGTATAAGTAGATGGGTAGATGGTCATTATACATTCACACATACATATATAAATGAATACATGAATCAATCCACAAAAAAACTGCTACCATAGTTAATTACCAGATCTTTCAAAATTGTGAGCTTGAGCTCATCAGAAGTGATCAGATGATACAGATTTACTTACATCAATTTCACTTGACACTTTAGAGTTTTATCACCAAAAAGTGATACAAAAAAACCATGTTTTTAGAATTACTTTTATCAAAACCATGCTTCTTGAATGGTGTACCTATTGAATTTCCAAAGCTTTCATCCTAAGTAACAGACGTTTCACAAAATAATTTCTGCTCATAAAAAGGTGTACTTGAGCTCACTGCAAGTGATCAACTCTAGATAAGGGTCCTTCCTCAAAGTGCATTGAGCAGTGTAGATAGCAGGAGCAACACACATTGATGGACTGTATTTAATGATCTTGTAATGAAGCAAACACAGCTCAACCAAGAAGAATTCCATATTTTCCATCTGGAGCATTTTGATAACGTATTTTATGACTAATCAGTACAACAGATGATTAATAGAAAAACAATGAAGAAAAAGAATTTAATCTAAGAATGCTATTTTTTTTATTCTTCTTTTAAGCACATATAACCAATGCAGGAGTGGATTATTCTAGAAATAATAAAAACATATAGTAGAATAACTAAGAAATTATATAATGGTAAAATATACAGTGGAAAGAGGTGGCACTTCCGTTAAAAATGAGAGCTAAGCAAGGCCAATAACAACGAAGCGAAATTTGAAATATAAGTAAGGCCACTAACAACCAAGAAAAAGTTGAAAGCCAAGTAAGACCACAAACAACCAAGCAAAATTTCCAACTATTTATTAAGCTTCCTTCTTCAACCTAGTTTGCTCAGACTAGACCATCTCGTCGTGATTGGAGACTGAGATTATGCTCAAACTAACACTAAGTTAAGTTCCTCCTCTTCCCAGGACATTGGGACAACATTCGATTCTTTCATGTTCTTCATCATCAAAATCAAGAGGCAAATGCAAGAGAAAATAATGCTTAGAGGAGTTTAGAAATGAGTCTAAAAAAATATTTAGAAATTGGATTATTTCATAGTATCTCAGTGGAAATTGATCCACTAAGGGCCTCTTGGTACTATGAATGGCCTTGATTGTAACAAGCAAATGCATCATGGTACCAATGCAATTGGAGCAGAAGGGTTTTCAAATAGTTTAACAGGTTCGAAATATTTTAAAGCAGCACATCAACTACTTGATGAAGTTATGAATGTTGGAAAGGGTATCAAGTCTGAGTCAGTCAACCATAAAAAATACCAAACATGGTTTGGCACAATATCTGACAAAAATAATATTGCAACTGAAGCTGCTTTAAATAATCCCACAACATCTGCAATAACAAGACCTTCAATTTCTGATCAAGAAATGAAAAATGAGCATGTTTTTTGACTCACGACGGCTGATAGACAAGAAATTCAGATGAAAATGGAAAATATTGTACGTGCACATTTCTCACCTTTGTCTTTGGTTAAATTTCTTGAATTTGAAAAAATATACCATACAATACCAATAGTGCAAGCTATCCACGCACAAAAATTTCTTTTTACACATTAAAGTGTCAATTAATAGAAATACAACAAGATTGTAAAGCTGCAAAGTAAAATTGTAGGAACAAGGAGGAAATGAAGTAGAGAAGTCATTTTCAGCAAATGATCCTATATATGTGCAGAGTGGTTTTATATCCATTTTTATATCTTGCTTACTTGTACGATTCATAATTTTTAAGCTTACATATTACATTTGAAAATGATGAAACGAAGATTCATACTATATCATAGTTCTTTTCAGATATTTTTGTGGAATACATGACTACAACTTGCCTCTATTGAGAGACATATAATCTAAAAATTTCCTACATTTGAGGTAGACTATTATGTAAAATCACTATAATAGTCAATGCTAGTGCTGTTAAGTTTTCCAATAAGAGTTGTTTTTGCATTATTCCTATTAAATAGACCTGTATGCTCAAAAGGATTTCAAAGTCAAAATTTCCTATGGTGTTCCTGAAGAGAGATCAGGAGTTTTGAGGCATGAGGTCAAAATTGGTTTGAATTGCATCTATGCAAAAAATAAGAATATGTTTCAGGTGGTTGTTCAATTTTTCTTGTCTTGCTTTTAGTGCCAATTAAAAAAATTGTCAAACTAACAAGAAATTAAAATGAGATGCTTTAGATTAACATACATCTTGAACAACCATGATGTCAAAGTATTTGCTCAAGATGAAGATTTGATTTTTACTTAGGTTTCTCTTTATCTTGAGCACACCTGGTTAGATATTGAAAAGATAGATCAAAACCTACCCATTTCAAGGAGATGAGAGAGGATATGAAATGGTTGGTTCACACGAAACAATCCATAAGTTGAATACTTGTTCTTAAAGTATCACTTTAGCAGTTGTATAAATCACTCTAAACCCTAAGATGCAATTTTGAATCCATATAGAACTTTGTGCTGGGAAATATAGATCCTCAACTGAGAACTCATTGTAGCTTCAGAATATGTGTTGAGAACTTGAGATGAAATATTTTTGAATCCTTTTATGAGTTTTAAATTATTGATATTGATTGCACCTCACATCTTTTCTTTCTTTCATGTATGACAAAAATTACAGAGCTTAGTCTTGCTAAGAGGTGTTGCACAGTAGCGATGAAAATTAAAGGAATGTAGTTGTTATTGGTTTTGTTTTCCTTTGAATAGTACTGATTATTGATATTTCCTTATTCCTATCTGTGCATCTGAACTTAAGTGGATTGAAGGTATAGGAAATAATATCATCAGATGCATATTGTTGTTTCGTCATTTGAGGTTGCAGCTAGATTTGGGGCGGCCAAGGCATACACTTCTCTTTCACTCAAAACAATTTCCAGGAATTTTCGATCTTTGAGAGATACAATTGCTGGCCAAATTCGCTTGACTAGCAAAAACCTAGGGGAGGAAGATTTAACGGGAAGTGGAAAAGGTGAAACATCCCATCTTCACTTTGTCGATCAACAACTACGACAACAATTATCTCTTCAGTAGCTAGGAATGATACAGTAGCATTCGTGGAGACCACAAAGAGGGCTTCCATAGAGGGTTGTTTCTATTATGCAGGCTTGGTTATTTGAGCATTTCCTTCATCCTTAAGTATTGTAGAAACATTTTGATTAAAGTTCTAATTAAAATTATTTGAACACACTCAGGCTACTTTGCTGAGAATCGTCTTGTTTCTTTTGAATCTTGAATTACTATATGATTCCTTATCTCTCCTTAAGGAGGCTCCTCCCTATCACAAGATCCACCAGTTTCAGTATCACACCCCACAATACTTTCAAGTCTTTCCAACTAGTTTATTTTTCCATGGAATACAACTATGGGACACTTTGGAATTGAGATGAATCTACTAAGGTATACTTATCATATTCAAATTGAGAGGCTGGAGGCCACTTTATAGTGACTGTTCTCTATTTTATTTATCTCTCTTATTTTTTCGATCCCTAGACTCCATTTCAATTAAAATTTTATTTACAATGCTACCAAGAATAGTAACTAATAGTTCAATTCTTTACTCATAAAATTCAAACATTTACTAGTGGAATGTTTATTAAAAATTCTTTTAACCATTTGTGACTCTATGCTTCCCCAATAGTCTGTTAAAATAATTGCTCTCTTTAAGATAAATAAGTTTTCTAAACTACTCATTGAACAAATGTTTCTCTTGACCTTTCCATGCTTCCAGGATGAATTTCGTCATCTCTTCTTAACAGTGTCTTAACCAAACAGTCTAGTGATCTAATGTGAAATACTTTTCACATAATGTCAGTATTCCTCTATTCTAGCTAATCGATCAAAAGAGCACTGTGTGATGCGTCTAATTCTATTTACATTAGTACACTGTCTAAATGCAAATGATTCATGGCATCTTTCAATGGAAGAAACAATGAATGATATCCCAAACACATACTCCATGGTTGTAATAGTTATAGAAATGGATTGCCTAATATACCCCATATTGCCATTTCACTCAATAAACATGCTGTAAGAAGTAGAACCTTATAGACTGGACATTTTCCTCTATGTTGGATTATTTCCTTGTGAGGTTAATTACCCAACAATATTCATAGAAACTAGTTTCCATTAATCTCTCTCTTTCAGTTGTAGCACTTGATTCCAAGAGCCATTTGCAGTAACTGTCCAAGCTATCCATACATGTTGATTGCGCATGGTTTTTGGTTTTTACTCCAAATTTTCTTTATGAGAGACACTTGAACATTTGTCTCTAGCTTTTCTAGAGTGTAATTTGTGGGTATAGCTAGTACCATCATATCACCGGTTACATTGTTTATCATCAGGATCCTAAGGTGATGTGGTCAACATTTTATTGTGAAACATGGATATTTATTTCAGTAACCACCCTTAATTCAATTACAGATACTTTATCCTTTCATGTTTCAATCCCTATATTTTATATCCCAGAAACCCATGCGCAAAACCAATTTTCAATCCCAGATACTAAGTTTGGAAGCTTGTTCCAGATTTTATATTAGCGAATCAAATTAATCTTTACAAGTGTATCCAATATTTTCTAAGAAATCTGGCATGCGATAAGTTTAATAAGTTTAATTATTAATGATCTATCCATTTAAATATAACTATATGATTCATCAAATAATACGTTGCAAAAACATGAAGACATTGCAAAACCATGAAACATGTAGAGTGCAATCCAATAAAAATCAATAAATACTAAAGAAATCGTGACCTTACCTCTGTAATTTTGTGCTAAATTTTTGGAATGATTCACTTGCACACCAAATTTCTCTATAAATTTGTTGACTAGGAGTGTTTTTCATAAGGTCCAAGAGAACCTTTATTTTTACTTCTTGTGGCCAATCCCATCCTGAAATGACTTTACGCAAACCTTTTTCTTTTAGTGCTGGAATAATCTTCCCATAGAACATATCACTGGGATGTGGAACAGGTGGGATGGGAGTGTTTGCAGCTGCAGTACCACTAGTAGTAGATATAAACTGAGCATACTATGCATGCTGCTGTAAACTAAGCATACTGTGCATGCTGCTGCCAAGCTTTGAATACATGAATACACTATACATGCTTATAAGATTGTCCACCCATTGAATCAAGCCTTCTTGTTTTTGTAGGAGTTACAAAATAGTAGCGAAATTTTAGTGAACGACCCTTTGTACTTGTGCATGTAGCATTCCATTCACAGCTTACAAAATATTAAAAGATGAATAATTCTTGCATGTCACAAATCTTCCTGGCCCTTGTAAAGATAAGTATACCTCTGACCATCTAAACCCAATAGAACTAGATTAGAACTAGCTTCTTTGGTTGTGTCTTTGTTGCAAGAATAGTTACCTATTTAGTAAAAGAAGAAATTGTAACCGGGCCTAGAAGATCGCTCCCAGGAATCAGATTCAGACATTGATACTCGTTTCTCAAGACCAAGCATTGGGGCATCAGAAGAAGCTATCTGTGAAAGTTGTGCAGCAACCTCACTCAAGTAAACCGACTTCTCATTTTTTTTCCACCACTTGGGAGCTATGGAACATTATGAAGTGGGTGTATAAGAAATTTAATACGCAAAGAAACTTTCAAGGCTTTTAATATTGTCTTCCAAATTTAAGAGAGATTGTGCAATATTCAATGAAATTCAATACAAATGTCTATCCCAGAGTTAATATATACCTCAAAATTTCACGAGTGTTTCTCTATATAATATGAGAGTCTTTCAGAATTCTCAAGGATTTTAATATTGGCTTCCAGATTTAAGAGAGATTGTGCAATATTCAATGACATTCATTACAAATGTCTCTCCCAAAGTTAATATATACCTCAAAATTTCATGAGTACTTCTCTATATAATATGAGATTCTTTCAGAATTCTCACATGAATTTGCTCACAAAGGTCAACTCAGATCATATAGTGGAAGAACTGCCATCAATTCAGTTTAGAACTTCCTGGAGGACCCTACAGACTTTATTAGCTCTGTCTTTCATCGCCTCTCTAGGTTTGAGGCAACAATGATCGAAAACAGAAATGATATTAAATCGAAGGCTTGAATGGAAACTCAAATCCACCGGATTGTCCAAGCCCTGGGACATTGAACTTATCGAATTTTACTGTTAAGACAACCGAAGCACCGGATGACTACAATCCACCCATCACGTTTTTGTCAGTTTCTTTATATAATACTTAGAATCTACTTTGAAAGCATTTGAATTCAAAAGAAATTCAGAATGTGGAGTATTTCATGGTTACCGGGATTATCGTTTATGTACTGCTTGATAATGGGTGTGTATGCACCCTTGTTTCTTAGTAATGTAAATCCTTATTTCTGTAAAATAAATATAAGAGATCATGAAACACGGTGCTGTAATAGATATCATATTTATGACATTTTATGATGCTATAGCAGTTTATTTGGACAAATTCAATCAAGTGCCAATAATCAAATCCCATAAATGGGGCTAGAGGGTTTCACTTACAGCCTTCTAGTTTTTGTAGGGCGTCCATGCTTTCTACAGAAACTTTAGAGTGTTTGAATATCATGTCAGTGAATGAGACTAACTGAATCTCACTTTTGAGGGCTTGTCTAGAGTCTGTCGTTGTGCATGCATGAGGATAGGGTTAAGGGTGAAGGTGTGAATTGGTCACATCCACAACAGACTAACATCCATGAGAGGGTAGACGTTAAGGGAGACGGTGTTCACAATTACTCAAAAAATAGAGCCTAATTTGGGTGCACATCAAAAGGAACTTAGAATCCCAAGAAAGTTCCCAATGGGGCATTTGATCAAGCTTTGTTACCAGAAAGGAAACGGAAACGAGGACGGAATAAGAAATGGGGCTAGAGAGTTTTTGGGAATCATAAAGGGGAATGAAAACAAAAACAGGAATGGAACAAGAATCAGTTTTGCTGGTCATATTTCTAGTAACATGGGCAGTTAGAACAAGCTGAGTGAGTGAAAACATAAGCAAAAATACTACCACAATAAAAAAATACGTTATCTATAATTCAGGGATATGTCATGCACTAAACAATTCTCGGTTCTGTAGGTCCAAAGTTTGAACTAGTCCTGGGTCAATGAGATAAACTGCTCTACTAGATCTAAAATGGCTAATAACCATTTATGCCGGGTTTGCTTCTGGATTAGCACTCGATCTGTCACTGGTCTACCTACCCAGGGAATGATAAGTTGGAGTTTTTTTGGGGATGAAGAAACACTGGGTTATGGTTCTTTAATTAACAAAGCTACTTACTCGAATGTTGCGGGGCAAGGGTTTTTCTTTAAGTTTTGATGGTTCCGATACTATGTTACCATTACTGATTACTGGTGTTCTCAAACTTTAATTGAAAGGGCGATTCAAGGCTCTGGAGTTGGCTTTTAACCTGTTGGAGAGTTCATAATCGAACAAGCTATAGAATCAGAGGGAATACCCATAAGGGGATACTTATAAGGAATCCATGACAGTTTAAAATGCTGGTGATGCTGATAGCCATGTGTTTGTCTTACATGTACAAATTCGAGTTTTGAAAGGAGCTCAGAATAGTAAATGTGTCTTATGTTTAGCTGCTAATCTTGGTGCATGCTTGAACCCATAATAAAAATTAGTTTTCACACAAGAACAACATAGTTTTTTGCAAAAATGCATACCACCATACAACAGCTTAAAAATACGTAACTCTGAAACACATGCAGAAGAAGAAGAAAACTTTCCACTAAAACCCTTCACCCTTTACCTGCTACACCTTGAGGCCTCCAGATTTCGTGATAACCCTTTCACCTGCAAGGCAAGAATCCCTAGATGTTATCATAAACTAGCATTCAATTTCATTGAAAAATAAAATGAGATTTCATGGTTATTATTCTATTTTGTAGTAATTCGATTCCCTTACCTCTGCTCTTCTGAGTTCTCATCCTGGTGAAAAGCTAGATATTTCCTTCTCATCGCCATTTACGGTGAATCAAAGGTTTCTTGTGACTAAGGTTTCTTCAATCAAAGGTTACCCTGAATATGCATGGATTTTTCCTTTAGTTACAGAACACGAGAAGTGAGGAAGAAACCCTAAATATGCATGGATTTTTCCTTTAGTTGCAGAACGCGAGAAGTAAGGAGAAAAAGCGGGAGAAGGGACTTTTGAAACAGAGTTTTGTTTTTTCATATGATTTTTGTTTGTAGTGGTTCATTATGCCATATTAAAAATTGCAATCTTATGCATCTACCTTCATCAAAACATCTTCTCGTCTTGAAATAAATTTATTGAATCAACCTTTGTTTGCATATGCAAATTTTATTTGTCTATGGATTCTTCAAAAGTTTATGATTTATTTGTGCATATCATACTAACCATCAATGCAAAATTCATTGTAATTTCCTTTTTATGGTAATGTAGTTCTCATAAGTTTTATATGATCTTGAATAGAATATTGTTGTTTTTTTTCGTTGAAAAATGTTTTACATGATCTTGTTGTGCAACTTCTTATTGTATCCATGTTTGATTCTTCACTCTTATAATGCATTATAATTATACACCATAATATTGATCTCTCTTCACGTACCACTTTGGTTTCCTAAATGGTTTCACTCATCTTTTGTCTACTTTAGAATCCACTTTTATATATTGTCTTCTTCAAAACAATTCGGTTTAATGATTACATATGTTCTTTCATTGTCAAAGCTATTATGTTTAGTCATTGTTGAACTTCTCTATTTGAAACACGATAAGAGTGTCAAGGTAAAAAATAAACATATGGCCTCTCATTTCACTAGACTTTGGTTAACAAAGTTATAAATACCATAGTTACTTTTAACCCCGTCGGTTGAGATTGCTTTTTTGGGTTAATATTTTGAAATTGACCCAACAATTGGCACTAAAGTGGACACAAAATGCACCTAGAAAAAATGTCATAAGAATAATTCAAATGTAATTGATTTGGGATGCTAAAATGGATGCAATTTGAGTACACTTTAGCATCATCCTGATATGATGCACCTATTTTTTCACCTAGACAACTTATCACAAGGAAAATTTAAATGTAAGTGATTTGGGATGTTAAAGTGGACACAATTTTCATCCACTTTAGCGCCATCCCGATATAATGCACCTAGTCCTGCACCTAGATAACCTAGTGTAAGGAGAATATAAATCTAATTGTCTTGGGATGCTAAAGTGGACGCAATTTATGTCCACTTTATCATCATCCTGATAGGATGTGTCTCCTTTTGCACCTATACAACATAGCATACGGATAATTTAATTGTATTTGATTTGGGATGCTACTCTAAGTGCTAAGTGCACCTAGTTTGGCACCTAAATGGTAACCATATCCAATTCGATTTAAATGATGACGATGATGATGACCTACATGACAATGATGACGATGATAAACTAGAACGAAAGTTGTTGCTGGTTGCTGGCAGGTTTATCTCTACAAATACTTTTTCTGAGCTTCTCATGACCAACACTTGGGTACTATATTCTCACCATATGTGATTTATGTGGAAAGATTAAATCTCTTAACCATACGATTTGGTTCTACAATAATACTTGGCCTAGGATTTTACATAAATAATGTGTAGTCAATTCACTCAGTCAAGGTTACTTGCAACGTCCATTTAAAAACCGGTCAACTCAGGACTGGAACCAATTGAGTTAACCGGTTTAAACATCATTAGCCTTGAACCTAGACAAAACTCAACCCAGAGAATGAAATGGTTCAGTACCAAACTGGTCAAACCAGCCAACTCCACATTAACTCAACCAAGTTAATCCAAGGATGCCCATAGCAGACACGTAGAGGCTAGACACAGATTTATTTATTTATTTGCCAATTTTGTATAAGTGACATTGATGTCAATAACATTAAATGGCAATGTTAAATCATTAAAGTAAAAGTGACAATCTCCTTTCCTTAATTGTTTGAGATTGGTTCCAACCTCATAGACTTCATATGAAAAAAGTAGAATTTTTGCTCCTATTCAAAATTCACAAACTTCATATACAAAAATTAGAATTTAGATCCCATTTAGAATTCAACAGACTTAATGGTTTTCAGGATTTCAGGAAACCTGATGTTATCATTTGTGTTTTCCATTGGCTTTCTAGAAAATATCATGAACTTTTTGAAGGCCCTAGAAGTGCTAAAAAATACATCACAAGTTGAGGACCTGCAAAATTGTTATAGAAATTACCAAGATGTTCCAAGGTGTAGGACTGCTAAGAAATTTAATGTGCCCAAAAGATGTGATTAGTGGAAAAGGGTCATGGAGGACACATACAAGCTATGCATAAGAAATAACAACTTTACTTTTTAAGACGATCAACATCATCATCCTCATTGTATTCATCATCATCATCCAAAATGGATATTTGTCATTTATTATGATCCAATATTAAGACATGTTTTCGAAGATGATTCAATCAATACTGAGAAAACCAATGATGACCAACCAAATATAGTTGAGGGAGAACAAATTGGCATCCATGATGATGTTCAAGTTGAAGAAGATCTAGTAGAAGAATGTGAAGATGACAATGATGTCAATATTCCTTTAGCAATATGGAGAAGCAAGGTCATAGGTGAATCTTCAGAAGATGATATCATGGATGAAGATGGTATTATGGAGGAAGATAAATGGATGATATCAAAAGCAATGATGAAAATTGATCTAGTGGAATTCATGTAACCGACATGGAAACAAATTTTATTGATACAGAATATGATGAAATTGAAGATGAGGATGATTACAATACCACTTTAGCAGGATGGTGTGTAGTACTCTGCTTTCCAGGTAGAGCACTAAGTCCTAATTTTAAACATTAAAATGACATTTACTCTTTTGATTTTTAAGTCGTAGGATGTAACAGCAAAATTTACATGGATTTTTATTCAGATTTCATTTATTTGCAAAATATAGAGATAGTTCACTGAAAAATACCTGAGCTTTAGCGCTGAAGGTTGTCCCTGGTTCCTGCACCTTTAGCTTTGTCTTTCCTCGCCCTAGCCTGTAGGAGCCTTAATGCCAACTAGGATGTTCCACCCTGCTGACCAACGAACCTGCTGGCCCTAGGAAACCGACAGGTTTCCTAGCCCCCGAGCCCACGTACCGATAAACTGAATAGAAACCTCTCTCTCTCTGAGTGTAAATCTACCTCCTGGAGTTAACCCCCTCCTCCAGCTATTTTCCTTCTCTGCTCCATCACTTTCATTCTTCCGTAAAAAAAAAATTCTTCCCCCAACTGTCTTCCTCCCTTCTGACTCTCTGTTATTCTCTAAAAAATTTCCCGACCATCCTCTCCCGAAATCCCCAAAATCCCCCTCCTTATACCTCCTTCCCCACCGCCTTCCTTCTTCCACCACCTCTTTCATAAATTAATTTATTTTATTCTATCTTGGGCAGTGCAGTTCAGATTTGTTTGACATGTGTTATGTATTAATGATTTTTTTTGAATTGTACGTGTTACAAAACCCTAACCAAATGTCATAGATTACCCAATTTTATTTATTTAATTATTTTACACAAACGGTAAAATGTTAAAATAATTAGTATAGTTCAATATTGTTTATTTAATGTTTTTACGCAAATGGTAAAAATGGTAAAATAATTAGTATATGTTTAATTTAATAAAAGTACTTTAATAATAAACATTAATAAACATTAATATGGGGCATTACATACACCCACCCTTCAGGAAACTTCGTCCCGAAGTTATGGTCAAAATAGTGATACAAGGTACATTTATAGGTTTAAAACAATTCAAGGTACATTTATAGGTTTAAAGCAATTCACAATTACTTAGTTAACCTATCCAACTATTTAAATATTTCATACTAGTGTGCATGTGTGAGGTGTGCATGCATGGCCAGTACATGCACAGGCTGCACATGTACTATAGAAAAAACCCCTAAATTCTAACTGATACAAATAATATTTCACGCAACATGACCCATATACAGATATAATATGATTTTTTTTTTGGTGACATTCGGAGTTGTTTAACAATTATGTTCTTATTATTTAGTCAGTTAAAATTGGTACCTACCATCACTAATCCGTTATCATAATGTCCAACCTTCAACAATAATAACTAATATGTCCACCCATCCTAACCTACGTCTGCATCCTCCCTATCCTTCCTCTACTAGTACAAAGTGGATTCCAGCTGTACTAACCTTTCCACATAGAACCTGAGAGCGGTAGCGTCGACTATCTAGCGGACCTAGCCTCTCCTAGCAGGCATCCGACCATCGTCATCACAACAACTTGGGGAGCGTGTCTCAGCACTGCCCTCCCACGACCTCGGGTATCAAAGTGACATAGGGTGGGAAATGCATCCATCCCTCTCAACATACTGGGTACATACGCATCAAACCATACTGCGTTGCTATCGAGTTTATTGGTACATGTCATCGTATCATCACTTGGCAATTAAGGCTCTTCTTCAAGATATGTATTGAGTCATACTTGGCATCACACACTTGGCTATCACATAGCCCCTGTACCCTGCAGGTTAGTACTATGCAAACATGTATTCATAACAATATTCAATCAATAGCTGGTCCATATCATCAACATTATCTCCTTTCATCACATAAAATCACCAAATAAATCGCATCATGGATGGGTGCCCATGTACCACATCATACATCTCACATTATATCGAGGATGATTATCAACTATATATTTTTGTTATGAAATAAAGGAATCTGATGACGACTACTGCATGATAATCACATAGGCACAATAATTTCATATAAATGGTAATCATCATACATCATAATCAAAGCATCTACATAGGCATGTTAATTGTCGTAACCTCATGATCAAAGCATAATATAAGCATGATAACATCATAATATCGTAATTTAGAGCATAATCCTGATAACATCATAACATCAGTAAATAATCACATACAACATGCCAAAATATAGTTTATGAAGTATAGCTGAGTCTATAGATAATAAGTAAATACACTGTAATAAGTCTGAGTGATAAATATGCCGGAGTCAAAATGTGGGTCAGGAAACTTCGTCCTGAAGTTATGGTCAAAATAGCGAGGGAAAATTTTGACGCATAGTCTCTGTGTCCTCCCAGGCAGCAGATCCTGGGCTATACTTGTCCCAATGGAACTTGACTTGGTCCACGTGTCGACTACGAAGCTGTCGAACTCTATGATCCAGTATACGTAATGGTTCAGCCATGAAGGTTCCCTCGTTCGATACCTGCAAGTCCTTCCAATGAATCTTGTGAGACTCATCGGCTATGTAATGTCGCAATACTGAAACATGAAATACATTATGAGTCCTATACAAGTTGGGTGGCAGTGCAAGATGATAAGCTACCGGTCTGATTCTTTCCAGAATCTTGAATGGCCCTATAAAGCGAGGAGACAACTTGGTCCCCTTTCCAAACCGAATGGTACTTTTATTAGGTCGGATGTGTATAAATATGTGATCCCCTACCTCATAACTTCTATCAGTTCTGTGTGCATCAGCATAACTCTTCTATCTATCCAGTGCTTCTTTAAGCTGCTTCCTGATCTGTACCACTTACTCTTCCATCTTCTGAAGCAACTCAGGCCCGACTAAAACACAATCCTCCAATCTGTCCCAACTGAGTGGAGTCTTGCAAGGCCTCCCATACAATGCTTGGTATGGAGGCATACCAATGGAGCTGTGATGACTGTTGTTATATGTGAACTCTACTAGAGGAAGATATTTCTCCCACTGTGTCTGCTGATCCATAACATACATCCTAAGCATGTCCTCCATCACTTGATTCACCCTCTCTGTCTATCTATCTGTCTCAGGATGATAAGCTGAGCTTAAGTTCAGCTGGGTCCCTAATGCTGACTGCATGCTTGTCCAAAATATGGAGGTAAACTTAGGGTCTCGATCAGAAATTATCTTCTTTGGAACTCCATGAAGGCGTACAATTTCATTTATGAATACCCTTGCTACATCCATCACATCATAGGTGTCTCTTACTGGAATGAGGTGGGCACTTTTGGTTAGTTTGTCGACCACCACGAGTATAGCATTATGTCTCAAGGATGTGAGGGGAAATCCCACAACAAAGTCCATGGAAATGACTTCCCATTTAGTCTCAGGAATATCATGAGGCTGTAAGAGATCGACTGGGTGTCGATGATCTTCCTTGACTTGCTGACATTCTAGGCATTTCAAAACGAAATCAACTACATCGCTCTTCATATCGGCCCAGAAGAAGAGCTTCTTCATGTCTACATACATCTTCTTCACTCCAGGGTGTGCACAAAAATGTGCCCTATGGGACTCTCTAAGGATTGTTTCCCTAAGACCACCTTCTTTAGGGATATACATCCTCCCTTGGTACTGCAGCAACCCATATTCCTCAATATGGTACCCATAATACTTCGACTCACACTTATTCCCACTCTGAATATCTAAGGTTACCTTGATATACCAACCATCTCCCAAGAGTTGTTTGAGCACTCTCTCCTTCAAATCCACTCTCAAGGGGATTAAGAAGAAAATTCTTGGCCTTTGGCTTAGAGCGTCTGCCACCACATTCTCCTTTCCTTTGATATATGAGATACCAAAGTCATACTCACTCATGAACTCACTCCATCGTCGCTACCTAGCATTTAGATCCCTTTGTGTAAAAATATACTGCAAACTCTGATGATCTGTTTTAAGTGTGAAACTTCTGCCAACCAGATAGTGTCTCCATAATTTTAGTGCCAGCATAACTGCTACCAATTCCAGATCATGGGTGGCATATTGCTCCTCATGAGGCTTCAACTTACGAGATGCATAAGCTATTACCCCACCTTCCTGCATTAGAACTGCTCCTAACCCTTGCTTCGATGCATTGGTACATACCATGAAGTCCTTATCCATATCTGGTACCCGTAAGATTGGTGAACTCGTCAGCAATCTCTTTAATTCAGTGAAAGCAGCATTACATTCATTGGTCCACTCATATCGGATTCCCTTTCGCTGCAAGGTGGTGATGGGTTTTGCAATTTTGGAGAATCCTTCCACAAATCTTCGTAATACCATGCTAATCCCATGAAGCTACGCACCTCATGCGCATTCTTCGGAATTGGCCAATCCTCAATGGCCTTCACCTTTTCTGGGTCCACTGAGATCCCTTCTCCTGAGATGATATGCCCTAAGTAGTGAATCTCCTTCTGGAATAAAGAACACTTCGACAATTTACCAAATAGTTTATGTTCCCTTAAGCAAGTTAAGACTAACCGCAAGTGCTCCTCATGCTCCTTCTCGTTCTTAGAATATATAAGAATGTCATCTAAGAATACTTGAACAAAGTGGTCTAGGTAATTCCGAAAGACACTATTCATGAGGCTCATGAATACTGCTGGAGCATTGGTCAAACCAAATGGTACTACTACGAACTCATAATGCCCAAATCAAGTTCGAAAAGCAGTCTTAGGAATGTCATTTTCTTTAATCCTAAGCTGGTGATACCCCGACCACAAATCAATCTTAGAGAAGACTGATGCGCCTTTCATCTGATCAAATAGGTCATCAATTCTTGGTATAGGATACCTGTTATTCACTATGGCTTTGTTCAAATCCCTATAATCTATGCACAGTCGCAAAGATCCATCCTTCTTCTTAACAAAGATCATTGGTGCTCCCCATGGTGAGATACTAGGTCTGATTAGTCCCAAGTCTAGAAACTCTTTTAACTGGATCTGCAACTCTCGAAGCTTAGGGGTTGTCATTCTATAAGGATTCTTTGAGATCGGCTCTGCACTGGGTTTCAGTTCAATCGTGAAATCAAGCTCTCGCTCTGGAGGTAGCTGTGGAAGTTCTTCTGGAAAGACATCCTTGAACTCAGATAATACTGGGTAAGAATTCAAGGAAGGTCCTTTACTATCGCTCACCGTCTCAACTACAAACAACTGACATCCTTGTCTTAAACACCTTTTAGCTTTCATCGCGGAGATGAAACGGAGGGATATCTTCCTTTTTCGACCCTGGATTTGAATTGCTCGACCCTCGTCATCAAGGCACAAGACTTTCTTTGCATAACAATCCATGAAAGCTCTATGGTCTTCTAACCAATCCATGTCGATAATGAGGTCATAGGTTCCCAAATTGGTGACATAAGCATCCAACTTAGTGGTGCATACTCCTAAGTCAACTTGACACCCCCTTACCTTAAGACCTACTGCCTATTTAACCCCTGAAGCCGTCTCAACCAATTCAAAATCATCATGCTCGCAGGCTGCCAACCCACATTTATCTAATGCATATGGTGAAATAAAACTATCTGTTGCACCAGGATCAAATAAAATTTTAAGTTTGACATTGTTTACTTTACCAGAGGATTCTACCACGGTGGACGGATGTTCTGCCTGGTGGTTGTGAACAGCTGCATGAATCCGATGAGTGTTATCAGAATTGCTCATGGATGCTTTTCGTTCCTGCTGCTTGCTGCTGGTCTACCCTTTAGGACACTCCTGCTAAAAATGAGGACCTCCACATCCCCAACAAGATACATTAGGTGGTGCTTACATGCTGTTGGGAGGAGTCCTCTGGGAAGTGTTCCTTTCTCGAGATCCTCTGAAACCTCCCAATCCTCTATAGGAATTGTCCTGTGTTCATCCTTAGTTCCCATGGTTTGTTGACGAAGCCTATGATACTGAGTTAACTGAAGTGTTACCCCTCGTGGTGAACCTGTTACCATAAGGAGGAGGTCTGGATTTCCCTCGTCGGAAGTATGGTCATGGGGCCTTCCTTGTAACATACTGATTGGATCCTATCAACTTGCTTCCTCCCTTTGCATCTGACATATCCTCAGCATAGCAAGCATACTCAACTGCCATGGCAACTGAAGATGGCTTCCACATCCGTACTACGACCCTGATCTTGTAGTTGAGTCCATACACAAATCGCTCCACCTGTCGATCATCTGAGTCCAAATATGGGACATACATTACTAGTTCCATGAATCTAGCTTCATACTCTTCCACTATCATGTTTCCCTGTACCAAAGCATGAAAGGAACCCACCTATTGCTCCTTATAATAGGCCGAAAGATACTTCATGTTGAATCTCTCCTCGAATAACCCCCATGAAACAGATAAAGGAGTAAGGTGCAATTGTTTCTCGAGGTCTGACCACCAATTTAGGGCATCTCCCTTTAGCTAGAAGATGGCCATTCTAGCCTTGGAACTCGAAGTATACTCATTTAGCGTGAAGCACCTCTTCATACCCTCGAGCCACGCTTCATCATGCTTACCCAGTTGTCCTCCAGAGAACTCAGGAATTTTGATCTTCTGCAGCTCTCTAGAAATATCCTGAAGTAGTTCTTGCCTTGGGACCTGCGCCCTCTCAGAGTTTTCTCGGCTCACCTGCATGGTTTCTACCTCTGCGATCCTCTTCGACTGCCTGTTTAGTGTGGCCATGATGGTTTCCAAGGATCTGAGTATCACCCCCATCTCAGGACTGGAGGTTACCCCTGGCAGTGTCGGTGGTGGAATCTGTGGTGGCGGTGAGGGTGCTTGATCTGGGGTCGGTGGTGGCAGCGAGGGTGGTTGACCTCGACCCCTCCCTCGACCTCAACCTCGACCTCTGCATGTTTGAACCATGATAATTCCTGGAATATTCAACAACTTTATGCCATTATTATCTCGATCTAATAATTGCAGAGATAAAATTTTAGTTATGCAATGCTTATATTTATGCATAGAGACAAATTGTCAATATTTGCGTGAAACTTGCATAGTCGCTTTCATTAAATGATTTCGTCTTGGGGTTTAATCTATGCCTTAATGTTCAGCTCGTAATGCTAGTCTCAACAGTGTCTTGTTTTTCTTATTTCACATCCATCTCGCCTCTTCGATTATCAGTCGAAGTCTCGATAATGCCTTAAGTTTAATACTTGAATTTCCAATGACATAAACTAACTAATGTTATCATATCTAAATTTTAAGGTTATTTATATTGTTAGGTTTAATTAACATTCAACTCCCAACATTTAATATTTGAATGTTATTTCTAACTAATTAATATTAAATAAAAGCAAAATCACATTAAATACTACATTTAATTACCCTAACATCTATTTTAATGAGAACTTTTATCTTAACTTAATTGAACATAGCATCTAATTTAAATATTAAATTACAAACTACTTATAACATCCAATTTAATTTATTTAAATAATTATTTTGATGAAAGTTTAAGTTTATGATAATTTTTATTAAAATATAATTTAAACTTAAACTTAAGTCATAAATAATTAAAGTTAAAATTTATTAAATTATTATCAAATTACATTAAAGAGTGGTGATATCAATATATATATATTAAATTATTAAATTTATGAACTCAATATTGAGTTATATTGAAAAAATGTAAATAATATGAATTAAAAGGTTTTCATGTATATTAAACTTTTAAAGTTAAATATAAAGCAAATATAACTTAAACAGTTACAAAAAAATGTTAATATCTTTAATAAACTGATTTCAATCTCACTTTGTAATATATTTATTAAATACGCCCATAATCATAACCATTCTCAACTTTAATTATTAAAAATAAAAATAAAAAATAAAAACCAAAAAGAAAAAAAATTAGAGTTTGTCTTATTACGCCGTATAAATTAATTATTTAAAGCGCACTTAAAGAGAGTATAATCATATTTACGGTTTACCCAATATCAACGGATCAAGCATAAACAATGCTTATAAACTTTATCAACTAGTTTGATATAAAATACAACTCTCTTCTTATACAAAAATTGGCTATGCCTCGATATGCAGGTTGATGGCTAGTAATCGCTTTAGAAAGGAGTTTGGTATTGTGAATAATATATATCCTCAATAATATATATCGCCAATTTATAAAAAGCTATAATCCAACTTAGAAAATAAATAAATTACAAAATATAGCAACGTGTTTTCACGTCATCTGATTTAAAATATATCATAAAAAAAAAAATCAGTCACTCCACTTCAGTTTAAAAACTTGATGATACCTCATTTTGAGTATTGGTCATTAGCTCAAGCGTAGGGGGAAATATAACGTTAATATAACATTAAATTATTTACCTCGAAATAATAAGGTGAAGCAGGGAGTCGGCGTGGCTCACTTTTCTCCCATGTAGCCCAACGCCCACGTGACTTGAGGCTGCATGCGCCCCACCTGTCCACCAACATGCAGCCGGTGCATGGCGTGGAGTTCCTCCGTCCGTAACTTCAAGAACCCTCTCCTTCGTACCCGCGCGCGAGGCCCTACTTGCCTGTGGAGGTCGCAGAGAACAGTCTTCCCTTTGCCACTTGAGATCGCTGTCCGCGGGTAATCAGGTCAAGCTATCTCAATGCCATCCTCCACCAAATTATGCTCTCTTAGTCGTAGGAAAAGTTCGGTGGGGATTCGAACCCGCAGCTCAGTGTGAGTCGGAAGTTATCTGTGAGGCCTGTTATTGGAGTTCGAGCTAAGCTGAGGACCAAACATGGTGGCCATTTCCATGCTACAACTGGTGAAAAAGTAAATATTTAACGCTGAAGGGAAAATTATAAGCAATTGGCATTATTCATTTGGAATGTTCAATATTTTGGCTGTGCATAGTGCTTGGAGTCCATGCGCTGCAATCTTCATCAGCGGCCTTACCCAGCGGGCGCGTTTCCTATGGGCAGTGGACTCCATATCTGGTTGGCATCGATTCCCTCCATGTCTTAATATCCAACCACAACAATTCTTCTTTCCCACTCGGTCAACTCTTCTTCCCCACAGCGATTTCCCATTCACCTAGTCAATTCCTGTCTCAACTGTTGATGGCTAGCGTTCACAACAATAAGTTTTCTTTTATCAGGCAGGTTGAATTCACCTCTGCACTTGACCGGTTCCCATTCCCTTCATCTAACGGTTCATCCACCCACTCAATCACCGGTGACTTATCTCCTTTAGAGAGTCGATTCTAATGGGCAAATCAATTTATTCGAGCAGCTGGCTCCCTATTCAATGTATAGTCGACTACTTATTTTCTCGTGAACTTTCCATGCTCAATTCGTGTGATTAAAGCATGGTTAACGCATTTGGCATGTTGGGAGGAGGTCGCTAGTCGCTGGGTGGGTCATGGCCCAAACGTTAAGGCGTTGGTGTAGTTGGAAGAGGTTCGTTGGTTTCAAACCTGCGGACCTGTCCATGATTTTTGAAGAGGCATGCTTGGCGCGTTAATTGAAAACGTTGGTAATCGTGGAGAAGGTTTCCTGTTCAAGCCTGCGTGCTTAGCTGGTTAGAGGGTATGGCTATTAACCACAAAAGTCTGAGGTTCAAGCCCTCCTATAGCGATACATGTTTAAGTTTTCCCTGCATTTGACTGAAATCGATCCTGAGTGTACTACTCGATGCTTCTTTCCTTGGGTGTAGTTTAAGTATTCTACGTTTCCACATTTGAGTATATATTTGCCTTTGTTTTGTTCAGTCCTATTGGAAATCTACAATTTACATGTGCAAATATGTTTTATAAATGTTGAAAATAATGATATTTCAATTTACAATTTACGTCTGCAAATATGTTCCATAAATGTTGAAAATAATGATATTTTAATTTACAATTTACATCTACAATTATGTTTTATAAATGTTGAAATAACAATATTTCGCTTTGTGCAGAGGCAAACATACTTGCGGTCGATAACATTGCATTTCTTCATGGTTGGTTTAAGAAGTTTTCGGAGTACACGACGAGAGAGCTGTATTTGATAGGGGAAGCTGGACTAAATGATCTCAACAATCACAGCATGCTCACCTAATTTCTTCTTGGACAACTCTTAAAATTTATTTTATTATTTATGTATATATATATATATTTTAATTTCAACATATCAATTGCGAGCCCTCTGGTTCCAGATTTGTAACCATGGCTCTAATACCATTTTGTAGTGCTCTGCTTGCCAGGCAGAGCACTAAGTCCTATTTTTAAACATTAAAATGACATTTACTCTTTTGATTTTTAAGTCGTAGGATGTAACAACAAAATTTACATGGATTTTTATTCAGATTTCATTTATTTGCAAAATACAGAGATAGTTCACCGAAAAATACCTGAGCTTTAGCGCTGAAGGTTGTCCCTGGTTCCTGCACCTTTAGCTTTGTCTTTCCTCGCCCGAGCCTGTAGGAGCCTTAATGCCAACTAGGATGTTCCACCCTACCGACCAGCGAACCTGCTGGCCCTAGGAAACCGTCGGGTTTCCTAGCCCCTGAGCCCATGTACCGATAAACTGAATAGCAACCTCTCTCTCTCTGAGTGTAAATATGCCTCCTGGAGTTAACCCCCTCCTCCAGCTATTTTCCTTCTCTGCTCCATCACTTTCATTCTTCCGTAAAAAAAAAAAATATTCCCCCGACTGTCTTCCTCCCTTCTGACTCTCTGTTATTCTCTAAAAAATTTCCCGACCATCCTCTCCCGAAATCCCCAAAATCCCCCTCCTTATGCCTCCTTCCCCGTCGCCTTCCTTCTTCCACCGCCTCTTTCATAAATTAATTTATTTTATTCTATCTTGGACAGTTTAGTTCAGATTTGTTTGACATGTGTTATGTATTAATGAGTTTTTTTTGAATTGTACGTGTTACAAAACCCTAACCAAATGTCATAGATTACCCAATTTTATTTATTTAATTATTTTACACAAACGGTAAAATGGTAAAATAATTAGTATAGTTCAATATTGTTTATTTAATGTTTTTACGCAAATGGTAAAAATGGTAAAATAATTAGTATATGTTTAATTTAATAAAAGTACTTTAATAATAAACATTAATATGGGGCATTACATGGTGTAGCAAGAATAATATTAGGTACTTTGCAAGAACATATGAACATTGACAAGGAAACATTGGAACACCTAGATGCATATTATAATGTGAATGAATACTTCTAATTTTATAGTCGGATATGTAATTCATATTTAAATAATCATGGTTTTTATGTCCCATTTTAAAATGCTTCGTTATTATTTGGCTGCAATAATCATTCAATTACTATGTTTAGAACTCATAATATAAATTAATGCGTTGATGCTTGTCTCTATACTCATTACCTTGTGCAATGTACTTAAAATGTTTATAAGTTAATATGACTTGGTGGTCAAAAATAACAAAAATTAGTTGGATAATAGTTATTGTGGTTAGTTTCATCTATTGGTTGATAATGGTTAGAAGTGATATGAAGTTATTCGTTGAGAATTAAAAAACGTTATATACGTATATTGTAGAATTTGTCATATGCATGTACACACAAATATAACTTGTGTAGTTGAAGGATTTAGTTAACACAAATTTTTGACACATTGAGGGTCGAGCTTAAAAGCTAGTTCAACTACAATTTTTACTATTTCAATGTTTGAATACACTCTACAAGCACCGAGCAAAGCAACATCTAGTTCAAATGGCATCTTTCTTATCACATCAAGTGCCTTATCAAGGTGACCAGCATGACCAAGTAGATACATCATGCAGGAATAATGCTCAGCCTGTGGGGTAATGTAATGATGGTGTCTCATAAAATCAAAGTAATGCAAACCTTCATCAACTAGGCTTGTGTGGCTGCAAGCAACAAGAACCCCATTTTTGAAATACCTCTATCGCCTCCCTACCTCTCCCTAACCTACCATAGTCTACAACCATATTGCTCCAAGAAACTATATCTCGTTCACGCATTTTATCAAACAACTAGTGTACATACTCCATATTCCCACATTTAGTATACTTGTCAACAATGGAATTTCCCACAACAATTTTAGTTTCAAATCCTCTTCTCAAAAGGTGGGTGTGGATTTGCTTGTCGTATGCCAATGAGGTCATCCCAGTGCAAGCCTCTAGAACACTAAAAAGGTGGCTTGGTTTGGTTTCAATCCCATTGGTTGCATTTGTCTAAAGATTTTAAAGGTTTGTTACACAAACCTATGCTTCACATAACTGGGTATCATTGCATTCCCTGATAGGGAAATTTGGTTCATGCATTCTATAATATCTATTGGGCACTCTGTAAATCATTGGTTGCATTTTTTTAAAGATATTAAATGGCTGTTACGAAAACCTATGCCTCACATAACTAGGTACCATTGCATTCCCTGATAGCGACATTTGGTTCATGCATTCTATAACATCTGTTGAGCACTCTATAAATCTCTATATTTTGCATACATAGCAATAATCCCACAACAAGTAGATAAATTATATAAAATATAGTTTTAAAGCAGTAGGAATGCACCTGTTTACCCTATTTCAATCTCGCACATGCCCGTAGAATGTTGACAATGGTAAACTGCTTCATCATTTTTTCCTCTTCCATCATCAAGGAAAAGAGTACCCAAGCTTTTCCTCCATAACAGTGTTGCGCATATCCTGCTATCATAGAAGTCCATGAAACCAAATTGTGCGCATGCATTTTGTCAAACATTTGGCATGCATCCTCAATACAACCAAACTTGGCATACATGCTGACAAGCTTAGCAGCCAAACAAACATCAGGTTGGAACCCAATTTTTATCATGTGACCATGGACGCATTTTCCTTCTGCTAATGCTCTCACCTCGATGAAAATCTCTAAAATCCTATAATAAGTAATGGAGTCTTCTACAGAGTATCACTGGTTGAGAAGATTCAAAATGTGTAATGCCTTCTCCCATCTCCATGGAATTTTATTGGAATTTTTGGTGTCATGGAGTTTTGTTAATGGTTTTCCTTGAATAGCAATGACGACGGATTCTGAATATTCATATTTTTGGTTGCTACTGGTATCGATGGTTTTGAAGCTGTATCCGTAAATGGAATTGTTTGGCGTTAATGCCAAAGTTTATATTTTAAAGTATGTGCTTCATTAAGAAGCACACGCTATTTACATTGCACGTGGAGGTGGTCCCCGCTTTTGTTGCTTTATTTATGGATATTCAAGTAGGTCAAGCCTTACACCCTTGATTTAAACCAACTTTCTAGGCTTGTCTTGGAAGCACAAGCTTTTGGAGGTTGTGTTTGCCACATTGGGTTAAAATGGGTCCCTCTTATAGGGACTTTTTAGGAATATATTGCCCACTTTAACGTCATTTGTTTACTTATATTTAAATTTATTACATAAATATTTAATTTTTCATGTTTATATATAGCTAAACTAAAATCTATAACATATATTAAGTTTTAACTTGTATTGAATTACATTTTTTCATAGTCCAACATAGAGATGGTTACTTGTAATATTATAAACATGTGCGCCATCACTATGTAAGATTGCTTTAATCCCAAGAGTGTAATATGATTAATTAATAAAGATCAAGTGGTAATGCTTTACGTTGAAGTAATGTTTTTTTATTTACATTAAAAACAATATTCTTTATAAGTTTTAGCTATGTTAAATGTAATTGTTTAGGGTTAATGTTGAAGAGATCTAAATGTTTTTATTATTTTTACTATATTATTGGAGTGGAGTGTTTAAGGAAAAATTTTGATTTTTTTTATATTGATTAGTTTTTTTTAATATAAGGAAAAAAGAAAATAAGCCATTGTAAGTGTAACTTATTTTATTGTTGCTAAAATTGTTAAATATATGGTTAGCTATGTTAAAATATTTTTTTTGAATTAGAAGGAAAAAAAACTCATAGTAAAGGGTTAGTTAATTTATCCTTATTAATGTTCTTGAACATGTGGTTATTTATGTGATAATAATTGTAAAAAAAAAATACAGGTAAAACATTTGTACAACTTGGGAAATGAATGTTTGGATATCCTAAATACTAAAGATGGAAGGGTCTATACACGTCATGAGATAGTAAGGGTCATGGCTATCCGTGGATACTAAGTGTCACATCCATACAAACTACCCAATATTTTCTTGAACTTGAGCGCCTTTCAAGTTCGTCTCGACTCTTAAGGTCATGTGACACTGTCCTACATCAGCCATAACCCAAGGGAAACCTGCACAATCCCTATATAAGTAATTTACCAATTGAGTAATGTAGAAACTTCAAATTTCAAATGGATTTTAAAAAAAACATTTCATCACCCTTTAACTATAGGTTTCTCAAATATTAACCACATGAATTTTCATCATTAGGGATTCTATGAAATATAATATAAAACAATAGAATAATTGAATGAATATATTTCAATTCTTAACAAATCCAAAATTCTAAGAAATCCATGAGAAATGATGCCAAA
This sequence comes from Pseudotsuga menziesii, assembly GCA_001517045.1. Lineage (NCBI taxonomy): Eukaryota > Viridiplantae > Streptophyta > Pinopsida > Pinales > Pinaceae > Pseudotsuga > Pseudotsuga menziesii. The sequence continues at coordinate 133,114 of LPNX010361800.1, read as the reverse complement.
GAGTTTCCATAATTTTCATTCCTCCACCTAGTTTTGCACCTAGACAACCTAGCATAAGGCCGAATATAAATCTAACTGATTTGGGGTGCTAAAGTGGACACAATAAATGCAATTGATTTGATGATAATGACATTCACATTAATGTGATTATATGATGATGATGACAATGTTGTTGTTGATGATCACAATGACAATGATGAAAATGATGACGATGATGATGAGATGAATGATGATATAGGTAATGATGATGAAGCCAATGGAAATGATGATTAAGTTGAAGATAATGATATAAACCACCTAGTTTTGCACCTATACAACCTAGAATAATGAGAATATAAATGTAATTGATTTGGGGTGCTAAAGTGGACACAATAAATGTAAATTATTTGATGATAATGACATTCACAATTATGTGATTATATGATAATGATGATGACAATGTTGTTGTTGATGATGACAATGACAATGATGATGATGATGATGATGATGAGATGAATGATGATGCAAATGATGGGAATGACGATGAAGTTGACAATGATGTGATTATATGGTGATGATGATGATGATAGTAGTGATGACAATGAAAATTACGATGAAAATGAGAATGACATGAGAAATGATGATGATGACGATGATGATGATCCTTATAAGAAAGTGTTGGTAGAGGTAAATAAACCCAGTTTCACTACAAGCTCCAAGATTAAAATGTGCTCAATCATAGTTATAAGTTATGCATGCTTAAAATTGTAACTGTATCCCACTTTTTATGCATGCTTTAAATGGTAAAGATATCCCATATGCTTTAAATGATGATGATTATGAACTAGATGACAATGATAGTGATGATTTTTTTGATGATGACAATGATGGAAATGATGATCATCATCATCATCGTCATCATCTTTGTCATTGTCACCATGATTATCACAATTGTCATCTTCATTGGCATAACCATCATTCATGTCATCATCATCTCCATTGTCCTTGACATCATCATCATCATGATTATCGACATTTTCATCAGTTATTCATCATTACCTTTGGCATAACAAATAAATCTACCCAAAATATGTGATTAGTGGAAAAGGGTCATGGAGGACACATACAATTTATGCATGACAAATAACAACTTATTTTTTAAGATGGTCAACATCATCATTCTCATTGTATTCATCATCATTGTCATTGTCATCATCACCATAATCATCATTCATTTCATTTCCATCATAATCATTGTCAATGTCGTCATTGTCATTATCCTCATCATCATCATTGTCATCATTCTCCTCATTATCAACAACATTATCATCATCATCGTAGCCATCCTCAATATCATAATCATTATCCTCATTGTTATCTTCAACATCTGGGTGTAAAACTGGATGCAAAGGTGGATAGAAACATGGATGCAAAAAAGGATGAAAACATGGATGCAACAAAAGTAGGCGCAAAAGTGGGCACATAATGGAGTGCACCAAAAATGGATGCAAAAGGTGATGCAAAAGTGGATGTGAAAAATGATGCAATCGTGGAAGCAAAACATGATGAAAAAAGTGGTGCAAAAGTGGATACAACGATGGATGTAAAATTGGATAAAAAATTGGATGTGAAAGTGGATGCAACAAAAGTAGATGCAAAACTAGATGGAAAAGTAGTCATAACACCCAACGCAAAACCCGATGCAAAAGTGGATGCAAAAATGGATGCAAAAAAATATGCAAACGTGGATGCAAAAGTTGAAGCAAAAGTGAGTGTAAAAGTAGGCACAAAAATGGGTGTGAATTGGGACGTGACAAAAGTGGATGCAAAAGTGCATGCAATAGTAGATGCAAAAAAAGATGTAAACATGGATGCAAAATGAGATGAAAATGTGGGTGGAAAAGTGGATGAAAAAGTGGATGCAAAAGTGGATGCAAAAATGGCTGAAACAAAACGAGATGCAAAACTAGACTCAAAACAAGATGTAAACTTTGATGCAAAACTTGGCGCACAAAGGGATGAAAAAAAAAGAAGCAAAAGTGGATGCAAAAGTGGATGTAAAAATGGATGCAAAAGTGGATGAAAACAATGGTGTAAAAGTTGAGACAAACATGGACGTAAAAGGGGGTGCAACAAGAGTAGATGTACAAACTAGGCGCAAAATTAGGTGCAAAACTAGGCTCAAAACCTGTCGCAAAAACTTATGCAAAACCTGGCGGATAACTAGGTGCAAAACCCAATGCAAATTACGTCACAATTTGCACCAGATTTAGAAAAGGGACGCAAAAAAACACCTAAAATAGCACCAACCCATGAAATTGAGCCATTTTGTTCAAAAAATGAAGAAAATAACACTAAAATATGGTCTAGACGAAAAAAAGGATGCAAAAAGAGACGTTAAATCTAGTTTTGGTTGTAGTGTTTCCATAATCCCTTCAATATATCATTTGCTAAGTAACAGACTAATATGCTACATGGATTTGGTAGTATTTTCGTAAAATACATGGATCAATTTATATTCAAACTTTCATTTCATCGTTTAAGAGCATGAAAATTTAAAAGAACCATATGAAGATTTTAATAATAAATGAGTTTTTTGGATTGTTGGGTGTTGCTTGTATTTCTTCTAAATCTTAGATCTGCATTTAAAATATTGTCGTTTTTTTTTATATATATAGTTATTATTTTTGTATGTAGTCCATATATCAAAGGAAAAGAAATTATTGGTCTTGGGAATAGAGGGATTTCTCGTTGGAGTTCGGATGTTTTTCAAAAGAGAATTATTTTTTGAAGAACCTCATTTTTTCCATCATTGCTACCATTATTATGTGCGGATGTCCAATCCTAATATTACCAATGCTGCAAGAGAACATTATGACATTGCTCTTTGGTTTTCTTCATTAAACAACATGGAGATTAAAACATTCATTAATAGATTTGAATGGTTGAAGAATCAAGACTTTGTATTTATTAGAGGTTGGGACCAATGTAAACATAGTACTATCTATAGTTTCTCAATGTATGCATATATTGGTAAATAGTGCGTATATACAAAAAGTAGTTCAAGCATGTATTTATCCAATATATATATACATATATATATATACATACATACATATATATATATATATATATCAAACATGTTTATATATGTACGACAATATCATTCATAAGATAATAGTAAGGAAATATGCTTCAAATGCCATCTAGTTCGACATTTGATGGTTCACAAGAAAGAGAAATAACTATAAAAATAATCGTGTGTTCTTTGTTGAAATCCATGACCTTGTTCAAATTTGGAGCCTTGTTTAAAAACATTCAACTTTAGATGACCTTTAAGATTATGGAGACAAATGATTGATTTAGTGATTTTTATAATTTGACAACTTCTGAGACAATGTAAAAACATTTTTGTATATTTGGAAAGTTCTCATATTTATGGACATAATATCATGTATCTGGTGATGTGTTACATATCATACATGTATACTTATGTAAAAATAGAAATGTTGAAACAAAAAAATTATTATTGATTGTGTTTTGTGTGTTGTTTTATGTTTGTAGATACTAGAGGATTAGTAGGTAAACCATTGATTATATTCGATTTCAATGGATTTTTGTTACATTCAAAACATAGAAATTCATTACAAAATAAATTTGTATTTTCAGGAATACCAGATATTGAATCAAGAGCAAATATGTATTTCATATGTCTAGGATTTAGGGAATTTTTAAAAAATGCTTTAGTATATTTGAAGTGGGTGTATGTACATCCGAACAACAAATAATGTGGATGAGTTTTTGCCATTATTATTTGAAAGAAAGGGATTGAAAACGTATTGAATTATATTAACACAAGTTTATTGTTCCGGGATAAACAAAGAAGGTTTTGTTGGTGTTAGGAATCTTTCTGTATTTCTCAAACCTTTAATTAAATTTTGAAATATTTTGATCCATGGTTAGGATGCTAGAAATACAGTGATTGTGGATGACTTGAAAGAAAAGCATGTTTGTAATGAGGAATTCCTTGTATTACAAAAAAAAGTTATACTTACCACAATTCCCATGACACATTCGTGTTAGATCGATTATGGCCTTGCTTGTTTCCCTTGAATGGTGTGAGCAATGTGGGGCCAATTGGAAAAAATATGGCACTAGTTTGATAAATAATACAATTAAATTTTGATTGTAACAATTAAACTCTTTGGGTTTTTGTATATTTAATTGTGTAATTACAATACTTGTAAAGTCCTAAGTTCAATTTTTAGAAGTGCAAAATTAGAAATTGAAAATGTCAAAATCGGTTTTCAAAATCACAAATTTAAATATTGAAGTGTCAAAAACAACCTTTAAAAATCATAGAATCAAGTTCTAAAAGTGCCATTATCATATTTATCATATTAGAAAAGTACAAAAACCAGTTTCAAAAGTGTAAATATCAAAGGAAAAAGTACACTTTTGGAAGATGAAATTGACAATCTTGGAACCAATTTTTACACTTTAGAAACCTTGATTTGGGGGTTTAGAAAAGTTCTTTTTGACCTGAGTTCAAATGGACTTGGACTATAATAAATCCAAATTGAATGAAATAGGTGTTACTTCACTATTTTTGAATAATTGTATATAATATCCTACCCAAATTTTGATTCATGTTTGATAAAACCTAAATTATACCAAGATTTAGTAACTCACCAAATCCACTATAGAACTTGGCATACTTTCTTTTAATTTTAGTATGTGATTATGAATATGACTCAAGATATACAACCTCGAGTGCTTCTACATTTAGAAAAACAGTTTCACTTTTTACTCAACTCCTTGGGAATCCATGAACAATAGTAACACTTCTTATCAAGTGAAAGCATGTAATTTATTTTTCGAATACTCCATTTTTATTTTCTTCATCTAGGTAGGAAACACTCTATCAATATTTTCTTCATTTAAGTGGAAAACACTCAATTAAGCTATCAACTTTGCTTAAGTAAACTCTTGGGTTACTATTTTTTTAATAATTTTTTAAATAATTTTTTTCAAATTATATTCTTTCTAAACAAAATCGCAAACACATAAAATTTTACTTAGGCATTTGTAATCAAATATTCTAAAGGAGTAATGCTTTGGACCTATTTTCTAATCCATTTTCTAATTTTTTTAATGAAATACGACAAGAATTAATTGAATTGCGGATATAATTTGTTGAGATTGCACAATTTAGGTGCAATAGGGGTATTCAAGGGCCTTGGATCCATTTTTGCAATTAAAAATGGAATTTGAAGTATGAAGACTCTTATTTGGCCCAAGATTAAATTGTTTCATTACCTCAATAATTGTCAAAAAATTCAAAATCATCTAATGCTTAGACAACACCATTTTTAGTAGTGTGCATCGTAAACTTTTGACAAATCGAATGTGTGGATCCAACTAACTCCCCAATAGTATATGTATTTATAAACATAAAATATCTTTCACTATGCAAAATAATAAAATATTGTTAAACATATGCATTTAGAAGCATATGTATTTATAAACATATTTTACAAATATTGTATTTATGTTTTTTTGGATGAGCTATATTTTCAACCCAATAAATACCTCAATCAAGGGGTTTTTTAATCATCTATTGAGATATTTAATAATATTCATATAGTTATTGAAATTTTTAAAAATATTGGCCAACTACCTCAATTGATCACTCAATGAATTGTATCCCTCTTGCTGCAGGATTATTTGCACTTGAAAATTCTAAAGGGTGAAACCCCTTCACATCATTCACCTTAGGTTGCAAAGTTAAAGCCAATGGACTCCTCAATGAATCATGTATCCAATAGCAAAATATTTTTCCACTTTTGATTTCATATTATATTTTTATTTAATTTCTTTTAAAACTTATATTGAAGGTTTTTCCCACAGTTTGTAAGGTACTCAAAGAAAAATCAGTAGAATAAAAATACAAAACCCAAAAATTACAAAAAAATATGTGGGATCCTCGTGGATCGTTCCTATTCAAAAGGGTATTTTTTTTTCAATTTATGTAAATAGTTGGAAAAAAATTACGGGATCACACTTTTCAAAAATAAAATAAAATGGAACTATTACATTATGTGTGCATGTTATCCTCATATACTTTATTTTTAAAAATTATATATTGAACATTGACTTAGTTGATAAGAACAAAACTCACTTGTTAACATTTCTATAAATTTGTAAGAACAAAATATTAATTAAATGCAAATTTGACATATTAAATGGCACTAATATTTTTTGAAAAAAAATACCGTTATAGATATAACACAATTCCCTATAAATTTATTTTAAATTGCAAATCAAAATTCACAAGGGTTACATTAGTCTTAGGGTCTTCAATATAAAAAAAAATACATAAAATACCAAATTTCATTGAAGATTGTTAGCCATTTTCATGGACTCACACCTTCAAATGTGAAATAAGTTGAAAAAGACTTAAAATGAGAACATTTCATGGTGTGCCTATTTTTCCCTTTACATATAACTCATTAAGGTCTTAATATTCAATTCAACATGTCATATCTCATGCCTTAAGAATTGGATTCTTTATTTCCTTCCAACTATTGTTTTGTTGAATAATTTCTCGTGATACTTTAAGTAGCAAAGTATCTAATTCTATAATACTATGTAGGAAAATGAAAAAGGTAAGGTGTTATACGTAAGTGTGTCAAGCAAGGTTACAAACCTAGAAAAGTTAGAAGGTGCAATAATGAAAGGGAACACTCACCTTTAAGAAAGCTAGGTACTTGGAAAGTAGTTATTCAAATTCATCACATATGAAGATACTTTTGACATACAACTTGAGTTTGGTGAGGCAGAAAGTTTTATAAATGAAAATTTGATGCAATGAATAGACTATTCTTGAACTCAAAATAACCTTTTGTAGTAAAATGGTTCCATGCAATTTTCCACTAAAGTCCTTTGTACAAAGTACAACCTTAGCTTTTTAAAATAAGATAAGAACTTATGGAATGCGATAAATCTATGAACCCACACTATTTAGTCATATAGTTATATATAGTTTTTACACCACGAGGGAAGATAAATGTTCAAATGTATAAACAAGTGGATTTCATGTAAAATAGATAATTGAATCAAATATAAATGTTTAGCACCTTCAATATAAAATATAGGAGGCACCAAATTATTACATGATAGTAGACATATAGTTATATATAGTTCTTACACAATGAAGGAAGATAAATGTTTAAGTGTATAAAGAAGTGGATCTCATGTAAAATAGATAATTGAATCAAATATTATGTAAACTAGATAATTGAATCAAATCTAAATGTTTAGCACCTCCAATATAAAATCTAAAAGACATTGAATTATTACATGGTAGTTGAAATGTGTGTATGTAAAATTAGAAATTGGGTTGGAAAGATAAATAAAATGATACAAGTTGGCATGAAAAAATACAAAAGAAATTGATTTAGCTACTTTGATTAGCATTTGACTTGAGAATTTAATCCAAATCGAAATATTTAGTCAATATTCATGGAAATATTTGTGTTTTACAAAATAATGTTTGGAATAATAGGTGAATTAATTTACATCCATGTTTGATCATGTTCTTCATGTTCAAATATTTCCCGTCCTAACTTTACATATGTTGGAAAGTGGGAAAAGGAAACATAATCTACTTCTGTATATATTAAACAATTTTTCATACGAATTAAATCATTTAATACTTTATTAGATAGATGGTTTTGAATTGTTTAAATCACTTCTTCATTTCTCACTCTATTTTTTTCAAAATAGGATATTAGTAGGAGTTTGGGATTCCTTTTGTGTATTTTATAAAATATTATTTAATTATATTAACTCTAAGCTTAATTTGAATAGACTTAAATTCCATAAATTAAGGATCCTAATTTTTTTATGTACCCAATATCCTATCTAATTTCCACTCTCAAATCTGTTTGAAGCCTTGTAAGTTTTATGGATTAAAGTGAATACTATGTATATAAAGAATGAAATAAATAGAAATTGTAATTCATAAGCACACAACTCAATACAATGAAGAACATGCAAATTCAATAAAATGATATTTTAGCACTAAATAGGTTTGCAAACATTTTTCCAATAAAATGGGTTATTGAGAAAATTTATTCAGGTAAAAATGACAATCATACAAAATGAAAAAATGTCTATATTACACACCTCATTAGCTACCATTTATCCTTTATGGGTCATGCAAATCCCCTTTGTTGTATCCCCTATTCCATCTTTCCACTTTGAATGGATGTCACCTTTTTTAGTTATATTAAAATATACAGAGAGCTTTGAATTGCACCAAGGAAAACAATGAGTTGAGGTTTGAATTGCACCAATGAATGTCTGAGGTTAGGCTTGATTTGAGCTATGACAAGTTTCACGTAAGCATTGAGGTTTTAGGTCACTACAAGATTTGAACCCGAAATCCGACGTCATCGGACATTTCGCACGGATGTGTCAGATAGCAATCAATCTACAGAATGCTAACAACAAAATATTTCTATCACCGTCGATTATCTGACACTTTGGAGTTGGAATTCCGACTCTTGTAGTGGCATTTATCTGACACTTCCATGCCAGATATGCATCGGATTTTCGACTCGTGTAGTGGCGTTTATTCGACACATCCCTATCAGATCTTCGATGTCTATGAACCAAACACAAGTCGGATATCCGACCCATAAGAGTCGGATATCCGACGATCCGTATATATTTTTTTTATAAGGTGTACATGATTTTAAATTTTATGGTTCCATACTTTCAACGATAACTATGTTCAAGGCGTCGAATATCCAATGCATGGCCATTATAAATATAAATTGTTTTAAACATTTCGACATGTTTGTTGTGGAAGCAACAGACGATTACAAAAATGATGTGTTCCTCGATGGACGTTGTCAAGAATAGTTTTATTCTTCAACGGGCAGTTGTGGGCATTTTTTTTATTATCGATAGATAGTTTGCCGAGAATTTTTTATTCTTCGACTTCTCTCCTTTTGACAAAACCTTGATGCATGGTTGATGCGTGGAACTTGATTTTTTAATACAATCAATTATATTCATTAACGAAGTTTATGACAAAATGTCAAATAGATTAAATATTTCAGATCCAAACGAAGACAACCGACAATTGCTTGCTAGACTATGGGATGCAATGAAACGAAGGGGTGATGGAAAATGTTATTATCCATGTACTCAATGTAAGGGATTTAAGAGGAGAATAATATTGATCTCAATAGCCACAAAACATTGCAGGGAAAACAGACACGCTGAGGGGGGGAACGAATATCGTCCATTTGTAGGTTTAGCATTATAAGCATTATTATATTCGGTTTTTTTGGTAATTGTATGTATTATTTTTTCTTCATATATTAATGTATATCTATTGATGTTTCCATTCATTTATATTAAAGGAAAGACACCCTATAGCATGTCGTCTAGAGGAAGTGCTTTCAGAACAAGTTCAGGATTAGGATCATGGAGCGTGTATGTTTAATGGAGAACAAGTGAATGATCATATTGAACAATATGATCATGCCGATGATGCAATTGAAGATGATGGTACAAATATGTTTATCCATGATTCATTTAACATTAGAATGGATGACAATGATGTTGATAATGAAAATGATGATGACTTTGATGATGTTCACGATATACCTCTTCTCAATAAGGCATATGAACCCCTTTATGAAGGCTCCAAAACAAATCTTCTTTCTACTACATTGTTGATAATGAACTTGAAGGTTATGAATGGTCTTTCAAACATTGCAATCACACGTATGCTAAGGTATCTAAAATAATCCATCACATATATAGGATCGTGATAAAGTTTATTTTCATTCCTATAATAATTGTATTGTTAACTCATTATTGATCATCGTACAGATGAAGCGTGTCTAGTTAATATTATTTATTTATTACATTAACAAATATTTTTTTTTGTAGCTTGATAGCTGATTTTTTGTTACCACCATCAAATATTTTACCTCGCACATTTCGAGATTTATCTTCCATCATGAAAGAGATTGGAATGCATTATGAAGCAATTCATGCATGCCCTGATGACCATGTTATATATTATAATCAGCATGAATTTGCAAAAGAATGTCCGAAATGTCATGTAAGTAGATATCGTACAGATAAAGTAACAAAAAAGGTGCCTCAGAAGGTTCTTCATTATATTCCCATCATTCCACGTTTGCAACGACTATTAAGGTGCAAAAACATAGTGCAGTTTATGGATTACCATGCCAGGAACAGAAGTCAAGATGATGTTATCCGAATGCCTACAGATGGTACTATTTTTAGATATATCAAGGAAAAGTGGCCTCACTTTAAAGAAGAACCACGTAATCTTAGGATTTCTTTGGCAGCATATGGTGTTAATCCATTTGCATAGATGAAATCCAATTACACGATGTGGCCTATTTTTGTTATCAACAATAACATTATGTTCGGGTACACAGGGTACTCCCAAAAGACCGAACACCTTCAGAAACCGCTTCACACAAATAGATCACATATCAACACACCGATGTTTGTCACGTGGTTAAAACCCTCGAGAGGGAAATAGTCCATGGCCCCAGCCAAATAACTACTTAGAGCAATTTATTATGCAACAGAAAGAAAGTTACATGAGCTTCTCATAATCGATCAACTAGCCAAGGACCCTCTATGCTATTTAAATAGAGATCATAGACCAATCGGGTGTTAAGCCACAGATCAATAGTATGTATGATCTAAGAGAAGTTGAACCATCGGATCACTCTATGTCTAGAACATATCGTGATCGTCGGATTAGAATATTTACAAATGCAAACTAATGCATACTAAAGAAACACACTTTTACCTAACAGATATATTACACAAGTTGATCTTAACTAACTCCTAAGTGTCTAAATATCCTAACATCCCCCTTTAAGAACAACTTGGGATAGGATTGAAGGATTTACAAAAGTGACACTATTAGTTTTATGACTAGATTGTTTTTCAACAAGGGCCTTGTAGGACAAGAACATGTTAAATACTTCGCTCTTAAGTTTTAGGAAGTAAACCCAAGTGCATCTGGAGTAGTCATCAATGAAAGTTAAGAAATATTTGAAACCAAAAAAGGAAGTAGATGGAAGAGGACCACACAAGTCACTATGCACAAGCTCCAAAGGAACCGAGGCATGCCAAGAGGCACGTTTGTCAAAATTGTCCCGATGATGTTTTCCAAGTACACAACTGGAACAAACACCATCCTTGCAAGACACCATTGGAAAACCAGTCACCATATTGTCTTTACATAGTTGTTGCAATGAGCGATAATTTAAGTGACCAAATCACTCATGCCAAATTTTGCTCAAGTTATCACTATGAGCAACAAAAACTGAAGGAAAAGGTGATGACCCAAATTTGTTAAATTTGTACAACCTGGTAATATCATCAACAGTTCCAGTAGCAAGGACATGTTGAGGATTTTTAAAATCCTTGATTACAACTTGGTGAGGTGTAAAAGTCACAGTTTTACCTTCACCTGAATGAGTAATTTGATAGACTGATAACAAATTGCAGGAAATTTTTGGAACACTTAGTACATCACTGAAATGGCCATTTTCTACTAGAACTATTCCAGATCCTACAACACTTAGAGATCTATCATCACCAACAAATATTTGTTTGGTGTTACATTCATGCATAGTAGAAAATATGGCTTGATCCTTAGCCATATGATAAGATGCTCCAGAATCAATAAGCCATTCATTTGAAGTAGAAGAAGAAGATGCAGTATAAGAATAACCAGAAGCACAAAGTGCATGTCCATGAGAGTTATATTCTGAAGACGAATCTATGCTGTTGTGGTGCTTCTTCATTACTGCTTCCAAGGCTTCCATCTTCTTGAAACACTTAGATTCATCATGATTATCTTTCCCACAAAAATTGCAATGACGCTCAGTCTTCTTTCCTTTTTGCTTGGATCCTTTGTCATTTTTTAAAGAAGGAGCTGACTGAGAGGGTTTGGGACCGTTGTTGTTTGGTTTATTATTGCGAAAATTCTGTTTATTGGGAGGCTTGGAATTTTCTTTCTGTTGGGACAATAAGGCTTTCCCAAATGTATCTGCATTGTTAATTATTCCAAGATGAATGAGCTTATCTTGCTCTCTAATTAAGGAATCACAGAAAGATTCAAGACTAGGCTCTTGATAGCTAGCTGTAGTCAATGATTCTTTCATGGAGTAGAATGTAGATATAAAAATAGAATATGCAGGTCCAAGTTTGGAAAGAATATGATAAATACATTGTTTGTCTTCTTTCTTAATCTTGCATTCTGCACATAAGAGTCTAAGAGTTTTATACTTAGATAAATAGTCTTGAATGCATGAAAAATCATTTGGATTCAAGGAAAGCAACTCATTCTCAAGTTGATGACCCCGAATTTCATTGTGTTTACCAAACACAGATTCCAACTTTTCCCAAGCTTTATCAGGTTCATCAATTCCAGATATGTGGAATCGCAAATCAGTAGAGATTGACATCCCAATCAATCCACAAGATTCATCACATCAATTTGCCCATTTAATTTTCTTATAGTCATCAGTGGGTTCTATTTCTTTCCCTGAGGTTATCCTGAAAAGTCCCCTACTTCATAGAACATACCCCATATGATATTTCCATGAGAAATACTTATAACTTGTAAGTATAATATCACAAGGGACAGCCATACTGTAAAATCATGGCTGAAAGAATAGAAACTAACTGTCTAGATGCAAAGAGCTCAAAAAAATATTCAGTTTTAAAAAA
>LPNX010361800.1:102046-120078 GCA_001517045.1 Pseudotsuga menziesii | reverse complement strand
ACAATAAAGTAACTTGAAAATAGAAATTGCATGTACTAAAAAGTAGCTTGATAAGACTTGAACTCAAGACTTATCAAGGTGTAAAGCAACTTTGGACCAAGTGAGTTAAGTTTAAAAGGTACATAAAAGTATGGAAAGAGGAAGGGGGATTTTTTCTTCTTCTTTGTTTTACTCTTCTCTCTCGTTTTTCGTGCTTTCTTTCTTTTCTTGTAAATCACAAAAAAAATGAAAAAACAAAAACAAAAAACTTTTTCCACACAATGGAGTTAGATCTTGGTTAGCTTACTCGGAAAGTCTACGTTTTCAAGTTTCCTTGTTGTTTCTGATTTTCCGTGATCGCACAAGGTGCATGGCAAAGAACATACGTAGCAAAAGACAAGAAAAAAAACTTTCCCTTACTATTTCTGATTCGCCGTGATCGCGCAAGGTGCACGAAAAAGATCATATGCAGTCAGGGAAAACAACAGTCTGAGACTAAGACATAAAAGATCTAATAATAAACTGATAAAATATGAGAGATTTAAAAAAAACAAATTCGTTACTGTAACATTATACTTTCAGATTTGTCGAAATGGGTGTTTCTGGAGCAAATGGAAACGGTTTTCAGTGAAACATAAACTATTTCCCAATGGAAACGGCACTCCAGACGCAATGGAATAGCTCCTATAGGCCATAAATGCACAAAAATAAAGTTACATGAGCTTCTCATAATCAATCAACTAGACAAGGACCCTATATGCTCTTTAAGTAGAGATCATAGAGCAATCAGGTGTTAAGCCACAGATCAATGGTAGGTATGATCTAAGAGAAGTTGAACCGTCAGATCACTCTACGTCTAGAACATATCGTGACTGTCGGATTAGAATATTTACAAATGCATACTAATGCATACTAAAGAAACACACTTTTACCTAACGGATATATTACACAAGTTGATCTTAACTAACTCCTAAGTGTCTAAAGATCCTAACACATTCCTCCATGGTTGTCAATAAAGAGGGAGCACATAATGTTGTCAATGGTTATTCCAGGTTTTATTGACGAAAACTATTTTATTTATAATGTAGTTGTGGCATCTCATTTGTCGTAATATGTATCTTAAATTCATATATATATCTATTATTTTACTCTTCTGCATGGTTTATATATCTTAATGGTTCTCATAATGATATATTTTATATGTTCTTCAAATTATGAATCAAGTAAGTTCCAATTCAAAGATATGAATGTATACATCGAACCTCTTATAAATGAGCTACTGAAGTTATGGAATGGCATAACTATGTATGACGTATTTAGGCCAATACGACAAAGTCAATTTCAATTCCATGCAATGGTTGTATGGACAATACATGATGCCCCTCGGTTAACTTCATTTTGTGGTTTGTAATTTTAAGTTCCACTTTAATTGCATTTAATGATATGGAGTAGTTAGAATATTTTATACATGATTATATTTTACATAGATATTCCATATGTAAATATTGTAGGTCTTCAGACAAAGGGTAAATTTGGATGTCCAGTTTGTGGTCCTAAGATAAAATCTTGACATTCAAAAAGCTTAAGAAAGGAGGTGTTTGATGAGTATAGGCATTTCCTCTCTAAGAATCACAGGTATAGAACAACTGAAAGAAATATTTTCAATAAGAAGTAGGATACTGCATTAAAACCATGGATAATGACACCTCACCTTTGGAAGATGCAATACAATAGAAATCATCATCATGGTATGTATGGATCATCGTATATGAATTTTTGTGTATTTTAATTTTTATTGTGAGTTGTTTGTTGTAGTGGCCATATTTGATTTAAGATGTAATTTATTAATTATAAACTAATATTCATGATTTCCATTGTGATCATGAAGGCATTAATGGTCTTCCACGAGGAATGAAAAGTTATCATATTCAGTTCAGCAGGTTTCCCTACTATGAGCACCTACAAATTGCTCATTTGTTTGATACAATGCATATTGGAAAGAATGTTACTGAAACCTTATGGCGACTACTAGAGCTAAGGAGGGAGAAAGATAAAGTTGTGAAAGTGTGCAAAGACATTCAATAAAGCAACCATGTAATGAAAGACATCATCCAATTTCATACCAACGAAGAACAAGTTAATATAAACTCAATTCCATGGATGTTTACGGAGCAACAAAGCAATGTTGTCAAAGAAGTAATGCATAAAATTAAATTTCCCACCGGTTTTTGTGCAAACTTGAAGAATATCATAACTAAAAAAGGTGATTTTAGGGGGGTCAAAACACATGATTGGCATGTCTTCATCAAGGTAATTATTATCGTTATGTCCATATAATTTTTTCTTCTTTGTATATTCTTTTTTTTAATAAATGGCATGGTTTGTATATTGATACAGTATGTTCTACCTCTCTCTCTCTCTCTCATACAACTTTGACAACAATGTCAAACAAGTTATATATAATCTTGGTAAATACATGAAGTAACTAGCGATTACTTGCATGTGCTTAGTGTTTCTTTAATTCTTCGTATAATAATTTATATTTGTTTTTTTGTGCAATATTTCAGCATATATTGTAATTTAATGTTTATTTTTGTTAAATATCGTTATTGGTTTGCATCACTTGTAGATGGTTGACATCTAAAGAAATCCATAAATAAGATATAAAGTATTGGAGGAGAGAAATTCCTCGTCTCATGTGTGAAATGCAGAAGCATCTACCATTGTCATTTTTCAATGCACAAGAACACTACCTCATACACCAAGTTGAGGAGATTGAGTTGTGTGGACCTGTGCACTCAAGGTCCATGTGGATGGTTGAGAGGCACTTGAAATTTATGAAGGGTTTGGTGAGACAACTAGCACATTCGGAGGGTTCTATGATGGAAGGATATACAGTATACCAAAACATGTTGTATGTTAGTGAATATCTTCCTATTTTAGCGTCAAAGCTCAATTTATGTCTCTTTGTGATCTGGACTCCAATAATAAATTTGAAGGGGAGCAACTGAAGGGGAAAGGTATATTGAGGAAGCTGAAAGGTAATTATTAGCTACTGGATTTTTATTATATCCTTCATATTCTAATTGTATTTTCTAGTCATAATTGCTTCAATTAAGAGCATTTATGTCTTTGTTAAGGAGATTTACACCTTTATTTGATTTTAATGGTTATTGTCATTAAACAGTTGGTCGAGAATGGGATGCAATTCATTTATACATCACAAACAATATTGACTAGATGAAGGTATGGATTGAACGATATGCATAATCGGGTCATGGAATATCATGGGACGGTGTGGCTTCATTGGTAAAAGAAGCACAATGCAATGGAGATAACAATCTAACAGAAAGGGAAAACGATTTGGCATATGGTGTAAAAGATAAAATGGAAAGTATATAATTAATCAAATATCCCTCTAAATCTTTTATTTATTTTTATACTTATTGACGTACATGTTCTTTTTTTCCATGTATTGTTGCATAAGGACTGATTGGTTGTGTAATTTTTTCATGTATTACTTATTGCAGGTAAAACACCATAAGGATATGGTCTGTAATGCAAGTAGATATCGGATCAAAAAATTGGATGAAACAAAGAAAACATCAGATTCTGGGGTTTCGGCTGTCTTTGAGGTTACCAATGTTTCATCTAGAACTGACAGACATCTAGAAGTCTCAGAAAATCAATGCTATGGGTATTTGGAAGATATTATACAGTGTGACTTTAAATCCTTTAAGGTAGTTCTATTCGTTGTCAAATGGTATAGGTTATGATTGAATCAATGTGATCCTAATAGAACTATTATTGAACATGATAATGGATTTACCATGGTAAACACAAGGTTGTTTGAGCCAGGAACAGAGCCCTATGTTCTTCCAAGCCAATGTGAACAAGTATTTTACTCAGAGGTTCCAGGTAAAGCGGGCTGGTCGTTTGCTGTGAGACACGATCCAAGGGGAAGGCCGGTAAAGGATAACCTAGATGATGGTAATGAAGAGGGTTCTCTGGAAGAATAATATGATGAAGAAGAGCATGATCAACTTGATTTAGCTGATGATGATGATCCAGTAGAAGATGTCCAAGGAATAGTTGAATCAGATGATGTAGCAGACAATGTCGTTGAATATTATTTCGACGATGACACGATGAGTGTAACTGATGATGACAACGATGATGATATCTCCAATCCTTACAATGTTGACACAGATGATGATACAAATGGCGCATCATCTTCATCATCGTCACCATCATCATCATCGTCTTCCTCATGATGATGATAATCATCATCAACGTCATCATCATCATCATCATCCTCATGATTATAATAATCATCATTATCATCATTGAGATTATCATCATCATCATAATCATGATCATGATCATAATCATAATCATTGTCTTCATCAGCATCATAATCATCGTCATCATCATCATCATCATCATTGTCATTGTCGACATCATTATTTTCATCATCATCATCATTTTCAGCTTCTTCATCATCATCATAATCATTGTCATCATCTTCATCATCATCATTGTCATCGTCGACATCATCATTGTCATCGTCGACATCATCATTGTCATCGTCTTCATCATCACCATCATCATCATCTTCATCATCGTCGTCATCATCATCATCGTTGTCATGATCAACATCATCATTGTCATCATCATCATTGTCATCATCGACATAAACATCATAATCTTCATCATCATCGTCGTCGTCGTCATCGTCATTGTCGTCGTCGTCATCATCATCATCATTTTCATCGTCATCCTCATGATGATGATAATCATCATCATCACAATCATTATCATCATCATTAGGATCATCATCATCATCATTGTCATCGTCGTCATCAACGTCATCACCATCAACAACAACATCATCAACATCATCATCAACAACATCGTCGTCATTGTTATCATCAACATGAACATCATAATAATAATCATCATCATCAACATTATCATCCTCATCATCACCACCATGCTCACAAGCTCACGTGCTCAACTTTTCAATCATCCTTCAAAGATATATTTTCATTTATCCAAGATAGGGATGTGTCGTTATGTAGATGGTTCCTCCCTCATTAACGTGAAGGTTCTTTATTCAAGTTAGGATATAATAAAAATATCCTAATACTATTATGGCAATTTATATAATATAAAATAACATATAATAAAATACATATAATATAAAATAATATATAATAAAAATAAAAAACATATACTATATAATGTTTTTTGTGACAAGGGTTTTTGGGTGACAAGGGTTTTTTGTGCGTGCTGTGATGTTTGCTTCTTTGTGGGACAAGCTTGAATGCAGAAAGACCCTTCCTCATTTAGTGGGTTATTCGGGGATTCAATTTACAAATCTTCTTACCTTACAAATGAGAAACTCGTTGTTCGGGTCATGAAATTAGAACAGGGCTTCGCGCGTCACCCCCTCTCGTATCTGTGAGTCGCTATTATAGTGATCATTCAATTTGTAGCGCATCTATAGATGTAATTATGAAATTTCTCTAGTTTTGCATAGACAGGATTGATAAACATTGTAAATACTATATGATAGTGTTAAGGATTGCTCATACCACAAGGTTGGGAGACTATTGTATAAATACCATGTCCTAAGTACTAAGTCTATGCTGATATTTAAAGGGAGGAAAAACCATAGGATAGAGGGTTTAACATATTAATTGGTTGGTATATGGTATAATGTTGATTCCATAAACTATGGTGAGGATTTGTGCATTCGTTAATGGTCACCAGCTGAGGGTTTGTGCATGTGTTAATGGTCACCAACTACTTGTGCAATATGGCTTTTGGCATTTTGGTTTAGTGTGGCTTCTACGCATTTGGAGAAGGGAGACAACCCCATCGATTCGCAAGTAAGCTAGATCGACTCTGTGTAAAAATGCATTGCTTCGTTGTATTCTCCATGGCATGGTCATTCTTTTCATGCCATCCTTGGTTTGTCTGTAGGTGAACGCGAAGGTTCTCTGGGGTTCGCACAGGCTACACTATTGATTTGGGATTTCTTCTTCACGGCCATGGTAAGCATGCTAGCAAGATTTATTTGCCTCCTCTCGTTTTGGGCATTTTTGAGTTGGAAAACTTTACTGGGTTGGGGTTTCGTGTGGCACTTGTTGACTTTGCCTTCAGGGTTTATAATGTAGCTTGCTATGGTTTTTAATAGACTCTTGTTGGGAGGTTTGGAATCTTTGGGCCATGGCTGCACCATTACTTCTAATGGTGCCATAGCTCATGACTTTGCCATTTAACATTTTTAATAGTTTGACTGTTGTAAAAGAGGCTTCGTGACTCACTATGTAAATACATTGTGCGTTGGATTTTATGTAAGGACTGCAATGTGATTTGGTATATACTATTTCATTCGACATTTATAAAAGATTATACTGTGTAAATATTTGGGACTATGTAGTATATTTAATGCTACGTTTTGAATCGCTGACTTACTGGGTTCGATTCGTGGCTTTCATCCTGTGGGATTTATTCTATGCATTAATAATGGTTTGGGTTTGGGAGTATGCATGAAACTTTGATTTTATTGTTTTTAAATTAAGTTGAGAAATCTTCTAGAGCTTGGGGTGTTATGCCATGGGCTATGCCATTGTAGAAATGGTGTCGTGGCCCATTGGATTGCCATCGTATGCTCTGTGTTGGCGTTAAAATGGAGACTGTGTTTTTAGCCAGAGTATAGAACTTTTGTATTTGCATTAGCTCAACATGGGTGCACAGAGGTTAAAACATCCACTCTATAGGAGGTTACTCATTGAGGCATCATTTGAACCATGCTTACACTATTTTATACACCATTTCATGAGAGATATTACATGCTTGAAGGTTACTCATTGAGCTGGTCCATTCCATGAGAGATATTACATGCTTGGTAGGTGATGCAGGCACCAACCGCCATAACTCTATGCAAACCTTAGTTTTACAAAAACCCTATTCAGAAAGTGAATTTCAAGCAAACCCTTAGTTTCTCTCTTCCCTCTTTGTCCTTCTCGAGCTACCCAAGCTTCTACGAGCTGCCTCACCTCAAAATGAGCTAACAAAAAGCTCCTTGAGATAACCTAAGTTACCTAACTAAATGATCTGGATCTGCCTAAATAAACCTCCAGTTCTATTCTAATTCTGTTTACGTATCCTATAATTAAGGAATGGAGTCATTAATAAATTCAACTGACCCCTAAGAGTCATCAGTGACTCACTAAAAAACTAACAACTCTTATCCAAACATTTACAAGTGGAAAGGACAAGTGTCCTCTTCTAGATTATTCAATTTTTAATCAAGATAAAATAATTTACAAGTGTTGAGACCCTAGGTCTCTCAATTCATATGAATTTGATCAAGCCATGGATGAATTCGTTTCCATGAGTCTATGCTCCTGCATCACAAAGCAAGTTGTGTTTTACTCCAAATAGTGTTATGATGTATAGGAATCCTACAAAACTAATTGACTCGACAATGAAGTAGGTTTAGAGTCTAGATGTTTATATTTCTATGTTAATTTGTTTTTTGAATTGAAGTGTCATGTGTGTGGCCTATGCATTCCCACATTCACTTGGTCAATTTAGTATGGATTGGGACAAATTAACCATTTTGTTACTGATCCATTCATTCATACCCTGATTTTCCTGGTTCGGTACCAAACTTGTCGCTCCAATCATTTCAAAGGATGAGTTAGCTCGGTTGGGGGTCAACTCGGTTGACTCAGCCACCTCAATAGAAAAACACTTGATTAAATCTGCAACTATTATTGTTGAAAAGGGGTTAGGCTAGTAAAAGGAAAAGGCAATGTTAGGAAAAGGAAATGCAAGCAATAATAAGTGAGAATGGAAAATTGTATGTAACTAAAAGAGGGGCATACATAAGATTTCTCAGGGCATACATAAATTTTTGCATACAATATCATTAGTATAATAAATTATGGGAAAGCACAGAAAAACATCCCTACACAAATATTAATTGATAAGTATGGTTTTGGTGTTTCATTTGAAGAATAAAATCCTATAACTATAGTTGTTATTATGAATGTTAAGGGGTCCTAGATGAGATCTGTGCACTTTTAGGCAGTTCAACTTTCAAGAAAAAGAATCCAATAAAAATATCCTAATACTATTATGGCAATTTATATAATATAAAATAACATATAATAAAAATAAAATATATATAATATAAAATAATAATAATAAAATACATATAATATATAATAATATATAATAAAAAATGACAAGTGTATTTGGACATTGTCGCGACTCGTTTCGTTTTGGACAGTTCAGTTCAATTTGGAGGTTTTTGTGAATTTGGGAGTAGGTCTAGTAGACATGGCAGACAACTCTGTTGACCCATGGCAGCAAGAGCTCAACATCTTCTCCTCACCAGAAATTACCAGTATACCGTCCTCGGACACAGTGCAGAACACGCTGGAAAATCAGACAATTGGAACCAAGAGTAGGGTTCCGGTTTCTCCGCCAGATGAAGAGCTGCTAGGTGTGTTCGTAGCATGGCCATTAAAATCGGCCTTAGGAGGAGGTCCGTACTCATTATTCCACTCCAGTCAACCTTCGAGTTTGACTAAATAAACTATTTCAATAATTGTACCTACATCTTCTTTGATGGGGCTTCAGCCAATCAAATTGGAGGTATAGGTGTTCATCTTTTGATCACCTAGGACCACTATTTTTGCTTCAAATTGGGTGTTGGTCTGAGTACAAACACCATATTTGAACTACTTGCTTTATGGACTCTCCTTTATTATGCTAAATCCATGGTCCTTCACACTCTGCACATTTATGGTGACTCCACAGCCATCATTAATTGGTTCAATAGAAGATCATAAATAACTTTACTTGCAATTGATGGTTGGTGTCAACGTATCCATGATATGGAACCTTACTTCATCCAGCTAAAATCAGTTCACATATTTAGAGAACACAATACTAAGGCTGATAGCTTATCCAAAGAAGCTATAACCTTGGCCTCAGGCCATTTTTAGTTTACTGAATTCATTGATGGTGAATGTACTGGTCAGGGTACTTTCCAGCTTTTCTAGCCCTTTGCACTTGAGTATTTTATGTGCTGTTGCTATTGAAATCCTTTGGATGATTGAGGTGGATGATCCCCTCATATTACTGATCTCTCTTATTTATTGCTTCTTTGGATTAGCTACTTTAGTATTAGACTTGAATTCTCAGTCTGTTGAAGGTTAGTGATGTGGATGTAGTCAAGATTCCTATATTAGAGGTGTTACCTTTGAATGTTTGTCCAGTATTCCTGTGAAGCTGATCAATTGTATTCCTTAGGGTTTCCTTAGGGTTTCCTTACGGTTGAAAATTAGTACGAGAAAACAAGTTAGTGTTTCCTTAGGGTTGAAAATTAATATGGGAAGACAAGCATCATCAAGACAAGCTAAAAGGAATAAATCAACAAATATTATAGACTGAAATAAATGTATTTAACATACCAACTAGCTAGATCTGGAAATGTCCGCTCTTCACCACCACTAGGAAATATGCCTCTGAAGTGATGACTTATGCACTTTAGAGTAGCACAGAGGTTAAAACATCCACTCTAAAACTAAAATCATCTACAAGATCAAAAAATCATTCATGGGAAAACTAAAAACCACTTAAAGGAGATATGTTCTTTGAAGGAGATAATCCATTAAAGGAGAACCTCCAGGTTTTGTATAGACATATATTGGCATAAATTGCAGTGTTATATGTGATGCATATGCATAACATATCATCTCAAGCTTGACAATGTTGAAAGGCTAAAGTACAATGGCCACAAGCATACATTTGAAGCTTATGAAGCCTACCCAATTCATGTTAGCAAAAGGCAATGCAAGCAATAAGTTAGAATGGAGACTTGTATGTAACCAAAAGAGGGGCATACATTAGAATTTTTAGGGCTACAAAATGCCCACACCTATTTACCAAACTCATTCTTGACAAGCTTTTTCTTTTACAAGTTATTGGCTTACAAGTCTTTCAAAGTTTTTTTTCTTATAAGTCTTTCCACATTTTTTTGCTGGTATTTTGTTATGCTTATGCCAAATTTTTTTTTGGCCACGATGCAGGTAGATCCAAACATGTATTTTTTAGACCTGTCTTCTTCCAGCAAAGGGATTTTGGGAAGGCTAGAGGAAAGTGAGACATCCAGTAGGTCTACACAGTCTAGATCAACTAGATGTCAGAAGATCAGAAGAAAATTCAACAAACGCATGAATTTTTTTCTCCAAGGAGGAGGGTCATGTTCCTATGATGAGGAGACAGTGGGAGACATCGACATGCCCTTAAGGTACCAACACCTAATGAAACAATGGGTTCTTAACGATCTTCCTAAAGTAAACACTGATTTTTGTGTGAATGAGAGGATATATAGAATTGCACTGTCCTCATTGCATGGATTGGGCTTGTTTTGCATGGACGGCATAAAGGTTGGATATGGTAGATGTACATAATTGATGGAGTATGTTGGAACCTATTACAACTACAATGATTGGATGCACCTGGTCCAATATTAACAAAGTACGCATAGATATGGGTTGTCAATGAATTATATACAACTTTAAGACAAATCTCAAAATAAAGGGGCAACCATGTACATGGACAGAAGGCCAAAAACAACCAGTAATCTTGCGGGGTTTATAAAAAGTACACAACCAGGGTCTACATTAAATCAACCCAAATACATATTCGAGTTGCGTGAAGGAAACTGTGTCTTTGTATGTGCAATTAAATCAATAGCTACTGGCGAATAACTGCTTATTGATTACAATTTGAACTGTGTAGATACAAACAATGTTAGTATGGTTGTGGTACAACAAACAATTTATAAGTCCTTTTATTAATTATTTTAACGTCTATAGGAATTTTTGTTGGCATATAATTGAAATTATCTACTTAATTTCATGTTTCCTTATGTAACTTTTAGTATGTTTTTTATGCAGGGTTCTCTCAGGGGCACCTCCATCTCCGTAGATGTTTGTCGACCCAAGTCAAGGCAACAGGTATACATTGATATTGCCAATGTAATATTAAATTTTAGGATGGACATACAGATACATTGTTATGTATTTTCATTAGTATATTAGGTTTGTTTATATAATATTATCGATTTTCCATGCAGAGTGTTGATCAGGGAAGCCAACCGACTATTGATCAGCCGACTACAGCATCAATGCAACAGCCAAACATGAATGTAATTCTCCATTTGAAATAATTTAAATTCATAAACATGTTTATCATGACGCAGTATGTTTATTTTGTTATGTATTCTTTCGTTTTTATGATTGCGTTCATGATGGTAATGTTGTCTGCCTTTTTTGAAGATTGACTGGGGAAACTCCCCAGATGTTGATCAGATGACTGGAGACTCGAGGCAACCATTTAACCTAAATGTAATTCCACATTCTAAATACTTCAAAAATGTATACATATAAAACATGTAGCATAGTGTTTATTTTTGTTTTTGTTCTGTATTTGTTAGCTTATACATATTGCGTTCATTGTTGATTAGACCATGCCCTGATTGAGGTAAATCCCCATTTGTTGATCAGACCATGCCCTCAGCTAGGCTTCAGGTAATCCTAGATGTAATCCCTAATATAATTATTTGTGCACACTATATTTTCAAAGACTAAGCAATTTTTTATATATTCCAATTGTAGACAGGGGATTCCGTTTATGAAACGATGTCTCAAAACTCTTTACAGAATGAGGTCTCTCGGTTGATGAGAGATAGTGAAATTAGAGAGTCTATAGACCTGTTGCAGGTGCTACAAAGGACAAGGGAAAAACAAAATGAGGAACTGGTTCATCTGACATTGCCAGTTCCACTAACAGAAGGGCTCGAACAAAGGCTTCAATCATTGTTACAGCAACGTAAACAACTGGACGTAAGTTATATTATAAAAATGTAAATTCATTTATTAAAACTTCATAATATTTGATTTTATATGCTGTTGAAATTATAATAAAATGATTTTAATTTATAGCGTGCTATGGAGATTATTAGTGGTGGTCAAGCCAATGTTGGTCCCAGTGACCAAACCACTCCACGTACACCACATACTGCTCCCATATTGTCCAATGAACAATTAGAAACATGCTCTATGACATTGTCGAGGGCAGCAGAGGGTGAAGCTGATGGTGCCCCACCCACAACAGATGTTGTAGAAGAAGGGGTGGATGCAGGGCTAGATAGAGATGTGGAAGCATTTCCTGGATCTTCTAGTGTGACTAGAACTAGTTCAATAAAGTGTACATTTTTGGTGAATGAAGAACTGGTTCCAATAAAGATGGAGAGGATTCCAGGTCATTATATATTGTTCAATTTATTTTTTATAATTTGTGTCTAATATACCGATAATATTTTCTAATGTTCACTAATGATGGCAATAATGTTTTGCAGGAAATGATATATTTTATAAACATCTATATGATTTGGCCTTGGAGATCTTCGGGCCCACCATCTGCACAATGTGGAACAAGCAGCGAAAAGCTTTAAAGGATGATCTGACTAATCGCTTGGTTAGTCTGTTCGGAAAAGATACCTTTGATACATCAAAGGTACTACAGAAGGATGGAAAACATCTAAAGATTGTCCGAGACCAATATAGGGTTCACCTAGAAAAGAACCCTAGGTATGAGCACCCTCCAATGATTACATCTATGGAGTGGAAATCCCTAGTGAAAGATGGAAAAGAGAAGGGCCTGAGAAAATCAGGAAAGATACCACCAGGTGGAATAGGGAGGTATGCAATTCATTCCAAAATGTAGTGGTAAGCCTTATTATTACTAGTTTTTATATCAATTTTGGTACATAGACTAATTTATTTAAAAACTTAATTAGGGTCTCAAACACATCTAAGGCCACCAAGGCAAGAATTAAAAAAATTAGCCAACACAAGCTTGGGCTTGGTGGTTACTCCAACTTGGCGGCCCGATATGTAAGTATCGCAAAACCCGAATCCGCATCCAAATATCATACAGATTATTATTTTTGTTTCGTTCTGACAAAAGGCTTTAAAATTAATGACATCATGAAAATATGAAGGCCGACTAGTTCAAAGAATTGCCTAGTGCAGATTACATGAAGCTTGGCTTCGAACATGGTTTTGACGCCGTTGTTGAATGCCAGAGAAGCTTGTCTGTGAATACTGCATGATCTTCTGTTGATCCATCTGGTGCCCAGGTATGTGAAAACTGTATAGTTTAATGATAATTTATTAATTCTCATGTAATTTGTTCCTTATAAATAAACTAACGTAAATTATTTATTCCTTTTTGTGCAGGAAAGTAACAATCCCGTTCATGTCGAGGATGAAGTACATGACCAACCAAACGAAAATCATGCTTCTCATCCTGGTAATGAATTTATTAATCTGCTACTATTTTTTATAGACCATTGCAGATGATGAACATTCATTCTAATTCTACACAATTTAGCTACAAAGCATGTAGCTGCATATCATAACACGGAACAGGTTGGGCCAGTACGAGATAATGTTGAACATGTTGATGTGCACATGGCAGGTAAAAACACACATTCATAATGTTCTTTTAATGAATTACTCGTATTTATCAAAATATAAATATATTAATGAACTATTTTGACATTATTACAGAAATTCATCGCCCCTCGCCTGAAGTTCAACCTTCTGAGCAGACTAGTAGGGACACCGATGATCAGATTCCCGAAGATATGACTCTAACTAAATATTTAAAGAGAAGAAGAGTAAAAAGGAAGGGACTAAACAAATTTTCAGTAATTCTTATTTATAAAAAAAAATTAATGCCTTTTCCTCTGTTTTATGAATGAATGCTTTACTGAATTGTTTACTGATATTTTTTTTTTCCATTTACTAAATTAATGTTTTAATGAATGAGTTAATGAATGGTTTTTTCAGCTATTGAATGATTGAATGGTTTAATGAATGTTATAAAGAATGATTTAATGAAAGCATTTTTCAACTATTGAGTGAAATAATTTGTATTGTAGATGCATTGTTATTTGCATTGTGAAATAGTGAAATAAATTGTTATTTGCAAGTATAGGCATTGGGTTTGGGGAGTTGAGAGTGATGTGAGTGGGGGGGAGGGGCCATAAGAGCTTTCACCTTCACGTGGTTGGTCCTATTTAGTAGAGAATATTAAATTATTCTCGAAACAGAGAGGAGCTCAATGAATGGTAAGGAAGAATACATTAAAAAACATCTAATTCTATATTTTTACCATGTAATTCTCACTATTGCTATTTGACTCCTCCATTGAAACTTGTTGCAGATAGCGTTGAGAAACATTTCCATAGTTAAGAGGCAAAAAATGGAGTTTTGATTAGATCGATGGACTTATATACATAGTATTTTTGGTTATCCTTGTTTTATCACGTGATATATTCTTACTAATTATAATTTTTTGCTTACATAATTTATGTTAGATCATTATATTTTAAATTCCTCGATTAGATTAAGCAATTAAGTGTCATTTAATGTTGCTTGAGGATTTTAAAGAACTCAGTTACTTGAATTGAATTAGTAAATGATAGATGTTATATAACATGTTTATATAAATGGTTGGGCATGATAGCTTCGGAGATAGATTGTTTGAATACTTGGTCAATTGTAGCAGGATGCATTTATTTTCGCAACACACTCATGTCTTCATTTTATGTTTTAAAGATGCTTTTGAACAAATAATGGCTTGTTTCTACATCTTAAGTCCACATTCAACAACCTTTGCAGCAAGAGTTTTTATATACCGAAAAAATAACATTCATTCTTTACTTGTTTATGGATTTTGCAATCCTGCAGATGCAAGGTGTGGACAATGGTACACTGTTAAAGTGGACTCTTCAAAGGTTACCTTGGAAAATAGAGTAGATCTTCTTCAATGAGCTGAAGTTTGTGTGTGTGCTTTTGATATAGAGACAACCAAGCTTCCTTTCAAGTTTCCTGATGTTGAATATGACATGATAATGATGATTTCACACATGGTGGATGGGCAAGGCTGTCTTATTAAAAATCGAGAGGTAAAAGCACTTGGCATTGTTTTATGCCCATTGGTCAACCTATCCTTTGTTTTGGGATTTCTTTCAGCTATGTTTTGGGATTTTTATTGTTTGTAGATTGATGTTGCATTGATTGTTATCAACATCATTACTCTTCTTTAGTTTTCCAATTCCTTTTCATTTGCTTCCTGAGTGTGTAGGGGTGGGGCATTGAAGCCTTGGAGTACACTCCCAAACCAGAATTTGAAGGAAATTTCAAAGTAGCAAATGTGTCAAATGAGGTATATCTGCCATTTACTGTTTACCCTAAGACTATAATTCTGAAAACAAGTATTGATCCCTTGGAAGTTTGCTTGACTATTCTACTGGTTGTTTGGAATTTGCAAGAGTGAAGTTAAATATCTACTGTAGATTATTAATAATGATTTAAGGTCACATACTCTATTGTTTCTTTGTCTCTTTGCTATATGAAGTGGTTATGTATTTGTAGGATTCAATCTTATTTTGTATCCCTTCCTTGAGAAAGTCTAGACTATTCTAAAAGTATTGAATGCCTCTTGGTCAGCAAGTTTATTTCTGTTATTTTTTTTATCTTAGTTGTTTCCTTTGGTCCCCTTTATTTAGAGACTCTATAGGTTCAATGTCCTCCATCATCACTTATTTGTGGAAATTAAGGCCAGCAATAGATTAATTTTACTCACAACAATTATCAATTGATCATGCAAAATTGCTCACAAAAGAGACTGAATATGGAGCTGTAACACTAAATTGTATTAACTGAGTGTACAATAGCCAAACCTGTAATAATATAGGTTTCTGAATAAATAGAATACATCAAGAAATCGAATGCATGAGGAGGCATCCAAAACTAGCATAAAGCAGGCTTACCAAAAATAAGCAAATCCCCCATAGGTGTAAAAAGCTGATCCCAAATCTGTCATGGAGCTCACGAATTGGAAAGAAGGCATAGGCAAGCGAAAGAGTGGTGGAATGGCAGATCATACATGATTTTGCATGGAGAAAAGAGAGGAGGATGTGTAGGACAAAAAACAAGTCAACCTCACCTAGTCTAGCTTTTCCTTTTGCCTTAAAACACTGAAAAAGCAGGCAATAAAGCAGAAAAAGTAGAAGGGCACCTGGGAGGCCAGGAATAAAGCAGAATTGATTCCTTTAGCTCTCCCATGTGCTACATGAGTCAAATAAGGCAAGTTTGACCTCTATGGATAGGCAAATAGCAACTTGCACAAGGTGGGACACATGAACTAGGCAAATAAGACAAAAATAATGGAATTAATGTCTAAGTGGGTAAACTATGGGTTGATTATTCTAACACCCCCCCTTAATCCTGACTTATGAGTAATATATCAGAAAATTATAGGGCCTAGAAACAAGGCTCAGTCACCCTTTACGTATTGCAAATCCATTTAAACAAGGAAAGAGGCAAACCAACTTGGGAAAATCCTCCCTTAAACATGGACTGTAAAACAAAATTGTAGAATCTTGTCTTCACTCATGCTTTCCCAGCATGATCAGCAATCCCTAGTAGTGATTTGATGTTGCTGAAGGTCTTCTCACAAAATGCTTTGGTGAAGATATCATCTACTTGTTCTGAAGATGAACAGAAGAGTAGGTGAATGGTGCCATCATGCACAAGTTCTCTGATGTAGTGCATATGGAGCTCAATGTGTCTGGTTCTCTGCTTCTGAACTGGATCCTTGTAGATTCGAATGGTACTCTGGTTATCATAGTAGATGGTAGTTGAGTACTCAGGTTCAAATCCACACTCTCCAAGTAAACCCTGCAACCATAAACATTGAGTTGCTGCATTAACAACTCCTCTGTACTCTACTTCTGTAGATGAGAGTGCAATGCCACTCTGCTTCTTGCTTGACTAGTTGATTGGCCCTTCTGCAAGCATGAACACATATCCTGATGTGGACTTTCTATCTGTGCTATCACCTGCCCAATCACTGTCAGTAAATCCAATCAATTCAAGATCAGATTTTGCTTTATAGAAGATCCCATGTGTCCTTGTTCCCTGAACAAAGTTGAGTATCCTTTTGGCTGCTTTCCAATGGATCTCTTGAGGCTGATCCATGAATCTAGAAGCCACACTTACTGCATAACAAAGATCAGGTCTAGTATGTGTCAGATACAATAAACATCCAATCAATTTCCTATACAGTGTATTGTTTACCATCGGTGAAGAATCAGTTTCTTCCAGCTTCACTCTTGAAAGGAAAGGAGTTTTGCTTGCTTTGCAATCCTTCATTTTGAATTTGTTC
The DNA here is from genome assembly GCA_001517045.1 of Pseudotsuga menziesii. Taxonomy (NCBI): domain Eukaryota; kingdom Viridiplantae; phylum Streptophyta; class Pinopsida; order Pinales; family Pinaceae; genus Pseudotsuga; species Pseudotsuga menziesii. Next base: position 102,765 of record LPNX010361800.1, on the reverse strand, counting down.
AGAAATTCCAAGGCATATTTGGACTGGTGCACCTTGATTCCATCTTTGGTTTGAGAGATCTCAAGCCCCAAAAATTGACTTAAGAGCCCCAAATCTGTCATGGAGAAGGCTTGGTTCATAACTCCTTTAAAGGAAGCAATCTCAACCTGTGAGCTTTTTGTAATGAGGAGGTCATCAACATATAACACAATGATCATTAATGAACCATTAACTAACTTCAAATAGACATTTTGATCTGATTTGCACCGAACAAAATTCAGTGATAGCAAGAAGCTATCGATCTTGGCATACCAAGCCCTGGGGGCTTGCTTTAGCCCATACAATGACTTTCTCAACCTGCACACAAGAGAAGGGTTAGTAGAAAAACCTTGAGGCTGCTGCATATATATCTCCTCAGTGATATCTCCATTCAGGAAGGCACATTTTACATCCATGTGATGTACCTCCCATTGCCTTGAGGCTGCAATGGCTAGAGCTAGCCTGATGGAATCCATTTTTGCCACATACTAGGAAAATGGAATAGATTCAGGAATACAGTGTAAGTGGGTCTCATTGTAATCTATTCCATGAACCTGTGAGTAGAACTTGGCTACCAATATAGCCTTGTACTTCATTGGTGAACCATCAGCATCAAATTTGGTCTTATAGACCCACTTACACTGTACTAGTTTTCTCCCTGGGGGAAGATCCACTAGCTCCCATGTGTTGCTCTTCTTGAG
>LPNX010361800.1:21080-101773 GCA_001517045.1 Pseudotsuga menziesii | reverse complement strand
CTCTATCGGGATTCTAGCCCAAGCCTTTGAGCCAAAAATCCTGAAATGGGTCACATCTGGCTTGTGCCCACTCCATGCTTTGAAGGGAGTCATGCCATCAAGATATTTTTGAGGCACCCTATTCTGGATATATGCTGCACAGTTGATAGCTTCGGCCCAGTACTTTGGTGGCAAATTTTTGGCCTCCATCATGCATGTTGCCATCTCCTTCAGTGATCTGTTCTTCCTCTCAGCAACACCATTTTTCTATGGTGTGTAAGGGATAGAATGCTGCATCTGAATACCTGCATCTGCACAATAATTAATAAACTCAGACTTGACATACTCACCACCATTGTCAGATCTGAGGGCCTTGAGTTTTCTTCCAGACTGTTTTTCAACCAAAGTCTTAAAGACTTTGAATAGGCCAAAAACTTCAGACTTGTGTTTCAGGAAGTGAACCCAGCAATACCTGGAAAAGTCATCAATAAAAGTTAATGCATACTTGGCTTGACTCATAGATATATGAGGGAATGGACCAGCAACATCACTGTGGATCAGCTCGAGGGGTGCAGAGGTTCTCTCATGACTAGCTCTCTCAAATTTGTGCTCTAGGTGTTTTCCTAGGATATAGCCTTGGCATACTCCTTTGGAAAATTTTATCTTGGGAAACCCTATGACCATCTCTTTTTTGCTAAGATCTGATAGATATTTGTAGTTTAGGTGGCCAAATATTTCATGCCAAAGCTTGCTGGCTTCATTAGCATGAATGAGAAGAGCAGAGGTGTTTGAGTAAGGTAGGAAGTGTGAGAACATGTATACCTTTTGAGCATGATTCGCAACTCCTTTTGCAATGACTCTACCAGTTGAAATCTCTATGATCTCAACTTCATCGGGGGAGAATATGACCTTCTTAGGAGACCCAGTGTGGGTCATCTGGTACACTGACAGGAGGTTCGAGGTGAGACCAGGGACATATAGCACATTGCTGAACTGACCATGATCAAGATCTATCCTTCCTTTTCCTTTACTTTTAGTGAGAGAGTCATCTCCCAGTACAATAGATGGTCCTTTCGACATATCCAGTGAGGAGAAGGCCTCCTTAGTCGAAACCATGTGTCTTGAAGCTCCATAATCAATGATAAAACTGGGTGAGCTTGATGTGCCAGCAACTAGAGCATGAAGTCTCTCTCTGTCATCTGAACTTGATCCTCCTTCTCTCTTCTTTGAGCTTTCTGGAAGGGAGATTCCATTCTTCTCCAGGAGATTGGTCAGCATGTCTATCTGCTTTTTCATACAAGAGATTTCAGTGTGATTTCCCTTATTGCAGTATGTGCACTTGTTCATTTCACCTTTGTTCTTCTTCTTCTGGTTATTCTTCTTGGGACCTTGTTGATCCTCCGGAGTCTCTCTTTTGCTCAGGTGGATTTTTAGCTTTCTTTTTTCTTTTTGAATCCACCCTCGAATCTCCAGCAATCAAAGCTTTATCTTTGGATAGTTTGATGGTGCCCATCATCACCAGCTTGTCCTGTTCTTGTGTGAGAGATTCCATGAAATCTGGAAGGCTAGGCATCTTCCAGGCTCGAGCTGTCAGTTTTGTGGCATAGAAGGTCGAAACAAACACTGAATAATAAGGGCCAAGCTTTGAGAGGATGGCCAGTACGAGCTGATCATATTTCTTTTCAATACCACACTATTTCAACTACAAAACTAGTGCTTTGAACTTGGAGAAATATAGTTGTAGGGATTCAAAGCTTGTTGGACGCAGAGAAATCAACTCATTTTCGATTTGATGTCCCCTCATCTCATCTGTCTTTCCAAAAATATCAGCAAGATTCTCCCATACTTCATTCGGTGATGTCAATCCATCGAGATGGAAAAGGAGGTCTCTGGAAATACTCAGGCACAGGAGGCCATAAGCCTCGTCCCTCCTGTTGTGCCATTTTATCTTCTCTGTAGCTGCATTGGGCTATTATTCTGTTGCCATAGTCACCCTGTAGAGGCCTTTCGCTCTCAATAGTATCTCCATATTTTCTTTTCATTCAAAGAAATTGAAAGGAGTCAAGATAGTTTTCTGTGATTGATCCATAGCTCTAGAAAATATGTCCCGGCTGTCAGTAGAAGGCTCCCAATATTTGATGTCGAACCTGCAAAATAATTTTTGAAGGAGAGAAACAACCTACAATAGCTCTGATACCATGTGGAAATTAAGGCCAACAATAGATTAATTTTACTCACAACAATTATCAATTGATCATGCAAAATTGCTCACAAAAGAGACTGAATATGGAGCGGTAACACTAAATTGTATTAACTGAGTGTACAATAGCCAAACCTGTAATAAAATAGGTTGTTGAATAAATAGAATACATCAAGAAATCAAATGCATGAGGAGTCATCCAAAACTAGCATAAAGTAGGCTTACCAAAAATAAGCAAATCCCCCATAGGTGTAAAAAGCTGATCCCAAATCTGTCATGGAGCTCACGAATTGGAAAAAAGGCATAGGAAAGCTAAAGAGTGGTGGAATGGAATCTCATACATGCTTTTGCATGGAGAAAAGAGAGGAGGATTTGTAGGACAAAAAACAAGTCAACCTCACCTAGTCTAGCTTTTCCTTTTGCCTTAAAACACTGAAAAAGCAGGCAATAAAGAAGAAAAAGTAGAAGGGTGCCTAGGAGGCCAGGAATAAAGCATAATTGATTCCTTTAGCTCTCCCATGTGCTACATGAGTCAAATAAGGCAAGTTTGACCTCTATTGATAGGCAAATAGCAACTTGCACAAGGTGGGACACATGAACTAGGCAAATAAGACAAAAATAATGGAATTAATGTCTAAGTGGGTAAACTATGGGTTGATTATTCTAACATTATTAAGATTGGGGATGTAAAACACTCTTTGCATGAGAGCTCTTTCTTATACAGGGAGAAACTTATGCAAATACTTATACAATTAGCACAATGCATATGAAAGATAAACACAATTCTTTAGACCCATTTCATCTTAATCATGTTATAAAATACCTCCCTTTAGAACTTTAGTCAACTCAAAATGGAGGTCAGGGACACAGACAATGTATGGGGACTGCTTCATTCCACTTTCCAACTAATAGTCTCACCCAGAGAAGCACTACATTGTGTTCAACTAGGAAAACTTGATTGCAAGTAACCTTTTTCCGACTCTCTCAAAATCCAAGTCACATAGGCCATTTCTAAGTGGGTAAGTTAGAACATGCAGGCATGGGATTACGTGACCTGTGTACATGTGGTTCACACTACCATGAAGTTGTGTTGTAATCACCTACCCTTAGCACATGTAATGTCTCTAGTTAAGGAACATTCTCTTAAAGTGTTCATGGATTGGTTAGATTGGACTTTGTCTTGTTAAGTGGTCCACTTGTAGACTTAGTACAGGGTTTGCTTGTAATTAATCTCTTCCTTATTCCATAAATAGAAAGGAGGGTGCTTCTCTTGAGGATATTGGGTTTTCTATTTTGCGAAAAGTAAAGTTAAGAGTAAAGTAGTTGTGATAACTATATGTGCAAGGATGAAATATATACTTGACATAGAATCCTCTAGTTTGCTACCAAGCTTCCTTCAGTGGTCAAATTCTAGGCTGAAACGATGTGGCCATAAGTGAAATCTTTGGATTTTCTTTTTTAAATCCATCAACAGGCGTCGCTTTTCTGACGTTCTTTTGACACTCCGGTCAACCCATCCGACAACCGTGCCATGACTTCGAGGCTTCCTCCCATCGGACGACCGACGGTTAAAGTGTCGAACTGTGTCGAAAGGCCAACTCTTCCGGTGTCGAAGTGCATCGGAGTACTGACATTGTATGAATTAAAAACCGACAACATTGCCATTTCTCAGACACTTTTGTCCATCAGACGACCAATGCTTGAGGGGTCAGATGACATCATATTTCCAACGGTTTATGCAATTTTGGTTGGCACTTCGAAAGGAATAATGGTCCAATATGCGACACAATGGTCTGTCAGAGCTTCAACCCTTATTATTCGACGGTCGAAGATCCAACGTTATGCCACCGACGGCAAAAAAAAAGTGTATGTGTCGAATACCCGACAAGTTAGTGTCAAATTTCAGACATGGTAGCCGTTGGATTTTGGCCTCAAATTCTGTAGTGGATGATATTTGATTCATGTTGGGCTAGGGAAGGTCATAGGTGAGGCATGTTCTTTTTTTCTAGAAAATTACAAGTAAATAAAGTAATTAGGGGAAAATGGGAAAGAAAACATGAAAATGGTTAAGACAATGCCAATCATGACAATGGTGATGATCATGACTTGGATGGTGGTGGTGGTGAAAACAACGATGTGGATATGATTATGATCAAGAGAATGATGATTAAAATTACAATAATGATGCAAATAATGATCAAGTTTAAAGTGATGATGATATAAATTTTGATAACAATGAGGATAATGAGAACAATGATAATGATTATTTATGATTGATAGATGTTTTATGTTTACAATGATCCATTTAAGAATGCAACTATGTTATGGATTCTCCATAGAGACCCAAATCCTAAAATCTATTTCCCCATGCTAAATCTAGTAGTCTGCTACTGGCAAGAAGCTATACTTTGTTGTCAGTTGCAATTCCCAATCCTAGTTTAAATGTAATTTTTCTATATTTTGGAGGAGTATCCATCCTCCTAAACCACTTAAGTTTTTGTTTTCATGTTATTCTCTGTCAAAATTTCCTCTAGATCTTTAGGGGTAATTATTTGGATGCAAAAGTACTTAGGAGTATTAGGAGTATAGAATACAATGCCCTATTTCCTGATGGATTTTATCTCATATAAGATATTATAGGAGCATTATTCCTATATTTGAATATCAATTCATTTATAGCTAATAATATAGAACATGTTACCTCAATTATCAGTTCTTGGTTTGAATTAGAAGTGTGGGAGCTCCATTACTAAAATTTTGTGTTAAGAGTCTCCCTTTTCTTTGCAATGAATCTTAGGAGAGAATTACAGTTTTTAAAGACAACCATGCTTCAAATATTTTGTATTTGCGGGACAGTGACACATTCCAAACCCTATTCTACCACTATTTATAGGTGTTAGGATGAGGAGGGTCATGATCAATGACATAACCATGATTAATATAGAGATCATGGTTTATAATAAGGGATTATGGGTTATATCAGGGGCTATTTTTTAAGTTTTATATTATGGTTTAGGGGTTATAATATTGAAAATAATTAAAATCAAGACAATCACCATGGTGGCCCTCGAAATTCTTACATCATCATAATATTTTTTCTCCAACTTTCAACTCATCAATTTGGTAGAATAAAGAGGTTGGTTCAACATATTTTGGGATTGGATCAATAATTTTATGGTATATCATTATATCATGTCTTGAGAAACCAAAATAAATAAATGTATCAACTAAACTATTTAGATGTTAGCCTAATTGAGAGTTTCATTAGTATCATTGAGGGGGATTCATTTTCCATGCCCATTCCATAATTAATTAGCTTTAACTTCTCCATGGTTTTATTGTCCAAGTGTAGAGTTAAGCATTCAAAAGTAGATGAGCCATTATGGCCACCTTCCTTGTTCATGCTCCTATTTATTATGATGGCATGGTTATTTAAATGGTGGAGGGTGAGGGGTGTTTTAGTTTTGTGTGAGATTTTATTTATCTTATGTATCTAGACCCATTTAATATTAAAGAATTTGTAGAGAATTTCTTCTTTTCAAGGTTGCAATTTTGAGGAAAGGGTGTCAAAGAGGATTGGTTGGTTGTCTATCAATGTCTCTCCTAGATCATTTTGATAGTTTTTCCCATGGTGTAATATCAAAATAATAATTGTATGTTTTGTGAGATTGTATATATCAAGTGGCATCTATGAGGACATGAGCAAGGTATCATGAAAAGTTAAAAAGGGACGCTTAAATTATCTCTTCAATGGAATAAGTGGCATGATATGTGGGAGGTAAATTTGATAGTGGAGTTGAAGGAGTGGGATAAGCAATTATTCTAGCTAAAAAATACAAGGTTGATATATTTGTTACATTCCTTAGTCCCATGATGAAAAATTCTCATGGAAATTATGCTCTATCTAGTGATATCCATGGATATTCAAAGTTGGTTGAGGTTGTTTTTTTTAATCAATAAATAAATGGATAATATAATCACCCTATTTCAAATAGATTTTTGTATCCAACTGAGTTATATGTATGTTTCCACTACATGTTACCAATTTTCTAAAGGGGTTATCCATGACCCTACTTTTTAGATCTTGTGTGTATATATTTTGTACTATGTAAGTATGTGTTACTTTTAGTCAATTTATTTAGGTGTATTTTTGTGATTTTAGGGTTTTTAGAATTTTCTATGGTAGTTTAGGAGTGTTTTGGAGCTTTTGGGTTTTTATTCCAATCATCTTTTAATGTGTATTTGGCCTTAATTTTTTTGTATTGCATCATTACATGATTAGGAAATGACCTTTTCTAATACAAAATTATCTGTTATTATTTTAAAAATAGAGAAAAATAAATATAGCAAGAGAGTTAATTAATATATTATAAATATGTCACTAAACATAATCTAAAAGATCAAAATTGTATTTGTATGATAGATAGCTTAAAGACAAATTCAACAGTGCTAAAATAAGTATGAAATATCACAAGCTCCATAATTAAACAAGACATTGGCAAATGCTAAAGCATCACATGATGAACTAATTTGTCATCTTTGTTATATTAAAATGATGGGGAATGAAAAACACTTTCTCTTAAAATGTCTTGTGAGTGCTCACATTAAATACTAATTTCAAAATATTTATAACAATATTAGCCTTCTTTTCTTTTTAATCTTTTTAAGCATAAAATGAAACTATAAAACAATTAAATTATTGCTTACCATTTTTTTAAAATTCAATCCATAAAAATTATCTTAATAGACAATAACTAATCACTATCATTACCACTGTCACTATCATCATCACTACTAATTTAAATAAATGTTTTAAAAAACAAACTCACAAAAAATTAGATGAATAAAATATGAAAATTATTATCAATATAACAAAAATATAATTGATGAAGAATAAATATTGTTTCACTTTTAAAATTCTTAGTTACATATAGACTTGTATTGTGCAATTAATTTGACACCACCAACAAATATTCAATCAATTTATTGTTTTTAGTTTCTTTTACCTTCACCCATATGCCCATTAAAGATGACCTTAAATTTACTTTATTTCACCTATACGCTTATTTATCTCTCATTAGCATTGTATATTGTTAATGGAATTCTTCCACAAAGACATTCAAATCTGTGTCTTTATTAGAATTAACCAAAATCTGGGCCTTATCATAAATCACTAAGATCTGGTTACTAGTACATGAACCCCAACATCGGGATTATTATACCCCAAACATCTCAAAAGGTTGGCCTATACACCCCCCTTATTCAACTTTAAGGCATCAACCCTAGCACCGAAACTCCTTCTCCATATACCTCCCCATGACGAAAATACATTAAGCTATATAATTTTGATAATTGTATAAAGGAAATAACCACTAGCATAGGTTTATTGATTGAGATGGTCCCTAGTCCATAACGTGTTGCGTGTATAAATTATTCTCCGTTGTTATGGGTTTCCATGAGATCACGAAAAGAATATACATTCTAGGCCAGAATGTGAATTTTCTGTCAAGATCCACCTAACATCATGCCATCAACACATTAGACAGATTCATAAAATTAGAATACATATATTATCAACAGAATATCAAGCAACCACATGCTACAACATGCCATCAGGGAGTATAAAATCATCTTCATGAATACGAAGGAACCACATGCCATCATGAAGTGACTTATTATGATTTATTATGGCTATATCGGGGGTTTCAAACCATTTTTTATTGTTTCTAGGAGGGGGTTTCTAAACTTACTTCATATGTCACTATGAGGGGGGTTCCAAATTTCCCTTGTATGTTACAACGAGGGGGGTTCAAAACCCCCGCTGTAATTTTATATGAGGGGGGTTGATAACTACCCCCAAATGTTTGTAAAGAGTTTTATGGGGTGTTTTGAACCGCCTCTGTAGGTACCTACAAGGGGGGTTTATAACCACCCCAAAAGTTTTGTAATAAATACTTTTATGGGGGGTTGAAATTCCCTCAAAAGTCACTTTTAGCATTGATTTTGATCTCTTCCATAACCTCCCTTAAAAGTCCAGACTTTTAGTGTCAGTGCTATTGGGAAGGTTTTGTTAAGTCTGCCCCCAAATGTTTGTAAGATGGAGGTTTTAGGGGGGTTTTAGAACTGCCCTTTTAGGAACCTATGGGGGGTTTAGAACCATCCTTATAGGTACCTATGAGGGGGGCTTGAAATCACCCCCATAGGTACCTATGAGGGGGGTTTGTAACCTCCCCCAAGGGTTTGTAATAAGGAATTTTGGGGGGGCGGGGGGTTGGAACCGCCCCCATAGGTGTCTATGAGGGGGGTTTAGAACCACCCTTAAAATTCACTTTTGCGGGGGATTTAGAACCTCCCCAAAAATTCACTTTTAGGGGCGGTTTTGATCTCTTCCAAAACTGCCCCTAAAAGTCACTTTTAGGGGCTGTTTAAATCTCTTCCAAAACCACCCTTAAAAGTCCAAAATTTTAACATCGGTGCTATTTTGGGTGGTTTTGTAAATACTTCCTCCAAAGACAAAACCGCCCCCAAAAGTGACTTTTGGAGGCAGAGGAAAACCCCCCCTTAAATTCAAATTTGTTGTAGTGAAGTAACAACATTAGCAGAGACCCGACTGAGTGAACTTGTAGAAAATTTTGAGGGTGATTTGTCTCTCGTTTCTTGCCTCTCCAATATCACCATTGCCAAGAGTGCTTGATACTTGGACAATGGTGCATCCTGTCATATGAAGGAAGCACAAGATCGATATAATTGGATATCAGACGATGATCCAGGAATCCATGTGGAGATTGGCAATGATGTCAAGTATGCAGTAAAGGGATAAGGGACAGTTGAGTTCAATACTGAGTCAAGGAGGTCATTTGATGCTTAGAAGGTATTCTGTGTACCTATCCTAAAGAAGAACCTATTGTCCATTTTAGTTATGGAAGACAAAGGTTATGTAGTTACCTTCCAAATAGGACAGTTGTTCATTTGTCCAGAGGAATCCAGTCCCAACACAGATATGAGGATTGGAGTGAGGGAAGGAAACCTATATAGGATAAAAATAAATCCCATTTAGGAATTGGTGCATGAACGTGATAGTTGTGTGATCTTTGGCACAGTATAATAGTAAATCTACATCATAGGGAATTTCCCATACTGAGGGAGATAGTCATTGGTCTTGATCCAGACTTCAATATTGACCAACAAGGGGTGTGCAAAGGATGTGCACTTGGAAAGAATTTCAATACCTCATTCACCAAAAATGAGAGTCGATCCAAGGGGTTCTTATATTTGATTGATTCAAATGTATGTGGGCCTATGCTAGTTACATCAATGAAAGGAGCATCTTACTATGTGTCCTTCGTTGATGATTTTTCTAGAAAGGTGTGTATCTACTTCAAGAAGTCAACCCAATAAGTTCAAATCTTAGGTATTGAACCATAAAAAAAATAAGATCAAGGTGTTGATATCAGTTAATGAGGGTGAGTGTACCTGCAATGAGTTCAAATATTTATGTAAGGAGGGGGAAATCAAGAGGGAGAATACAATTGCATACAAACCATAGTAGAATGGGGTTACCGATAGGACGAACATATCCATCATCGGTTCTATAAAGGACATGATTCATGATTAGATTTTGACACTATTTTTATGGGAAGAGGCATGCAACAGAACTATGTATTTACCTAATAGGAGTCCTCACAATACTTTGGAGGGAAAAACCCCAAAGGAGGCATTCATCAGGGTGAGAATTGAGATTAGGAATCTTACGATTTTTGGTTGTCTAGTCTACATTCATGTGCATATGGAGAAGACGACAAATTTGGAGCATTCTAGTGAGAAGGGAATGTTTGTGGGATACAGTGATAGTTAAAAATCTTACATATTTTTCATGCCAAGATAGCGGAAGATAGTGGTGAGCTAGTATTTCTAATTTGAAAATAACATGTCCTTCAATAAATCTCATTATTTACCCACAATTGAAAAAGACATGGAGAAGTTGGCTTCAAAAGGTGAGAAGAGATCATCGAATCCCAATGCAAAGATCCAAACTTTAGGGGAATAGGAGGAGTTATCCCCTTCCATATCATCTAGGAGACCTAGTTGGTTTGAGAAAACACTAAGGGAATCTTGGGCACATGTTTAGGAACCCAGGAGTACTTTCAGAGAGACTAGATGCCTAGGTAGTTCCCAACTTATATGGACTTGATGACTAACATTATAGACTCAGATACTTCTAACTTTGAGGAACCATCCATCTAGAATTTACGGAGAGATTCCATGGTGGAGGAATACAAATCCATCAAGAAGAATGATGTTTGGGACATTGTACCAAGACCAATAATAAAACCAGTGGTGACTTCTAGGTGGTTGTTCAAAATAAAAAATGTAGCAAATGGCAGTGTGGAGAAGTTCAAGGAAAGATATGTGGCCATAGGTTTTTCTCAAAGAGAGGGAGTTGATTGTGAGGATACCTTTTCTCATGTTTCCATATATGCTTCTATCCAAGCCATGATATCTATTGCGTTAGATATAGGGCGGAGGATTCATTAGATGGATATGAAGACAACCTTCCTCAATGAGATCATTGAGGAAGAGGTATATGTATAGCAACCACGGGGATTTTAGGTACATGACATAGAGTCACATGTGTGAAAGATTAGGAAAGATTTGTATGAACTCAAATAGGCACTCAGGGTGTGGTACTTCAGGATCGAAATGTATTTGCAAAACATGGGATTTACCGACAGTGAGGTAGATTCCAACTTGTACTTCATACTTTTTTTATTTGAGCTACTCATCTTGATGCTCTATGTGGATGAATTAATACTCACAAGAGTAGAGAATCTAATTACATGATGCAATTCAGACTTGGCGATAGAATTTGAGATGAAGGACATCAGGTTTATGGATTACTTTCTTGGGTTGGAGGTATGGAAGAGATTGAGAGAAATATTCCATGGACAAGGGAAGTACACATTGGAGATTCTAAGGATATTCATAATGAAGAACTATAGACCGATGGCCACATCGATGGTGACCAACCTGAAGAAGGATGGTTCTTTAGAGCCATAGTTGGTAGATTATATACTATAACGGTAACTTATTAGGACCATGATGTATTTGGTCAGCACTAGGCCATACATTTGTTTTGTTGTGGACACCTTGAACCAATACATGGTGGAGTCAAGGAAGGTGCATTGGATCACAACAAATTCTATGCTCGAATACTTGCATGGCACCCTAAAGTACAACTTGAGGTACCTTGGTAGAGATGGTGTGAAGTTGCAAGGTTACTCAGATTTAGAATGGGAAGGGAGTGATACAGATTGGAAGAGAGCTTTAGGGTGTTGTTTCAACTTGGGGTCTATAGTAATTTTCTAGTTCAGCAAGAAGAATACTTCAATAGCACTCAGTTCAGAAAAAGCTGAGTACATGGCAGGCGGCTTGGAAAGCTATGAAGCAATTTGGATTCACAAGCTGCTTATAAAAATATTTGGTCAAGAGTTAGAGCTACAGTGATTCATTGCAACAACCAGAGCTACATAAATCTCTCAAAGGTTCCAGTATTTCAAAATAGGTCAAAGCACATTAAGATCGGGTACCATTTAATCAGATACAAGGAATTTAAGCCAGGAATCAATCTCTAATACATTCCTATAGATGAGTAGGTTGTAGAGATACTCATCAAACCTTTGGTGGAAGGGAAGTTTGTATCATTTCAATCCAAGCTTGGAGTGGTGAAGATTACCTTCCTTGCTAATATGGAGTGTTGATGATTGTAGATTGGACATGTATTTCCTTGGGGTGTGTCTAACCCATGTAAATCGTCATTAAATGTATCTTAGTTTTTCGAAGGTTCTTTTGATTAATTTATTAATTAAAGTAAACGTCTTTTTATAAAGTGAGTTTAATTTAATAAAGTTCCTAAGTCAAGGCATTAGTGATTTAAATAAAATGTGGGCCACTGATATCAAATAAAGATTAGATTTAATCTTAACTATTGATATTGGGGATTTGGCCCAAATCAAAATTATAAAAAGGCAACAAGGTTAAGACAATACACATTATTTATTCATGAGTTTTGTGAGTAAGAGGAATTTAGAGAAGGACATTTGTTTTTCATCCATTGGTGACGAAAAATAAATAGCAGAGATCAACAAGAAGAGGATTATCCATTAAAGACTGAGCAGACTAAACAATAAGTTCGTACAATTGGTCATAAACTAGCAAGTCGTACAATGCATGGATTTGTTGTAGCATCCACATGTATGAGACACAGATCTTTGAAAAAGCTCATTTAGGGTCGATCATACAACCCATCTGTACAATAAAGTCCATATAGGAAATAAGACTCAGTTAGGGGGTATTTTTAGGTATATTTTCAATAACATGAAATTTGCAGGTTTGTCGAGTGTTTGTATTTTTCCTCGAATCCATTTTCCCAAGTCTAGGAGCTCTTGTAGGTTTTGATATTATTTCAAGGATGAACTTATTTCAAGAGCATAGAAAAACATCACTGTGTGTTAATTGGATCTGTTTTATGAATTTTTGCTTCTACGGAAAATTATCAAGTTAATTTATCCAAATAGTGTAAAAATACCAGATCTGAAATATTTACCTAGGAACTAGTTTAAAGATATTAACAATGGTGATTAATTGAATGTGGTGTAAGGAGAAGTTTTTTCATGAATTTTTCATCATAAGAATGCGGCATATGGTTTACTCGTTAGCTTTCAAGACCTAGGAGTTAATGAGTTTTCTTCCACTATATTTTTCTTGAGTTACTTTTTCCTTACACCTCTTTTTTGTGATTTCTTTTCTTTTTCCTTTTATTTTTTCAGATTTATTTATTTTATCCTTTTTTGTCTTAGCCTCTTTGCTAATATTTACCTTTAATAACCTATGACATAGGGAACTTGAATTTTGCAAGGGGGCATTGCTCATGTATACAACATTTATCTTTTTAGCTTCACTTTCATAGAGTACTTGATTCTTTTGACTTTGCTTAGGCATTCAAACATGGGAATGGTATAGAGGCCATGGTACATAACATATGATACATCAATTGTGAAAGGGTACATGATGGAAATGGATGGAATGGCTAGTGATATCACATGATATGAACAATGGCTAGGTGAAATGTTGTGATTTCCATGAAATGAGTGTCACACTAAGATCCCTAGGGATACACTTAATTCATAAGTTTACGCACTTAATATAGGGAAGAGTTATAACCACACCATAATGCATCCTTTAGCTATGAGACAATCATCCAAGATGCATGATCCATTATATAGTAACATTGTTGACACCCTATGGTCATGTCCATACATAAGAAAGTATGAACCATAAGTCAACTAAAGAGAATATGACATAACACTAGTGTGAATTGTATGTTCCCATCAATATCTGGCACACAACACATATCTTGGTGAACTGAGCATGGTGGAAGTGTCTCTATCAAATATCCATGGGAAAAGCATAGATCTCATCTGTGAAACGGTTGGATGTGATGGAAGATCACATAGAAAATAATGATCAAGTCACCCCATGCGTGTCAAGGCATACAACTCAAAAGTTAATGTGGATTTCAGAAGATTACAATAGGTTGAAGAGGATAAAGAAATTACTTCCCATTTATGGAATTATGTACAATTGACTTTGACTATAATGAAGGTCGGTTGCCTTACTCAACTCAAGCTGTTGGGATCCATATAGACCTACCAAACTCTTTTTATCAGTGCAAATATATGTTTCAACATAATCTTATCTAAAGACTTGTAAACACTTTGAAGCCTTGCTTTACTGGTTGACTTCAAGGTCTACTCGATTATTGCACCCAAACATTCTTAATTTCTTGTGCCCCTAGATCATTTTGATTTTTTTGTTTCTAATGTATGAGCATGTAATGCATTTTCAAAGTGAACAAATCACCATACCCATCTCAAGTTCCATCCTTGTTAAGAACAAGAACACTCTTAACACTCTTATAGTAGGTTATTGTTCAGATCCGGTTGTATGAAATGGTAGTGAATATTCACCCTATCTTACCATCTATATTTGATTCCTAACCTACTACTATTGTCTAGGCTAACTACTATTTGTATTTTGTGTTGGCTTCATAAGATTGGCCAAGTGCTACCAAGTGAAATTTTGTGTTGGGATTTATATATTGGCAAAGGTGGCTACAATGTGGATTCTACACCTAGTCTCCTAACACCACTTAGTACTAACTATGTGCTAGATTGTTAATGCAACAAGTCGTGACTTAAAATATTACTTTATATACTAAACCAGCATTTTTATCAGCTTCAATTCAGGAGATACACATACCTTTCAAAAAATAAAAATAAAAATAAAACATATTTTGTTTCTTTGAAAAGTAAGGTGAGCAGTTTTTTCTTGCACTCTCAAGTCATCATATAACTGCAAACTGATGGAATCACCTACCTAATACATAAAAGGAAGATAAACAAAAAAATGTGATAAATTAAAATCACATAATTTAGAATAGTAGCACTAGTTGTGGAAAATTATAGGGATTTAATAAGATAAGTATATCATTTCTACATTCAAGGAATGATTTGCACTTAACTAGTTGTATTGAGAGAACCAACAAATCAGAGATGAGAGATCAATAAGTGCAAAAATGTGGTGAGTTTGGAGCACCACAGATCATCAGCAAAGTGCATCGGGGATGCATAGGAGTGGTCAGATGGAAAGGGTGATGCCATAGGAATATCAATGATGACAGAACATTGTTATGGTTGACTAGATTTCGATGGTACCAGTGCAAAGAAACCAGTGGTATTTCAAGTTTCCTAGTCTACGTTTTTTTTGTGTCTTTTGAATTACGGTCGGTGAGGCAACACTATATCATTGTTATTGTTCCTTAAAGACTTAGAATTTTTTTGGTTGAATTTAATCCTTTTTTCAGTGCTATTCTTCCACAAATACTAAATAACTTCACTAAAATAATGGTCCCATTTCCCATTTCAGTGCACCCACTCAGATACACAATACTTCCTAGTCAGAAATTTTCATTATAAACATCTTTAAATCACCACGATTTTGATCAATTCCTCATTGTTTCCCACGGATTCTTCTCTCTATTGACACCATTGGGATTCAAATTTAAATCTTTCAATGCCCTTCCAAACCAATTTTACCCCCCTTCTTCATAGAAGGGCACAACAATTTTTTCCATGCGAAAAATAATAATTTTGCATCAAGCCCTTCCATAATGAAATTGAAGGTTACAAAAAATACTCAAATTTTTTCCATGTCAACTTTTTTTATAATTAAAAATCCATGATTAAGCATTAACAAAGAAAAAAAATCCATAATTGAGTGGTAAAAAACTTCCTTTTTGGTATTGAATAAATTTCTTAATGTTTGGATAAAAATAATTGTGATATATAAGTTTAATATATTTAAAATTTATACTAGATTGTTTTCAAATTTATAATGTAAAAGTGCTATTTTATTGTAAAATTCAATATGTGGAATCTTCATTCATCTTCTCAATTGTTTTGATAAAAAAAAAAAGATAAAATTCTACATTTTGTTATTGATATTATATAATATATAAAACTTGAACCATATTAAAACTTTAAAAACATCAAAATCCTCAAACTTTTAATAACTTTAAAATATGATTAACATTTTAGCAAAATCATAAATGAAATTTAAATCACAACGAAACTTTCTAACATTTAAAATAAAGTTTAAATATTGGATTCAATATGCCATGTTACATGCATCTTTTTTCAAACCGTTTCTAAGTGCTCATTTTGATTTGAACTATGGCAATGTGATTGAAAATTAAGCCATAAGGTATTAAGGTTATAACCAATAATCATGCGTGACACACATTACAACCAAGCATTAATTGCTAGTCACGTCAGGTATGCTTATGTATATAGATGAATTAATGATGGCTATGATTTGAAAATCTATCATAGTTGGAATTAGATGACAACAACCTTCAAACACTTGGCGTTAAATTGAAGCTATTCTTTCTCAAATCCCAACCAATCTATGTGTAATAGAAATTAGGTAATGAATTAATAGTGAATGCAATCACACAATCCAGAATTAAAGTCTGTGGAGAAAGATCATAAACTATAATTGATTCACCATATTTTGCAATGTTTAATAATTAATGTCGTCAAGTGATTAGAATTCGGGAATCATGATTCAAAACTATGATTAATATGGTTATTGGAGTTTGGAAATGTGATTATGTGAAAGTTGAAACTAAAATGGTTTTAAACTATTCAATTTTTTTTTATCTTTATTCCAAACTCCTAAACCCTTACTTAGGTTGCTTCCATGGTCACCGTCAACTCTCGAGTCTGTTTCAATTTCATATTTGTACCTTATTGGACATATTTTAGTACATACCAGAGCAATGGTATTTGGATAGGGGAAGAATCTCATGCCAAGGTTTAGGTAGCTGTAAGCTTCAATAAAACCGATGGGGATGTATCCAATGACATACGGCCCAATATTACAATGTGTTACCACTATCCCATGGCCAGTCTGATGGATATAGAATGGTAGGTTATTGTTAAATTTTTCTTTGGATTTCATAAGCCTAAAATGGGGTTCGTGGCCACCATTTCAGAGCCCAAAATGCCTTTTTAAACACCATTTTAAGAGCCACAATGACACAGAGTTTGACACCCTAGGTCTGCACAGTTCTCAAGGTAGGAGAAAGTACACCAAGGTACAGTATGTACCATATGTACACACACAACAAAGGTTTTTCTTGATTTGAGTGCGAAAGGAGGTATCAAGCAAAGATAGTCGAGTTTATACTATTTTTTCTCGAAATTTCAAGAGGAACACACATAAGGATTGTGCCACACATAAAAATTGTGCCACACATAAGAATTCCTACCACACATAAGAATTGTGCACGCACTGAAGAAGACCTTGTAGTGTATAGTTTAGAAGCATTTTAAAGTGGACAAGTCTTAAAGAGACCAAAAGTAGTATTCAAAATAGGCTTAAAGAATATGCCCGCGTGGCAAATAAAAAATGCTAGCAGACTTAAAAAATTGCCATAAATTGTGTACAAAATTCCCACAACAAGTGGAGATAATGTCCGCAAACAGAGAAAAAATGCATGCCAATGCTAAGAGAAATTCCTATAGCTAATATATTTCCTTGAAACATGCCTGCACACCACTTAGAATTCCCACCAATCTGAGTAAAAAGCATTGTGTGATATTGGTGATATGTAACGACAATTGATAAGGTGATTAAGAGGAGTTCAAAACCACATTAAGATCATTTTTCATGAGACATTAATTTGGTTCCTCTCACGCTAGTTACTGAAGATCAAATCCTTTGAAAATTACTAGCAGCATATTTTTTTGGTGATTTGAGGCAATCATAGACTTACAAAGTTGGAACAATTCAAGAAATCCAAAGAAGATGATGCAAGAGCATTCTGCTCTCCATTTCAAATTCCAAGTTCAATGCTAGATCATGCCTAGGAAGGGGTCTACACATTTTGATTTAATAGTCCCTAGACTATTACATTGTAGAAAACCTATGTGTTTATGAATATTTTAGATAGTGATGAGTCATTTTGCTTAGTCATAGTCTGTTAGCGGCATAGGGAATCATTATGGATCACGACTCCCTACATGGAGATCAAGCCGCCGATAGTTTGTTTCAGACATGGACGTTTCATCATGCGATGTAGTGTTTGTTTTCAGTTGCAGGACCACTTAGGGTAGCAGAGTAGATTAAATAGCTAGGTTGTGGAGGTTGAAAGGGTTCCATCTTTCAGAAGAAAATTGTGTTTCATAGAGAGGCATCCAAACCTGTGTTTGTACCGACTTGTAAATATTTGAGGAGGCTGAAAGTGGGGCAAGAGTTGTGTGTATTTTATTTTATTTCCCTAATAGAAGTTAGCCGTGTGTTATGAGTGTTGTTAGTCTAGATGTATGCATTAATTTGAGCAGTGTAGCTATGTAGAGCGATTTCAATGTTTTCATGAATATTTGTAGATTTCTCTGCAATTGTTGGTTTAAGAGTTGGATTTTGTTGGAATCATTAAAGGATAGGGTATATGCATGCATAGGAGGACTAGACTGATGGGTCAAAGAGTTTGAAGGTCGGATTGATCAATTCTTTGATCAAATCCACGCAGAACACAAGTTTTTTGACTTAACGAGTTTTTGCATAAAATAGATGGTGGAGATTGGGTCTTTAGATGTAGATCTGACGGTCTAGGAGGAATCTGCAACTGGAGTTGCGAGGGAGATAATATATCCAATAAGGTTTGGGTGATTTGCATAAAATGAAAACTGATGATTGTGGTGAAGGCTACGACGAAAATATTTAATGGTCGAAAAATATTGCAGGGAAAGATTTGCGGGCAAAATGGTTGCGGGGGAGCAACTTTGGGAAGTTGGCATCCCGCAACCCGCTTGTAGGAAGGCTATTGTGGAATGAAATTTGCGAAGGAGGAGTTGCAGAAAGTGGTTTTGGAAAATTGAGATCCCACAACCCACTTGCGGGAATAGAATTGTGGAGAGGAAAGTGTGCAAGACGCACTGGGAAAAACGGAGATCCTACAACCCACATCCCTCATGTGGAAAGGTGGATGTAGAAACGGGGTTGCGGAAAGACGGAGGCAGAAGAAAAATTACAGGAAGGCAATATTAGTGTGGAATTTGGCGTTTAAAGCTAAATTTGGAGATGCTGCTAAGTGTAGGAAGCTCAGATCCTGGAGGTGCTAGTTGGGTTGGTTTTGGTTTGAACCCCTACTCCATTTTTGGTATCAGAGCGGGAGCACAAATATTTGCACACTATGGAGAGGAGGCTTGCAATTATAATTTGCAGGATGAGGATAGAATGTTCATTTCTGACCAGAGGAATTGAGAAGGACATTGTGGTATGGGAAGCTTCACAATAGAGTGCTGTAGGAAATGAATGCAAAGCTCAAATCCTGTAGAGAGCATAGGGAGTGATCAAAGGTTCTATGTGAGAATGAAGAAAATTCCAATAGTCAAGTAGGAGGAATCTTGATGAGGTGTTGAGAGGGTAGGCTTGTTTGCAGTTCATCATGAGTATGGGAAATCTCATGGAGGAGGTATGGAAGGTGGCTACTGAAAGTCATCTAAAGGGTTCAAGACAAAGCCACAATAGAACAATAGATTCCAGAGCAAATGGTGTCAAGTGGATAAGTCAAAGCAAATTTGACAGAGAGGTTGATGAGCTGAAGGAAAGGCTTAGTAAGATGACTAAACTATTGCATGAGGAAGATACAGGAGGTCAGTATTATGTATGGAGGTTGAAGAAGAAGGTGCAATGGCCTGTAAAGAGGTTATGTTCCAGGGATCTCAAGCACAAGCATAGTGTTTGGGTGAAGAAAGAGGAAAGGCTCAGGGCAACTGAGCATGAGGAAGTTCACGTTATGTGTGAACCCAAGCAAGGTGTGTGCCTTGAAGAAGCGAAGGATGACGCTAATACAGAGTTTGTTGACAAGCTCGTGAACAAAGAAAATAGTTCAAATCAGTATATAGAGGAGAATGGGGATGTTGATGTGAGATCTTTTGAAGATCTTAAAGACTATTTTGCAAAAACAAATTAGTGTCGGATGTTGGAGGAAAAGGCATCAATTGAGGCTGAAGTGATTTATGTTTTTCAAACTAACAATATGTGTTTAATTGCAAGTTGCACAGTTGGAACAAAGGGACAATTGCTGAATATTGTCCAACAGTTTGAAAAGGATGAAGATGAGGGTAAAAATGTGGACATATGGAATGTCTATGTTTTACATATCTATTTGTTGATTTGATTGCAGGAATTATGCAAGTGGATAGCTGGAATGGTGAATGAGGAAGTAGATTTTCTTGGTAACAATCAAATTTCCTTTCATTGGCTAAAGGAAAATACAAAGGAAGAAGTTGTCTTGAGAGACAATTTGGCAGCTCAAGATCGGGCTGAAGATGATGGGGGAGGTAGAAGCAGTGAAACTATTGTACAATAGAGGGAGAAATCTTTGGAAGTTCATTATACTTCTGAGAAAATGAACATTGCAGTGGAGAAGGGAATCCAGATAAAGATGCTTCAACAAAGAAGTAGATTGGATGAAGAGATAGATGAGCTATGGAATCTCATGCAGAGATGTAAGAGGAACAATGCGAGTGAGGTGTAGACAGTCATTTGGATGACTGTGGGGGGTTGTGAAGATAATTGTAGAGTTGATGTGCAACAACAACTACAAAAAAAAATGGATCTAGGTATATTGCAGCTGGAATATTATGACCTGGAGGTCATATTTATTTTTCCTAGGGAGTCTTATGCAGGAGCATCCTACTCTCCATTTCAAATTCCAAGTTTAATGCTAGATCAGGCCTAGGAAGGGGTCTACACATTTTGATTTAATAGTCCCTAGACTATTACATTGTAAATAACCTATGTTTTTATGAATATTTTAGATAGTGATGAGTCATTCTGCCTAGTCATAGTCTGTTAGCAGCGCGGATCACAAATCCCTGCATGGAGATCAAGCCACTAGTAGTTTTTTTTAGATCAGGACATTTCATCATGTGTTGTAGTGTTTGTTTTTAGTTTCAGGACCACTTAGGGTATCAGAGTAGATTAAATAGATAGGTTGTAGAGGTTGAAAGGGTTCAATCTTTCAGAAGAAAACTGTGTTTCGTAGAGAGGCGACGAGACTTATGTCTGTACCGACTTGTAAATATTTGAGGAGGCTGAAAGTGGGCCAAGAGTTGTATGTATTTGCTTTTATTTCCCTGATAGAAGTTACCCATGTGTTCTAAGTGTTGTTAGTATATATGTATGCATTAATTTGAGCAGCGTAGCTATGTAGAGCGATTTTGGCGTTTTCATGAATATTTGTAGATTTCTCTGCAATTGTTGGTTTAAGAGTTGGATTTTATTTGGATTATTAAAGGATAGGGTAGATGCATGGATAGGAGGACTAAATGGATGGGTCGAAGAGGTTCAAGGCCAGATTAATCAATTCTTTGATCAGATCTATGCAGAACACAAATTTTCTAACTTAACGAGTTTTTGCAGAAAATGGATGGTGGAGATTGGGTTTGCAGATGTAGATCTAACGATCTAGGAGGAACTCACAACTGGAGTTGTGAGGGAGATAACAGATCCGCTAAGGTTTGGGCGATCCACATAAAAGGAAAATTGACGGTTGTGTTGAAGGCTGCAACAAAAATATCTAACGGTCGAAAAATATTATGGGGAAATATTGGCGAGCGAAAAGTTGCGGGGGAGCAACTTTGGGAAGTCGGCATCCCGCATCCCGCAACACACTTGCGGGAAGGCCATTGCTAAACGAAGTTTGTGGAGGAGGAGTTGCGGAAAGTGATTTTGGAAAGTTAAGATCCTACATCCCGTAACCCGCTTGTAGAAAGTCTCTTGCGGAAATTCTATTGCGGGAACAAAGTTGCGGAGAGGAAAGTGCCGAAGGCGCATTTGGGAAAACAGAGATCTCACATCCCGCATTGTGCATGCGAAAACTGGGTTATGGAATGGCAGAGGCAGAAGGAAAATTGCGGGAAGGCAATTTTAGTGTGGAATTATTTTGTTTAAAGCTAAATTTGGAGATCCCGCCAAGTGTAGGAAACTGAGATCCTGCCAAGTGTAGGAAGCTGAGATCCTGGAGGTGCTGGTTGGGTTGGTTTTGGTCCGAACCCCTACACCAGCAGAATTTGTATTTGATGACATGACAGAGAAATATCAAGAGTTCTTAGGTACAAGGAGCATTGCTAAGGTACAGGAACAATAGCAAACATAAGGACTTGAAGGCAAAGTTATATCATAACATGACATTGAAAACCTCAATTTGGAAAGAATAACAAGTATGGTTTTTCCAAACATTGAATACATTGATAGGATGAGTAGATTCTGAATTCTCTTAAGTAGTGTAAATACAAAGTGGATGGATTTTGTTAGTGGGAGATGGATCAAAGGAGGAGAAAACAGCTTGCTTTCAAAGAAAGATTAGGTATAACATCATATCAGACAAGGGGAGCAGACAACTCAACAAATAAAGAAACATTCAAGAATCCATTTTTTGGGGCATTGTGAATTTCTTGATGGCTCAGTAATTGATCCTTTGTCATTAATGTCAAAGGGGGAGTTGAAATTAAAGAAGGTTTCCATCAATGACAAAGGGGGATATTGATGAGCAAGGTTGTCATTGATGACAAACCATTAATGACAAAGGAGTTATAAATATCAATGAAATGGCATGAAGAATTGGCAAGGTTGATGACATGGCAAGAAGGACATGTTAGTTTGGAAAGAAGGACCAAATGACCCATTCTATGGTCATTTGTGGGTTGATAAAGTCATGGAACCCTTGACGATGATCAACATGCATGAGAAGGTTTGGCACCCACACACATTGTGGCATGATGGCTCTTGCACACACTTGATTGCTTGGTGTTGAAGTTGGTGATGGTCCATGTGGGCTTGAAGTCCATGAAAAGAATCTTATTTTAATACTATTTAATAGCCTTGTAAGAAGCCCACGATGAGGATGTAGTAAAGGAGGTTAAAAATATATATTTACTTGAAGAAGATGGCATGGAGATAATGTGATGAAGTTGGCCCAGATTTAGAAGATATTTTAATTAAATGAAAACATAGACATGTCAGCTCCAAATAAAGCTTAAAGTTAAAATTAAAATATTTACCAAACAAGTCGAATCAATAAAATATATCATGGAAAATGTGTATAAATAGACAACTCTCCTCATTCATTGAGAGTGTGGATTCGATGGAGTAGCTCTCAAATTTTTCGGGTGGTAGAGTTGGTCTAAGGCATCTGTGGTGTTGGAGAAAATTTTTAAGTATTTTCTTTTATGAAATTGGGTGGACAAGTGAAGAATCGCAGGCAATAGCAGTATTAATAAAGTTCTCCTTTCCTCTGCTTTTTTGGCCTTGCTGAGGTAGCAACAGTCTTTTCCATGTTCTTTTTCTCTAATTTTTGAACAGCAACAGAGTCTGATTGGCTCTAACATTTGGGTAACAAGTCTGAAGCAGCTACACAAGAGTGGAAGGATAACCACAGTAGACTTATGTATGATTGATTTTTGGTAGTTGTTTTGATAGACACATCGCATGAGGAGAACCTTGATGACAACAAATAGTGAATTGACATGAAACAAGGTGATGACATGAGCAGACACATGAAGACATGGGAAAAATACAAGTTCAGAATTGATATGCAAAGATCAGATCAGATATGGCAGAGCTATGATTACAAGGAAGTGACAAGTCGATGAGCAGAGATAGTACAACAACTAGAGAACATGTTGATGACACCTAATGCTATGGTAAAGTGAAGGGCTAATGAGCAGAAGATGGTTTGACAAAGATGATCATATTGACATGGTAAATGATAATTGAAATGTGATGTGACAGGAATTTTTATGTAATTGCAAGTTGAGCCTTGCAACTCCTTTCTGAGTTGGATCTGAGAAAAATCAAGTCGGGTCTTGGAATAGAAGTTGGTGCTTCTCAATCAGTTGAAGCTGATGCAGACCCCAAGGATGTGGCCTTCAATGCAACCAACATCATATTAATTATAATAAATAACTTTACAAAACTTATCTTGCAATGTGTCTTTTATGAGATGTTATGATGATTTGATAGGTTAATGTTAATGCACTTAGTAATTAGCGGTTGATGATCTCTGTTTAAGTTTCGGGAAAGTTGAAATTGGTTCAAAGTGCTTATACACTGATTCACCCCAGTGTGCCATTGCGTCCAACACTCTAAGCTTCAATAAGCACATTTAAACAATAGTCAATAACCTACCTACTCAATGAGGACTCAACTTCAGTTCGCTACCACTCCACAAGAAAGCAAAATTATTACTACTATAATTACAAATAAATAAATATGTGTATATATTCTACTATTATGCTCTATCGAGTCATATAAAATCTATTTTAAGATTTGAATGTTTAGATAATTCTATTTGTGGCAAGAATTCCCGGTCATCTGAATTAGCATCTATATGATTTCCAAAATCCTTTTTCAAAAACTTTAAATTGCTTATGTGTTTTTCAAGTTCTTTATTTTGCTTATGCTCTCCAAAGTAATTATTTTGACTGAATTTAGCTTTTTTTTTAATTTTTATTTTGTTGAGAAGCTAGATTCATTTAACGCATTGTTCCAAATCAAGTTTGACTTGGGGCCATATTTATGACAACTTGCCACTAAGCACAACGTTGGATTCATATATATATTAATTCCTAACGTAACACAAACATCAGTTGGACTGTTAAAGGGCCTTGAAGATTTCCTTAAATGGTACTTATAAGAATTAGCTCAAAATTAAAAACATCAGTCAAATCTCCTCGACATCTCCTTTAAAGAATTTAGATATGGCGACACCAAGCAAGATTAAATTAATGAGTAAATTAAAAGACTGTTGAACTGAAAATTGTCTTTATTAATCACACATTCTTCATCCTTGAACGACATGAAAACTATTGTATATGCTTAAGTGTTCTCTGCAACATAGTTTTGTATATTTTTATTGTCACTAACTATTTTACCATATGGGTGGAATAAATTCCCATGAGATCAACCAGTAAGAAATTAATCTTACTGTCATTCAATTTATAGAGGATAATAGCATTCTCCACTAGAATATTATACAACGATAGTGACCAAATTAGTGGTCCAATTTGGATTTCCATGTTTTTCAAATATAGTATATAACAAGAATAGGACAAGGAAGCTTCATATGCACAGTATATATAAATTTACAATTGCTAAACATTCTTTTCATATACATACATAGCTTTATAGGCTTCTCACGAATAGAATGGACAAACACCCCCACATTTATTTTGGCTAAAAAAAAATATTGACAAGAATAACGCATTTTGCAAAGTTTATTGATTCAAGATGATTTCGTGATGTATAAGAAAATTCCATACTCACATTGATTAGTTTCTGATGGCACGTGACAAAACTTAGGATGTCAAAGCATCAAGATCAACAACAATATTGTTCCCTGCCTCACAGTTATTTGCTAGAAACGCTTCACATATGACATCTTCGACCAAACGTAGAAGTGCTTTCTTTAGAGGCCTAGAAATGCTTCTCATATGACATCTTCGACCAAACGTAGAAGTGCTTTCTTTAGAGGCCTTGCACCATCACTGTGATCATAACCTTGTTGACATATGAGGTTTAACATGGCCTTTGACACTTATTACTAGTATGATAGGGGGCAGCTTTTCATAGGCCGTCGACAGATGACGAAGCGACGAGAGGAACTACTATCTTGAAGAACGCATTTGGCATAATTATAGTGTCACTTTTGATTACTCGTCCTTTATTCCATTATAAATAAAGAGATCAAACAAAATACCATTTTAGGAGTATTCATTCGGCACTTTTAACTTACATGATTTCCATGCTTCTTGTATTCATCATTTCTACATTATATGCAATATCATCAAATCAAACAAGGTACTACAAAATCTTTTTTTTTAAATTATATGGCTCACAAATGCCCCATGGAGGCTACTACATCCACATGAAGAAATCACACGGGGTCTATCCGTAGGGGATGCAACTCATTCGCTATGTTAAACCGATGGGGACATCAAGTGAGGCCCTTATATAACAATGAATAGCTACCTAGGGATTTGACCCCGAGACCTTCTGCTCACAACTTATAACACTCAACCACTTGAGCTAACAGACCAAACTAAGGTATTGCCATCTTAAAACACAAGATTGTGAATTTCAAGTCTTTCAATTACATAATAACAAGAATGTTTATAATAACTTTATTTTATTTAAACCATATAATTTAACATAAAATTATATTTTTTAATAAATATTAATAATATTTTTTTTAATATATAAAACATTTTAAAACACAACAAAAGGAATGTTGAGGCATTGTACTTACACCTCGTTTATAATAAACCAATTCACATATAATATTTTTTAATATATAGCCTACCTTAAAAGTTAGATATTTTTTAAAATTTGATTTTAATCCTGAAAAAGTTGATGTTAAATTTCAAATAACAAATAAGTGTTCTAGTTTAATTGTACAATCTCTAACTATGTTTTTTTTTTACGTTTTTTCTTCTCTTTTTTCATTTTCTTGAGTTAATGGATTTGATCTTCGAAACTTTGAGACCAGGATTAATTAGTTATTATTCTTATAAATAATTTGATTTAAAAAAAAAAGTAATTAAATGTTTTGATTAAAATCTTAAGAAAACTAATTGAATGAACCACTTAGTTCTAATAGAATATTTGGTGGGCAATTTGAATTTTGGTTGCTTTGATACTTCAAAATATTGAGAATTAAAAATGTTTCAAGGTGCATCTTGGCATTTGTTATACATAGATTTTAGATGGATGATTAGAGAAATTTTTTATTTGAATTAGGTTTTTTTTTTATGTTAATAAGGTAGTCATAACATAGTAGTGTTTTTTATTAATATACATAATGGTTTATTGGTTGCAAGGCAAGTTTTATTCATATTTGATTATTTTTTGGTTTTTTATAATCAATATAAAAGGGAGGGATAGAATGCATACTATAAATTCATTCAAGGAAAACAAAAGAATAAGTTTAAAAATTAAAATCATTGATTTTTATCCTATTTGAGAAGGCAAGGAAACCAATAAGTAAAACCCAATATGCATCCCTATCCTCCCCCTCCTTCACTCTCACACTCTCTAGGTACCAATTCTCAATCATTGTAACCCCTTGCTTTCCCTTCACAAAAGTCATGATCTTCCCCACCATGTCAGACTAGAAGTTGGAAGTACCTAAACATTGCTTTGTTGTCATGTGATAGCTTAGTTTCCAATTGTACTCAACTATAATATTTTTTCTTATTAGTATTATTTATATATAAAAATATACCTTCAAAATCCAGATCCATACACCAACTTCTATCGATTAAGAGAACCAAATTTCTGAAAATATACCTCAAAATTCCTAATCTATACATCGACTTCTATCCTTTAAGACAATCATTAAAATGGGCAATGGAGATCATTATATCCAAACATGAAATTAGGTTGATTGAGTATTGATCAATGGCACACTACATGAGGGTTGTCAAGCAAGAGTTCCTATAATTTAATCCATTAGCGTTGATTCTATGCCATGATTTGTTTGCAATGCTATTAATCCCTTTTGTGGTCATATTGAGTAAACCCAAGGCATGCTTCCTCACATTCAAATTGGGCATGCACTCACACAAAATTAGTTAAATGACCAACAAAATTGGCAACATCATGTTGAGCTAATCTTTTGGGCCTTTTTTGCCACAAAAACTAGCACTCTAAATGCAAGGAGTCAAAGAGATTCTAGCTAAGTACAATTATGGAAATAATGCATCTTCCATCAACAACTATTTCACTTCACCTTAAGTGATTTTAAAAAATCACTAAGGTGGGACTCCCTAGAGCAACTAAGTGAAGAGATTTACTCACTTGGATATGATTTATTTCATGGCTCAAGGGATTGTTTAGCAAGAGATATTAAGTAATTAACTTGAAATATTATTATGCAAATCCTTAACCTTGAGCCATTGAGAATAATATGGCATGAAGTAAGAATAATTAAACCAAATAATTTAGTGAGTTTACCAAGAAACATGAGACTTGTTGCTAAAAGATTAGATCAAAGATCTGTAAAACAAGAAGTTAAAAGGAATCGTGAAAGTTTGTCTCATTAAATATCATTGATCCAAATAATATTGATGTTCATAGATAGGTAAAGTGTTGATTATTGGAAATTGAATGTGTTGAGTTAGGTGAATATGAAAATGACTCAAATTAATGCAACTCATCAAACCATAAACTCTATTTTAAATTCATCAAAAAAATTAAATATTATTAACAAACCAATAAAGAAGTTATGAATTGAAAATGATATGGTTATTAACACTGAAAAAAACAACTCAGATATGTGAATATGAATACTAAAGTGCTAAATAATGAGGTTGACTTTGTGCCATTAACATAAAATAATGATGAGTTTATTTCATTTTTTAATAAGAAATATGTATTAGTTATCCAAGATTTGAAATTAAATGAGATATTGATCAAGAGTGCTTATGATAATTCACTAAAAAGTAACTCTTAAACAATCCTAGATTTAGTCCCACTCTAAGATATGTGAAGTGTTAAAACTTAGAACTTGATTAAATCTGAAAATTAGGATTCACCATAATTTAATTTTAGTGATCAGCCAGCAAAGGGTCATCACATAAAATGTAATTATGACCTTAAATCATGAAGTGTTGCTTGTGTATCATGGATTTTAGATGAGAAATAATTTATAAGTTCAAAAAAATTGTTTGAAAGAAAATGAATGTTTTGTTTATATGGAAATAAAAGTGTACCTTGACTTGTGCATATACATTAGTGAAGAGGGCATGGAGACATAGAGGGCATAGAGTCATAGAGGAAAACAATCAAAGATTACGAGTGGGTATAAGAGTTCATACCATAGTGCTAGTCTTTGATAACCAAATGTTTATTTTTATTCAAATATATGAAGAAGTCAAATGCTAAAAATATTCACATAAATTTATATGAAGATATGTAAGTCTTACTAACAAAATCTAGGAAATTAACAGAAATACATCGAGCATAAAAAATAAAACCTCTTAACAAGCAAATCGCACTAAACTTTGAAAATAAAATTTACTTAAAAAATTTCCATGCATTAGTCATTTGAAGAAGGAATAAACATTTCAACATCAAGCACTTAGATCTTCTACTTTTTTTACAAAATTTCCCAAATACACTTAACCAAAATAAATAGGCATGAATAGCAAGAGAACATTATATTATCTCAAGTTTTAGCAAACAGTTCAATGAAAGATACTCTCTTGTATAGATGAGAGAGTTTCTAAATCCTCTAATGACATGGTCAAAACTAACAACCCTCGATATTGACCACTCAATGATGTAACAACCTCATTAAAAAGAAAAACTAGCAACTCACACTCAAAGATAAGTGGAAAAAAGATAGGAGCACTCCATTGAGTCAAATGAAAATTATGAATGCTCCAAGATAAGGTGGAACATGTGGACTAAATAGGTGAGATACTCCATAACTCAAGTGGTTAAAGAAATACGACAAGTTCTTCTAAGCAATAGTTTTTAAATTGCTAGATTCCTCAATATTTATCGGATTTTCTATTATAACCTATGGGCACTCTATTAAAAAGATTATTGCTCCCATAGCTAGGACACCCTTCAAGAAAAATGTCCTATCAAAAATGTCGAAAGGTACTATATGTGCCTCCAAATGTATGTACAAGAAGGGTAGTCCTAACATGGATTTTATACATTATGAATACAATCAAATCCAAGTGTTAGACCATAGAATGTATTAATTAGAAAAAAATACTATCTAATATGAAAAACATTATTGACATAAAAGGCTATTAAGTGCACTTTTCTAATAACTCACTAATTAATTATCCTAATAACCTCAGAATTACCATGGTGTAATGACAATGGGTAGATATTTTCATGTCTTACCTTTACAACCAAGTAAATTTCCTAAGTTTCTAAGTAAGGCAAAGCTCCTTGATGACCGTAGCACAAACAAGTAATTCCTTTGAGGTGTGTCTAACCCATGGAAATCATCATAAATGTATCTTAGTTTTTTGAAGGATCACTTTATTAATTTATTAATTAAAGTGAAAATATTTTTATAAAAAGAGTTTAATTTAATAAAGTGACTAAGTCAAGGCATTAATGCTTTAAATTAAATGTGGAACGTTGATCTCAAGAAAAGACTAGATTTAATATTAACCATTGAGATTAGGGAGTTTTCCCAACTCAAAATTATAAAAAGGATGTAAGGATTAAGACAAGACACTTTAATTATTCATGAGTTTTGTGAGTAAGAGGAAATCATAGAAGGACATTTGATTTTCAACCATTATCGAGGAATAAGATACAACATAGATCAACAAGAAGAGGAGCATCCATTAAAGACTAAGCAGGCTAAATAATAGAGGTTGTATAACAACAGGTTGTACTAGGTAGTTGTAAAACATATATATTTAATGTAGTAGTTGCACATGTGTGTAGCAAAATTGCAGACAGAGTTCGTGTAGGATCAGCCATACAACCCAAATCATACAACTGAGATTGTGCAGGTTGTATGGCTCAATTAGAGGGTATTTTCAAGCATATTTTCAATCATAGGTAATTCACAGGTTTAATGAGCGTTTGTCATTTTACTCAAAGCCATTTTCCCAAGTCTGGGGGATCTTGTAAGTTCTGATGATGAATGGATTTGAGGAGAAGAGCCAATGCCAATATGAGAAGAGTAAGTTCGATTATGTAGTTACCTTCCAAAGAGGATAGGTGTTCATTTGTCCAAAGGGAGCCAGTTCCAACATAGATATGAGAAATTGAGTGAGGGAAGGAAACTTATATACGATACACATAAATCCTATTCAGGAATTGGTGCATGACAATGAGAACTATGTGATATTTGGGACAAGAGGATGGTGCATTTGCATCATAGGGAATTTCCAATACTTAGGGAGATAGTCACTAGTCTTGATCCATACTTCAATATTGATCAGAAAGGGTTGTGAAAAGGATGTGCACTTGGAAAGAATGTCAAGACCTCATTCACCAACTGTGAGAGTTGATCCAAGGGGTTCTTAGATATAATCAATTTAGATGTATGTCGTCCTATGCCAGTTGCATCAATGAAGGGAGAATATTACTATGTGTCCTTCATTGATGATTTCTCTATCTACTTTTAGAATTCAACCCAATAAGTTCAAATCTTAGGTAGACAACTTGAAAAGAAATAATATCAAGGTGTCGATATCAATTAATGAGGAAGAGTATACCTCCAATGAGTTCAAATATTTATGTAAGGAGGGAGGGATCAAGAGGGAGAAGGCAACTTCCTACAACCCATAGTAGAATGGGGTTACTGATAGGATGAACGGATCCATCGTCATTTCTATAAAGACCATAATCCATTATTAGAGTTTTCCACTATTTCTATGGGAATAGGCATGCAACACAACTATGTGTTTACCTAATAGGAGTCCTCACAAGATCTTGGAGGACAAAACCCCAAAGGAGGCATTCACCGGGGTGAGACTTGATATAGGGAAACTTAGGATTTTTGGTTGTTTAGTCTACATTCATGTGCATGTGGAGAAGATAGAAAAGTTGGATCCTTATATTGAGAAGGGCATGTTTGTGCGATACAGTGATAATTCAAAAGCTTACATATTTTTCATGCCATGATAGCAGAAGATAGTGGGGATCCAGGTTGTCAAGATCGAGGAGAACCTGGCCTTCAAGAAATTTCATGATTTACCCACAATTGAAAAATACATAGAGAAGTTGGCTTCAAAAGGTGAGCAGAGCTCATCGCATCCCAATGAAAAGATCCAACATTTAGGGGAAGAGGAAGAGTTAGTCCCTTCCATATTATCTAGGAGACCTAAGTGGTTTGATAAAACACTAAGGGAAGCTTGGGAGCATGTAGAGGAACCCAAGAGTAATTTCAAACATAATAGATGCCTAGGTAGTTCCCAACTTATATGGACTTGATGACCAACATTATACATGCATATCCTTCCAACTTTGAGTAACCATCCAGCCACCATGTATGGAGAGATTCCATGGTGGAGGAATACAAATCCATCAAGAAGAATGATATTTGGGACATTGTACTAAGACCAACAAGGAAGTCAGTGGTAACTTATAGGTGGTTGTTCAAAACCAAACATGTATAAAATGGCAGTGTGGAGAAGTTCAAGGAAAGATTTGTGGCTAGAGGTTTCTCTCAAAGAGAGGAGTTGACTATGAGGAGACATTTTCTCTTGTTTCCATATATGCTTCTATGCAAGCCATGATCTCTATTGCTTTAGATATAGGGTGGATGATTCACCAGATGGATGTCAAGCTTCTGCAACAAGATCATTGAGGAAGAGTACATATAGAGAAACCATGGTGATTTTTGATACATGGCATAGAGTCACATGTGTGCAAGATTAGGAAAGCTTTGTATGAACTCAAATAGGATCTCGGGTCATGGTATGCTAGGATCAAAATCTATTCACACAATATGGGATTCATCAATAATGAGGAAGATTCCAACTTGTACTTCATACTTGTTTGATCTGAGCTACTCATCTTGATGCTCTATGTGGATGACGTGATACTCACAAGAGAAGAGAAGCTAATTACAGGATGAAAGTCGGACTTGGCGATAGAATTTGAGATGAAGGACATCGAGTTGACGCATTAATTTATGGGGTTGCAGGTATGGAAGAGATCGAGAGAATTATTCCATGGACAAGGGAAGTAAACAGTGGAGATTCTAAATAGATTCATAATGAAGAACTATAGATTGATGGCCATACAATAGCAAGTCATATAATGTATGGAGTTATTGTAGCAGTTGCATGTGTGAGCAACAAATCGTTGACAGAGCTCATGTAGGATCGTTCATATATCCCATATGTACAACAAATTCCATATAGGCAATATGAATCAGTTAGGGGGTATTTTTAGGTAGATTTTCAGTAATATGAAATTTGCAAGTTTTCCAAGTGTTTGTAATTTTCCTCAAATCCATTTTCCCAAGTCTATGAACTCTTGTAGGTTTTGATATTATTTTAAGGATGGACTGATTTGAACAACAGAGAAAAATATCACTATGTGTTTATTGGATCTGTTTTATGATTTTTCGCTTCTGCTGAAAATTATCAAGTTAATTTATCGCAATAGTGTAAAAATATTAGATCTGAAATCTTTACCTCAGAACTAGTTTAAAGAGATTAACAAGGGTGATTAAATTAATATGGTGTAAGGATAAGGTTTTCATGAATTTACCATCATAAGAATGTGACATATGGTCTACCCCTTATCTTTCAAGACCGAGGAGTTAATGAGTTTTCTTACTCTTGTGTGCCTTAAAAGGGAATATTTTTCTTGAGTTACCCTTTCCTTACACCTCTTTTTTGTGATCTTTTTTTTTCAAATTTATTTATTTTATCCTTTTTTGCTTAGTCCCTTTGCTAATATTTACCTTTGATAACCTACGACATAGGGATCCTGAATTTTGCAAGGGGGCATTGCTCATGTATACAACATTTATCATTTTAGCTTCAGTTCTCTTAGAGCACTTGATTATTTTGGATTTACTTAGGCATTCATACATGGGAATGGTATAGATACCATGGTACATAACATATGCATGTGGAGAAGGCAACAAAGTTGGAGCCTTCTTGTGAGAAGGGCATGTTTGTGGGATACAGTGATAATTCAAAAGCTTACATATTTTTCATGCCAAGATAGCGAAAGATTGTGGTGACCCAAGATGTCAAGTTTGAGGAGAACTTGTCCTTTAAGAAATGT
Organism: Pseudotsuga menziesii; assembly: GCA_001517045.1. NCBI lineage: Eukaryota > Viridiplantae > Streptophyta > Pinopsida > Pinales > Pinaceae > Pseudotsuga > Pseudotsuga menziesii. The sequence continues at coordinate 68,175 of LPNX010361800.1, read as the reverse complement.
CATGATTTACCCACAATTGAAAAAGACATAGAGAAGTTGGATTCAAAAGGTGAGAAGAGCTCATCGAATCCCAATGCAAAGAGAAACCTTTAAGGGAAGAGGAAGACTTTTTCTCTTCCATATCATCCAAGAGACCTAGGTGGTTTGATGAAATACTAAGGGAAACCTGGGAGCATGTAGAGGAACCCAATAGTACTTTCAGACATAGTATATGCCTAGGTATTTCCCAACTTATATGGACTTGGTGACCAACATTATAGACTCATATCCTTCCAACTTTGAGTAACCATCTAGCCAACATGTATGGAGAGATGCCATGGTGGAGGAATACAAATCCATCATGAAGAATGATGTTTGGGACATTGTACCGAGACCAACAAGGAAGTCAGTGGTGACTTATAGGTGGTTGTTCAAAATCAAACATGTAGAAAATGGTACTGTGGAGAAGTTCAAGGCAATATTTGTGGCTAGAGGTTTTTCTAAAAGAGAGGGAGTTAACTATGAGGAGACATTTGCTCTTGTTTCCATATATGCTTCTATGCAAGCCATGATATCTATTGATTTATATATAGGGTGGAGGATTCACCAGATGGATGTGAATACAACCTTCTGCAATGAGATCATTGAGGAAGAGGTATATATAGAGAAACCACAAGGATTTTTTGTACATGGCATAGAGTCACATCCTGTGGTTTCTCCTATAACTGCAGGGAAACTCAAATAGGCGCTCAAGTCATGGTACTCTAGGATCAACATCTATTCGCACAATATGGGATTCACCAACAATGAGGAAGATTCCAACTCGTACTTCATCTTGTTTGATATAAGCTACTCATATTGATGCTCTATGTGGATGACTTGATACTCACAATAGTAGAGAAGCTAATTACAGGATGAAAGTTAGACTTGGCAATAAAATTTGAGATGAAGGACACTAGGTTGACGCATTACTTTCTGGGGTTGCAGGTATGGAAGAGATTGAGAGAAATATTCCATGGACAAGGGAAGCACACATTGAAGATTCTAAACAAATTCATAATGAATAACTATAGACCGATGGCCACATCGATGGTGACCAACCTGAAGAAGATTGATTGTTTAGAGCCATAGTTGGAAGATTCTAGATTGTACGGGAAACTTATTGGGACCTTGATGTATCTAGTTAGCACTAGGATAGACATTTGTTTTGATGTATACATCTTGAGATGATACATGGTGGAGTCAAGGTTGGTGCATTAGATCACAACAAAGCTTATGCTTAGATACTTGCATGCCACCCTAGAGTAGAACTTGAGGTACCTTGGTAGAGATGGAGTGAAGTTGCAAGGTTACTCAAATTCAGAGTAGGAAGGGAGTGATACAGATTGGAAGAGAACTTCAAGGTGTTGTTTCAACTCAGGGTTGATAGCAATTTCCTAGTTCAGCAAGAAGCAAAATTCAATAGCACCCAGTTCAACAAAAGTTGAGTGCATGGCAGCCAACTTGGAAATTTGTGAAGCAATTTGGATTCACAAGATGCTTATAAGAATATTTGGTGAGACAATGGAGCTACAGTGCTTCATTGCAATAACCAGAGATGAATAAATCTCTTAAAGAATCCAGTGTTTCAAAATAGGTCAAAGCACATTAAGATCAAGAATCTTTTAATCAGAGACATGGTCTTGAAGGGAGGTATCAAGCTCCAATACATTCCTATAGATGAGTAGGTTGTAGAGATACTCATCAAACCTTTGGTGGAAGGGAAGTTTGCATTATTTCGTTATGGGCTTGGAGTTGTGAATATTACCTTCCTTGCTAAGAGGGAGTGTTGATGATTGTAGCTTGAACATTTATTTCCTTGGGGTGTGTCTAACCCATGTAAATCATCATTAAATGTATCTTAGTTTTTTTAAGGTTATTTTGATTAATTTATTAATTAAAGTGAACGTCTTTTTATAGGAGTAAACTACTTAACCGACCATTTGCATCGATCGGACAACCTGGCTCGTGTGAGCAGTCACATCTGACGTTGTCGGCCGTCCGATCAGTGCAAATGGTCGGGCAAATAGGTCAATCTTCTTTTTATAAAGTGAGTTTAATTTAATAAAGTGCATATGTCAAGGCATAAGGGATTTAAATAAAATGTGGGACATTGATATCAAGTCAATATTAGATTTAATCTTAACCGTTGAGATTGGGGATTTGGCCCAACTCAACATTATAAAAAGGAAACAAGGGTTAAGATAAGACATATTAATTATTCTTGATTTTTGTGAGTAAGAGAAATTCAGAGAAGGGCATTTTTTTCATCCATTAGGGAGGAAAAATATATAGCAAGGATCGGCAAGAAGAGGAATATCCACTAAAGACTGAGCATACTAAACAATAAGTTTGTACATTAGGTCATACAATAGCAAGTCATACAACGTATGGATTTATTGTATTAGTTGCACGTGTGAGCAACAAATCATTGACAGAGCTCATGCAAGGTCGTTCATATATCCCATCTGTACAACAAAGTCCATATAGGAAATACGACTCAGTTAGGGGGTATTTTTAGGTATATTTTCAATAATAGGAAATTCGCAGGTTTGCCAAGTGTTTGTAATTTTCCTCAAATCCATTTTCCCAAGTCTAGGAGCTCTTGTATGTTCTAATATTATTTTAAGGATGAACTGATTTGAACAACAGAGAAAAATATCACTATGTGTTTGTTGGATATGTTTTATGAATTTTTGCTTTTGCTGAAAATTATCAAGTTAATTTATCGCAGTAGTGTAAAAATATTAGATCTGAAATATTTACCTGGAAACTGGTTTAAAGAGATTAACAAGGGTGATTAAATGAATGTTGGGTAAGGAGAAGTTTTTTCACAAATTGACCATCATAAGAATGTGACATATGGTCTATCCCTTATCTTTCAAGATCAAGGAGTTCATGAGTTTTCTTCCTCTTGTGTGCCTTAAAAGGGAATATTTTTTATTGAGTTACCTTTTCCTTACACCTCTTTTTTGAGATCCTTTTTTTCAAATTTATTTATTTTGTCCTTTTTTGGCTTAGTCCCTTTGCTAAGATTTACCTTTGAGAACTTACGACATAGGGAACCTGAATTTTGCAAGGGGGCATTGCTCATGTATACAACATTTATAATTTTAGCTTCATTTCTCTTAGAGCACTTGACTCTTTTGGATTTGTTTAGACATTCATACATGGGAATGGTATAAATACCATGGTACATACATATGATACATCAATTGTTAAAGGGGACATGATGGAAATGGATGGAGCAGCTAGTGATATCACATGATATGAACAATAGCTAGGTGAAATGTTGTTATTGAGATGAAATGAGGGTCACACTTAGATCCCTAGCGATACACTTGATTCATAATTTTATACACTTAATATAGGGAACAATTATAACCACACCATAATGCATCCTTTAGCTATGAGACAATCATCTAAGAACATGACCCATTATAGAGTAACATTGTTGACCCCCTATGGTCATGTCCATACATAGGAAAGGATGAACCATAAGTCAAATGAAGAGCATATGCCATAACACTAGTGTGAATTGTATGTTCCCATCAATCTCTAGCACATGGAACATATCTTGGTGAACTAAGCATGCTGTAAGTGTCTATGTCAAATATCCATTGGAAAACCATAGATCTCATCTGTGGAACTACTAGATGTGATGGAATATCACATAGAAAATAACGATAAAGTCACCCCATGTGTGTCAAGGTATAAAACTCAAAATTTAATGTGGATTTCAAAAGATGACATTTAGTTTAAGAGGAGAAAGAAATAACGTCCCATTTATGGAATTATGTACAATTGACTTTGACTAATGAAGGTCAGTTACCTTACTCAACATGGTTGTCTTACTCAACTCAAGCTATTGGGATCCATATAGACCCGCCAAGCTCTTTTTATTATTGCAAATATATGTTTCAACATAATCTTAGCTAAAGACTTGTAAACAACTTAAAGCCTTGCTTTATTGGTTAACTTCAAGGTCTACCAGATTATTGTACTCAAACATTCTTAATTTATTGTGCCCCCAGATCATTTTGATTTTTTTGTCTCTAATGAATGAGCATGCAATGCATTTTCAAAGTGGACAAATCACCATACCCATCTCAAGTTCCATCCTTGTTAAGAGCAAGAACACTCTTAACACTCTTGTAGTAGGTTATTGTTCAGATCCAGTTGTATGAAATAGTAGTGAATATTCACCCTAGCTTACCATCTATATTTGATTCCTAACCTCATGCTATTGTCTCAGCTAACTACTATTTGGATTTTGTGTTGGCTTCTTAAGATTGTCCAAGTGCTACCAAGTGAAATTTTGTGTTGGGATTTATATTGGCAAAGATGTCTACCATTTGGATTCTACACCTAGCCTCATAACACCTCTTAGTACAAACTATATGTTAGATTGTTAATATAACAAGTGGTAACAAAAAATATTACTTTATATACTCAACTAGCATTTTTATCAACTTCAATTCAATTCAAGAGATACACATACCTTTCAAAAAATAAAAATAAAAATAAAGCAGATTTTGTTTCTTCGAAAAGTAAGGTGGGAAGTTTTTTCTTACACTCTCAAATCATCATATAACAACAAATTGATGGAATCACCTACCTCAGACATATAAAAGGAAGATAAACAGAAAAATGTGATAAATTAAAATCACATAATTTAGAATAGTAGCACTGGTTGTGGAAAATTATAGGGATTTAATAAGATAAGTATATCATCTCTACATGCAAGGAATGATATGCACTTAAATAGTTAATACAAAAATAAAATACTAACTACACTAAACATTCAAGGCCAAAAGTTGCATAAATACATAACATATATTTAATAAATGTCTTAGTGGTCATCCGATAAAGTATAGGTTTTAGATCAAATCCATAAAATTTGTATTGTGAGAACTAACGAATCAGAGATGAGAGATCAATAAGTGCAAAAAGTGTAGAGAACCAGTGGTATTTGTAGTTTGCCACTCTACATTTTTGTTGTGTGCTTTGAATTATGGTAGTTGAGTCAACACTATATCACTGCTATTGTTCCGCAAAGACTTAGAATTTGCTTGGTTGAATTTAATCCTTTTTTAGTGCTATTATTCCACAAATACTAAAAATTTCACTAAAATAATGGTTCCATGGTCCATTTCAATGCAACCACTCAAATACACAATACTTCCTGGTTAGACATTTTCATTATAAACATCTTTAAATCACCAAGATTTTGATCAATTCCTCTTTGTCTCCCATGGATTATTCTCTATGTTGACACCATTGGGATTTCAAATTTAAAGCCTTCAACGCCTTTCCAAACCAATTTTACCCTTCTTATTCATAAAAGGGCACAACAATTTTTTCTATACGAAAAGAGACTAATTTTGCATCAAGCCCTTCCATAATGAAATTAAGGCCCTTCCATAATGAAATTGAGGCCCTTCCATAATGAAATTGAGGGTTATTTTGTAACTTTGCAATTGAAGAGATACTCCATTTTTTTTCTTGTCAACTTTTTTTATAATTAAAAATCCATGATTAAGCATCAACAAAGAAAAAATACAAATCATTTTATGAAAATACCAAAAACATAAGACTAAGACTAGGAATATGACTTACAGGATTAACTCACTTAAACCAATAACATAACCCAACTCATAGCTGAGCAATGATTGAGAATATAATCCTCTTTCTAACCCACTTTAGATAATTAATAATGTATGTTGACATTAATGTTAACATTGACATTAGACTTAGCATTTGCATCTAGTGTTATAACCTCACGCCAAACAATTGAGAATATAATCTCCTTCTAACTTAATTTAGATAATTAATAATGTATACTGACATTAATGTTAACATTGGCATTAGACTTAGCATTTGCATCCAGTGCTATAACCTCACCCCAAACAATTGAGAATATAATCTGCTTCTAACCTACTTTAGATAATTAATAATGTATGCTGACATTAATGTTAACATTGACATTAGATTTAGTTTTTTCATTGAGTGCTATAACCTCACGCCAGACAAAAAAGATGGAGCCCCTTTAATATATCATTGAGCGGTAGAAAACTACCTTTTTGGTATTGAATAAATGTTTTAGTGATTGGATAAAAAAAATTGTGATATGGATCAAATTTATAGTAAATTTAATATATTTAAAATTTATATTAGATTTTTGTCAAATTTATAATGTAAAAGTGTCATTTTATTATCAAATTAAATATGTGGAATTTTCATTCATTTATAATAGTTTTGATAAAAAGAATACATTTATATAAAATTTTACATTTTGTTATTGATATTATATATTATATAAAACTTAAATTATATTAAAACTTTAAAAACATCAAAATCCTCAAAATTTTAATAACTTTAAAATATGATTACCATTTTAGCAACATCATAAATGAAATTTAAATCACAACGAAACTTTCTAACATTTAAAAGAAAGTTTAAATATTGGATTCAATATGTCATGTTATATGCATCTTCTTTCAAACCGTTGCTTAGTGTCATGTTATATGCATCTTCTTTCAAACCGTTGCTTAGTGCTCATTTTGAATTGAACTATGGAAAAGTGATTGCAAACTAAGCCTTAAGGTATTAAGGTTATAACCAATAGTCATGCATGACACACATTACAACCAAGCATTAATTGCTAGTCACGTCAGGTATGCTCATGCATATAGATGAATTAATGATGGTTCTGATTTGGAAAGCTACCATAGTTGGAATTAGCTGACAACAACCTTGGAACACTTGACATTACCTTGAAGCTATTCTTTCTCAAATCCCAACGAATCTATGTGTAATATAAATTAGGTAGTGAATTAGTAGTGAATGCAATCACACAATCCAGAATTAAATTGTGTAGAGGATGATCAAAACTATTATTAATATGGTTATTGGAGTTTGGAAATGTGATTATGTGAAAGTTGAAACTAAAATGGTTTTAAACTATTAAATTTTGTTTATGTTTATTCCAATCTCCTAAACCCTTACTTAGGTTGCTTCCATGATCACCGTCAACTCTCGAGCATGTTTCAATTTCATATTCCTACCTTATTGGACATCTTTTAGTACATACCAGAGTAATGGTAGTTGGATAGGGGCAGAATTTCCTGCCAGGGTTCATGTATCTATGAGCTTCAATAAAGAGGAAGGGGTACTGTAAACCATTAGCAAAAGAGAGCAATGTATAGTGGGAACTTAAGAAGAAGAAGCACCCTAAACCATTTGAAGAAGGAAAAGAGAGAAATGGGTGGTGGTCCCTCAAGGAGAAGAACTAATGTAAACCATTTGAAGAAGAAAAAGAGAGTGTTGAGTAGTGGGAAATCTAGTGTGTCGACATTCACATAGGGAACTATAATTTAATATGTAATTGGATCATTGGATCATATAAATTGTTCCTCAAGTTGGATCAGAAAGGGCCCTCATGTCTCGAATTGTCAATTCCGGTGAGAATTGGTGTGTTCTGTATGCCATCTTTGGATTTCATAAGTAGCTCATATCTCCACTCCCTGTGTTGAAAAAAGGTAGCCTCTTGCAAATATGAACTGGCTTTGAAGGCTGAAATGGCATGATTTGTTTAGGTCTTGGTACCAAGCTCTTATAATTATCCTTGGTTTTCATTATATCCACCCTCTAATTGTATAAACTTTTGGGGTTGTTCCTATAATAATCATAGGTTTGAACCAAAGAAACAACCCCTACTTGGGTTGATTCCATTATCATCCCTTACTCAGGATGTTTCCACTGTCACCATCAAATCTTGATCAGGCTACTTCCACCCTTTCTTGGATTCTTCATTCATAGGGTATATCTTACAAAATTTAGACTTTGACCATTATTTTCTTAAGTAAAAATAAGATTGAAACTATACCTTCCATGCCTCCACCTGAGAAAAGGAAGTACACAACCATCCCAACATCACCTTTCCACCACCCACTTGCATAAGTTCACATCATCACTAGAGAAAGAAGAAGACACATCCCCTAGTGATAATTTCCTTCAGGAGAGTTTATTTTTTGCCAACTCACAAAGTTGGGCTACCAAAAACATATATAAAGGGTTGGGTTGTTCATGCAGTTGGAAACTGAAATGTATGGTTTGTTGATTAGATCAACTAGGTGTTTGTGTGGATGAGCTATACTTGAACTTTTCCAGTGCTGCCCACTATGGAGCATATTATAAACATTGGCCACACCATCTCATGCTCAATGACTATTTCATTTTTCAGGGATGTGCAACATCATAATAGTTTTTATTGTGTTATTTTATAGGTTTTCACTTAATATTATTTATTTTTCGCATAATCACAACAATGATGTTTTGAAATTATATGTTTTCACTGTTAATTTTTCAAAATTGTGTTATTTATATGTTTTTCACTATTAGCCTTTTGAAATTGTGGTATTTTTATATATTTTACTAAAAGCTATAATACTGAACTCTATAAATTGAATGTTGAGCAATGTCGAGAAGGATGCTCATATTATATTATTAATATGTTTTTAAAATTAAATTTGGCCACTTATTTTATTTCTTTTGATTCCTAATGCAATAGAACCCATGTAGAGCATGGCCACATTTCCATGTAATTCAAAATAGAGAGTTTGACGTCTAACTCCTAACCCTTTCGACTACTACTTTGTTACCAAATAACAAATTCATTGCAATTTACTTTACTTAACATTAGTTTGGCCTAGCTATATATATATATATATATATATATATATATATAGATATATATTCCTGAGAAAAAAAACCTTTATTCTTTCGAATAATCATGGACACCTCCAGAGGAGTATACAATTCTTCCTTATAGATCAAGGCTTACACAAAATCACCATTAAAGGTGTACATGTCTACCTTACAAGGCTTACATCACAAAATGAACAGTGCTGCTTCCAATGAGCTGTCAATTTTCATCACTGTATTGTCAAAACAATGTTGCACCATCATTTTTTGCATTTCATCTTTATCTGTTTGATATCAAAATAAAAAATACTCTTTTCCTTCAAAGCGGAATGTGGAACATGATGGAGTCCCCTTCATCTAAGATCTCTCCCTCAACTATCCCTGGTTGAATGGCTAAATCTTGCTTTGAAAGTGTGTCTGCTTCTATGTTGTATTCCCTGTATACACGGTTGAAATTAAGAGATGCAAAGAAGGTTTGCATCGACCGAATTGCTCTCAATAGATTTTGTAAATGAGGGGCTCGAATGTTGTTTCTTTCTTGTGCCCATTCTATCACTGTTTTAGAATCCTGATGTATATTCAGCTTGGCAATTTGTTTGTCTTTAGCTATCTTTAGGGTAGCCCAGAGAGCCATTAGCTCTGCTTTGCTATTGGTGGGTCGACCCGTGCCCAATTTGAATGATTTTTTTTTTAATCAGAGATGTATATGACCCCACCTGCCCCACCAATGGTGGGATCTTCTTGGTTGGCACCATCAAAGAAATCCCAAGGAGTACTTTTATCAATAACTAAGGCTATGGTTTCTTTGAGTTTTCCAATTTGGGGAATTGTTCTATGTTCTTGAACTTTTTGCAGTAGCAGTGCTAAAGAGATGTTAATGGGATTCCAAATGTTCTTAAATATTTCTATGTTTCGAGCTTCCCAAATTGTAAAAACATAAATCACAGGAAAAGCTATGAATTCACATACCACTTTGTTGTCCCACCACTGCTTGGTATTCTTCTCCCAGGAATGTTCCCTTCTGATCATTCTTCCATTACTCATAGTTCTAGAGACATCCATCCATACTTGTCCTGCATAAGTACAAGTACCGAAAAAATGGGAAGTGAGTTCATCATCCTTTTTGCATAAAATGCAAATCCCTAGGCCTTGTAAGCCCCTTTTTCTTAGATTTTCCCATGTCAAAAGTTTGTTATTAATTTCCAACAAAAATGTGAGAATGTTTTTTAGTGGATGTTGCATTCTCATAGGCCCTCCCACCACCAAGATTTCTCACCATTGAATTGTTCCATTATAGCAACTTCATACCCTTTTTTTGTTGTGAAATCTCCATCTTCTACATTTCTTGTCCATATTATTTTATCCTTAGTGTCTTCTTTCAAACATACACAATTTGATTCCAACAATTTGTTGTAATCTTGCCAGCACTCAACTTCTTTTCCTTCTAGTTGAAACTCATTGGCTTCCTTCCATCTTGTTATGCTTGTATGGTCTGGGATTTGAACTTGTGCATCTGCAAGTTTATAGCATCTTTATTCACCAAGATTGTTTAGGACTGGTTGTGGAAACCTTTAATCCTCTCTTGCACTAGCCCAAGGATCCAGACCTATCCTTATGCTTTTTCCATTCCCAATTTCCCAAGCTATCCACGTGCCAATAAGAGGGAATGCTAAGACCATTGATTTCCATCCCACTAACCCATTTTTGAAGTATTTGTTAGTGATTCTAATCCAATCTGTTATTTCCATGTTTGAACAATATTTAGAGCAAACCAATCTGCCCCACAGGGAGTCTGTTTTTTGTATGAGTCTCCAAAGAGATTTGTCTGCCAAGGATTTAGTAAAAAGGGGGAGGTTCTTTATACCCCATCCTCCTATCTCCTTGGGCTGAGCTATGCTAATCCATTTGACCAAAGGGGTGCCATTGTTTTGTTTGCTTTCTTTCAATATCTTCTAAATATTTGTGAGAATTCCTTTAGGAATGTAGGTTATCGAGGCCCAATATACAAGGATACTCTGAAGCACTGCTTTGACTAGGACTAATCTTCCTCCCCTGGACATAAATCTGCTTGCCCAAGAAGAAACACGAGCCTCTACCTTTTGAAATAGCCACATCGAGTCTTTGAAAGCATAGCAATTTGGTTTGAGAAAAAACTCTAAATACTTAAATCCTTCGGCCAATGGTTTTTTTGGATAGGCTAATATCTCCTTCAATTTTTGAGCTAGCTCGTCCGGGAATTCATTGTGAGCTAACATTGATTTTTCTATGATGATTACCATTCCTGTGGCCTTCATGTATTTATTTGTCAATCTAGCTTATTCCTTCAGGTTCTCTTCCTCCCCTATCCCAAATAGAAAAACATCATCTACAAATAAGGTGTTTGTGACCTCCTCAGACCCTGATACTTTTACTCCTATGATCCTTCCTTATGTCCTCGATTTCAGAATTAATCTGACTATATATATATATATTCCCAGTAGTTATATCTATGAAGAATAAGAATAATGTTACCCTACTTAGGTCTACATGTTTATACTTCTCCTAGTTATCTCATATTTAATATACAACTATTCTCTTCTTCCCATTAGCTATCCATATATTTAGGGTGAGGCAAAGTCAAGGGATCTACTCTCAAAGGGTACTCAAACAATGTGTATAAATTCAATAATTAGGCTACAATATCTGGAAAGAAGGATATTTTTTTTCTTTTACTCTAAACTAAATCTTTTACATTACTTAGAAAACCTTATGCCTTGAGTAACTAGAGATATGAGAAAGAGAAATATTTCTTCAAACCCTTTTTAAATAACCCCTCCACTTGTTATTTTTTCTCAAGAAATGACGTATACGACATAAGATAAACAACCACCACCTCACCTAGACACTTTTGCATAACCTTGTAACCATCAATATTCACTTTTTATTATGTTCATTCCCTTAAAAAATATAATCCAAGGAATTCAATTCTAGTAACAACATGATTTAACAATGAATTATTAGATTATTTAAGTAACTCACATTAAAAATAACATTGCTTATTAAGCCAAAATCTTTTTTAAGAGGACGATTTATTTGGATTTTTCGTCAAACTCCTATCAAGAGCCACTGCCTGTTTTTAATAAACTAGCAATTGTACCCAGGGTCCAATAACAATGCTGTGTTGCAAGCTAAGCTAAGCTAGATTTACCACCGAGTTTGAATGTCCAAAATGTATGATTAGGGTTTTATCATACCATTATCATAAGAATAAAATTATAAAAATAAACAATAATCTTATTATCACAACGCTGTAAACAATTATAAAGATTCGTTCACGGGGGACACCAGTAGCGGGATAAAGCCATGATTGTGTTCGCCCAACCCTGGTCAGTCAAATAAATATAGCTAAATGCTAGCATAACCCCCGTGCAGTGGCTTATAAGTGTATATCAAATGTGAATCCCCTCGACACCATAATATAGTTTTTCAGGATGGTATAAAATACCTAGGCTTTATGTTAAAGGTGCTGAGATGTGAAGTTGCTGCTCAAGAACTGCTCCTGCAACAGCTACTGGATCTACTGTGAGGTATCGATCTAGCAATGAAACTGCTGGCGGCCCATAAAATATTTGACACTTATGACAAGAACAGTGACCAGAAGTGTGGAATGGCAAACCAACAACCAAATAATACTTTGCAAGTTTTGGTCCCGAAACTGTCCATTTCAAATGAGCTTTATCGGATCGAGAAACAGTGTAGAAAGACACAATCTTAGTTATCATATGTAGTTTAACAACCACCAACAAAATAAAAAAAACTTGATCAACAATGCAGATTACTCGAATCGTCAGACGAAAACATATGATGGATGAAAAAAAAATGCATTAATTTCGGGGAGTAGAGTCCCACTTGTTGAAACGCCTTACGGTGTAATAACGTAAAGTGAATTCACAGTATAATATAAAAAATTATAATAACATGTTGATAATAATATAATAGCATTATTTTGGTTTAATTTGAACTATAATAGCATTTTTATTTTAATTTTGTTTATATATGATATGTAAATTATATAAATAGTAAAATTTATTTTATGTAATGATTGAATTATATTTGAATATAGTTTAACATTAACATATGTTAATGTATATATATATTAATATATGTTAGTGTATATATATTTTGGATTTCATAGATGCATAAATTTCAGTGTACAGTCCTTCTCATTGCGCAAACATAAATTCTTTCATATTCCTTGAATTTTTTTTGGAAAGATATCACATTTTATATAAAAAAGAATATATTACACATTTTTCAAATGCCGAGGCATCAATTACATAAAAGGATGATAATATAACATATAAAACAATGATTTATAACATAAAATGACGATGATATAAAACTATAATATAAAATGATTGATAATATGATTGATTGATAATATAAAAGGATGTAATATAAAACTATCATTGATGAGTTCCCATGGTCTCGATGACAATTAAAAAGTGTGAATTTCTCTTCCTTTTGGGGTCACAAAACCAACAAGGCAAACTATTATGAGGCATTGAATAATCTCATATCTTCAATGCCAAATGCTAGTGCTAAGGTGCTTGGGACGCTTTATGCTACCACCACACATGCTTGGTCGTTTTTAGTATTCATTATTGGTTATTTCATAGTTAGTAGAATGTATCTTGATATGTTTTTTTCCATGGAAAACTTTCTCGAGGATTTCTCACATTTCATGAATGACACAAGGTAAATGTTGTTGACATAGAACATATATGCTTAACCTTGAGGGATTGAGGTGGATTTGAATTTGTGAGCTCTTTAGCTAATATGATTTCAACATGGCAAGTCAAACCACTTAAGCTAACCCTAGGGGGATTTTTGCATCTCACTAACACATGCATGGATAAGTGAAAATAATTGCACACACTTTTAGTGGAATTTATCTCTAATTCATAGATGTAATCGACTATGACGGAAAACTCCGTATTGCATTTTCCTAAGACATAAATATTTGTTCATGTTGATCCAACCAATAAGCAGGGATCACAACTTGTGCCTATATATAGATTGGCTATTCATACTGTAAAAATTAATATATTCATTCACACAAACATTGACAAGAAATCAACTCCAAATTCCCATTAAGTTTATGAGAATGTATAATAAGGTATGGACAATTTGAAGTTGAGCAAAATATCCAAGCAACTAACTATTCAAGTAGTCATGATATGACATTTATCTTCTAGTTAAGAGATACTAAAGTTTTTTTGTATTCTAGTTTATTATATTGTCTATATTGAACAAAGTACAACAAATCCCAAAGAGGAAGAGACAAACAAGGAAGATGATTAGTTTTGACTATTGGTATTCCATGTGCTAATTGTTGAGCCCTTCAACTATATCAATATATTGTGTTGTGTTGTTGCTTGTCTACAACAAGAATCAATGCACTATGTTATGCATATCACATGATTAAAATTTATGCCTATATGACTATTGTCACAACAATATTCAAGGGCGACAAAGAATATTAGTGTATCATAACACAATGTTATTTTTCAAGCTTAGTTTGTGTTGAATACTGACCACTATAATTTGTATCTAGCAACAAACCTCTATACCCATATAAATGTCAAAGACAACAACCGAATCCACATAATCAAACTCTTAATAAACCTCAAATCAATTCAATCAACAAATTCTCAACCCTTTCTTATTTCTTATCACCATTGGAACCCACAAAAGCTTTTAAGATGATAACTTAAAAGGGGCTGACTTATAGAAGATCTTAAAAGTGTTGATCAATACCTTATTTGCAAGCTAAACTAGGGCCTACCCTTCTAGAAGGATCTTTGCGAGTTGAGTTGATCGATGCCCTTGATAGGGTTAACGAGGGCTAGGTGGTACCATTCATAATGAGAGAGTTCATTAATGATCATTTTACTCCATAGTTCTCGAAGTGGCCATTTTCCTTCAAAGAAGTTTATGCTTGGGAAAACGAAATACATGGTTAATTATTGGTTAAAACTATTGCGACACCTAAACTATTCGAGAATGACAGATGTCATCCTCCCAAATAATTTCAAACATAAATTATTTTGAATCCCGTAAAGAAAACTGAGTTTTCAAAATTCTACTCGACATAAACCTCTCAATCCTTGCATATTTCGTCAGGGATGAGTTGGTCGATCCATCATTGAAAGTGAGTCCATTCTCGTTGGAGGATTTTGTGCAAGGTGAAATTTATAGGAGTTTAGGTTCTAAATATTCCTCTCTCTTTCTTTTGCAGTTTAGCATTTAGTTTGTCCACATGATTTTCCTCTGGTTTATAGCTGGGAGGTCTCTAATGCCTGGCTAATCCTAATGAGTCAATTATATTTTTTCGATGGTATTTTCATCTGTGGTTGTTAGGGTTCCTCTAATGTATCTCTCATAAAATTTTCTCAAGGTTAGGGTTCGTTTAATATTTCCACTACAAATTTTGTACAAGCTAGGAGCTGGGCTGTATTGCATTGTATTTGACAATTTCTTTTGCATCCATTCATGCATGCTTTCCCATTCTTTTAAATAGCACAGTCGACAAGACTCGTAGAGCACCCAAGAGTTCTCATAAATAGAGAACTTTTATATATTTTCCTCTCCATGTATTGTGATATTAATGCGGAGGAGGCTTAATAGTCCTCAATCCTTTGCAGCTCAGAGGAGGTATAAAGCCCTTTGTGTTTTTTTCCTCATAATTTCTCAAGTTCCTGATAAGCCCTCTTTGGGTTTTCTTCTTTATTTAAATTTCTCAAGTTGTCCTTATCTAACCAAGAGTTCAATTTTTGTTTTCCCAGAATCAGAGTTGTCCGGGTTCTCCGCATTCATTCAAAATGGGTCGAAGTGGTTTGCCATGAGGCACGACTGTCACATGCCGAAGCTCAACAGGCCTCCGAACCAAAGGCGCACTGTGCTTCACAGCCTCACCACGTAGCTTCTCAGGCATGAGCGGATCAAGACTACGAGGGCCAGGGCTAGTGCCATGAGGAAATATATCGACAAGATGATCACATTGGCCAAGGGAGGAACATTGCACCAGCGGAGATAGGCATTGGGATTCATATATGACAAGCAGTTAGTGCATGCATTGTTCGCAGATGCACGGGAGAGGTACGGTGAGAGGGATGGTGGATATACCAGAATTATCAGGACATTGCCCAAACGAGGCGATAATGCACCCATGGCGTTCATTGAGCTTGTCCGAGTGGAGCATTTAGGCCGAGTGGAGCGAAAAAGCCATCCAACAAAATAAAATAAAAAATAAATCTGTGATTTAACCCAACAACCACCAAAAAAATAAAAAAAACCTGATCAACTATGCAGATTACTCGAATTGTCAGATGAAAACATCTTACGGATGAGAAAAAAAAACACATTAACTCGGGGAGTCGACTCCCACTTGTTGAATGCCTTACGGCGTAATTATGAAAATTTTAAATTTGCTTCATGTCCATAATAAATTGCAAATAGCCTTCGTGCATGTATGCTAATGGCAATGAGGAAGACTAGAGGTCAAATCGTGCAACCTGGACCATTTTTCGATATGTTATTTAGCTATATAACAAGGAAATATCTAGTAACTGAAAAATTAACCTGTCAATCAATAAAAATGTTAGAAGTTATTGAAATCTGACAAAAGAGTATTTAGTCACCGGGAATCTAATTTACTGGGGTGACGAGTGGCTTGAAGGATGGAATTTGAAAACAAATCCACCATAAAAATATAAAAGTCTTGTAAATTTAATCAAATATCTTATATATTTGATATACATTGCTATGCTGGAGATGCTGGTCATAATTCTATTCTATAGCCGTCAAATCGCAGACTACTTATCCATAGATGGCTTCTGATCTTTCAAAATATTTATTTTATCTTTGAAAAAAAATTGGAAGAGTTTTTTTGTGGTAATATAATATTTAATAGGTTGAACAAAAACACTGAAATAAATGGCATGTCCTTTGGTTTCAGCTTCTGTCTGTTAAATATCTAAAAAGATTACCACTGCATTCTTGGCTCCATAAAAAATAGTTTTCTCTCCGAAGAGCTTCTGTTATTTGGAAAGGATTTCTCCATACTATATCTTGGCTTGGTAAAGGGTTAATCTGGAAAGTCAGTAATGGGTCTTCTATACGACTAGGTGCGGGTCCTATCATTGGTTTAGGGTCATCCTTTCTCCTCCCACATGATTTGTGGGACTATTTGGAAGATTATGGTATCTGTTCATTGGAACATGCGCAGAATCAAACACCACATGCTCAGAATTATTGGTTCTCGGTAGAGGACCTGGAACTTTAGGGTGAATGGAAAATTTTATGGGACGACTACATTAGAGGGTTGGAATTTGGAAGGATTCGCCTATCTGATAATTGTGACTCTCTATTATGGACACATAATAATTATGTGGGTCCTTTAACTACAGCTATGGGTTATGATTGTATTGTTTCCTCATTTTGTTCTGAGGAATAGGCCTCTATTCTTGATTCGATCTGGAATTTAAACATCCCTCTGAAAATTGGTTGTTTCATTTGGATTTTGGATAGGGGTCGGATTCTGACCTGGGATCAATTACAACACCATGGTTTGTAGGGCCCTGGTAGATGTGTCCTCTGTTGTTTGGGTGAAGAGAATATACAGCACCTCTTTTTGGACTATCCTTTCACCATTGAAATCCTTACCTACTTTGCAGCTCGATTTGGGTTTTCTTCTCCTCATTTTGTATCTGTCTCTTCCTTTCTAGAATATTGGTTCAGCCATGTCTCGATCGCAACACTCTTCAGATATCTACCGATTTTCATCTTTTGGTGTATTTGGAATCTCAGAAACAGATGCTTATTTGACAATATAGTGCCCACAGTTCATGCACTCATCACCCAGATTGATAACCTTATGTACTTGTATCTAGTACCACAAAAAAAGCATAGAATTAGGAATATTGGTCCAAGTCCCATGATGAAATACCCTTGTGGCTTTTTTGATGGGGTTGCTGCAGGAAATATTGGTGGTGCTGGCTTTGTGATCTATCTCAATGCTGATTACTACATTAGTTTCTCCTTGGGTTGTGGAAGCAATTCAAATACCAGAGCTGAATTAATAGCACTTTGGGCTATTTTGAGAGTGAGGGAGTTGATGGGTTTACCCTTGCACTCAATATTTGGAGACTCACTTATCATTATCTCTTGGCTTAACAAACTCGCAACACTAAATGTCCCTTCTCTGAATGATTGGTGTGATGATATCCATGCTATGATGTTATCTGCCCCACATGTGATCTTCAAACATATATATCGTGAGCATAACTTGCAGGATGATGGTCTCTCCAAATAGGCTTTGAAGATGGATATGGGTTTTGGATTCTCTTCTGAATATCTAGATGGCATGGTCATAGATCATGGTCAATTTATGCTTTTCTAGCATGTGCAAAGCTATATGCTCTTACTCCTTTGGAACATAGTGAATGATATGTATGTTTTTTTAGTCTGCTTTGCTGTGAATTTCAGCCGGCATGTTTTGCTCAGGACTTGTCTGTTTTTTTATCGCTCTCGATCTCTTTCAGCATATTTTGACCTGTTTATCAGGGATGATGAGAAAATTCTGCAATTGTCATACTTTGGGCTCTTTCTATATGGACTGTTTATATGTAGGCTTAGATCTTTTCTGTCTTTGCTTTGATGGGGTTTCATTATGCTTTTTGTGCTAGGAATGTGAGACCAATTTGTATAAGATGTCTTTTGATTCATAAATGAATAACAAAGACTGGTATTTTTTCCTCTGAAAAATATAAATGTTTATTTTTCAAAACCAATTCTTATAACAGTATTAGTGGATTGGGAAAGATTGAAAAAAACTTAATAATAAACGAGTATTTTGTATTTGGAAATAATAATGAATTAAAAAAGAAAAAAAAGTGGTTTTGTCTTTAGCACTTCATTTACTTAGCATTTCATTTACTTAAATGCTTTTATATTTGATTTCATTTTCTTAATATGTTTTAACTTATATAATTATCAAATTTATTTTTTATACTCAAAAAATTTGACAAAAAACATGTGGTATAATTTTTTTTATCCTAAATTTTGTTTATTTGTTTTAGATTTCTTTTTTTCTAATATAATATAATTATAATTGTCACATTTATTTAATATGTTTTAAGTTATATAATTGTCAAATTTATTTTGTACACTCAAAAAATTTGACAAAACACATTAGGTATAATTTCTTTTATCCTGAATTTTGTTTATTTGTTTTAGATTTCTTTTTCCTAGTATAATATAAATATAATTGTCAGATTTATTTTGCACTTATTAAATTTGAGAATAATATTTTCCATAATATTATATAATCCTCAAATTTATTATACACTTTAAAGTTTGAAAAAAACATTTTCCATAACTCATTAATTTGTAGATTATACGATTAAAGAAGTGCAACTTTTGATAGTGCAACTTTTAGTATTGTTAATGTATTGTTTATTAATTAAAATATATTTTTTTAAATTTTGGTTTTTTACTACATGTTTTAACACATCTAACATCAAATTCTTTTTTTTTTGTATGTTTTAACACATCTAATATGGCATTCATGGTTTTTAATGAAGTACATTAGTAATATAAATTTGATTTTATCTAAGCATATATGTTTTGAGTGTATAAACATTTTTTTTTTGAATTTGCATTGTATCATAGGTTATAAAAGATAATGGTTAAAATCTAGAAAATTCGGAAAACTCAAATAATATAATAGAATTAGATTTTATAAATTTAAAATATATAATCTAATTATTTTATATTATATTATTTAAGCATGATTGGTCCATAGTCTTTAATAATTGTGTCTCTAAAGATTGAGAAAAACATTTTCCATAACTACATTAACTTGTAGATTGTACAAGTAAAGAAGTGCAAATTTTGATATTGTTAATGTAATATATATATACTACTTTCTTTGATGCATGTTTTAACACATCTAATATGGCATTCATGGTTTTTAATGAAGTGCATTTGTATTATAACTTTGATCTTATCTAAACATATATGTTTTGAGTGTATAAACATTTTGTTTTGAATTTTCATTGTATCATAGTTTATAAAAGATAATGGTAAAAATCTAGAAAAATCTCAAAACGTACAATGGGTGAATCCATAAAGATGGGTGTCTATTTTGGGGGGTCTTATGAGAAAATAAAACTGATTTTTTCACATTTTTCAACTTTGGGCGAACGAAAGTGATATTTTTGTTTAAAATTTCACGTTTAAGTAAAAACAAAACTTTTAGAGAATTATGTTAGCTTTCTATTCATAATTTTTTCATTTTTTTTAATTGACATTTGATATGTCGTTTTGGCAAATGTTTGACAGCGTGTCATTATAAAATGAAAGGCCTAAAAAATAGTCATGTTTGGTTGTGCCCCTAAAATCATTGTTAAACTTGTGTTTTACAAAACAAATATGCTACGACAATCTACACACAATATACTATTGCGATGACTATAAGTTTGTAACCAACGGATCTATATATTGATTATAATATTTTTTTGAATTCGATCAATGGGGAAACCTTGTCGATTTTGAACATGTGTTTGGTTGCGCCACTTTTCTCTCAATTGACTATAAACCTTAAAAATATATGAATAACCTTTTGAAGTAGACACTCCAATTAACCGCACCGTATTTGTTTCAATTTTTTAGGTGGTGTATTTTTAAATTTATATATTTTTCATTTCACCGCATTTTGAAAGAGATGAAACAAAACTCGACACATGTTAAGAAACAAAAAGAGTTAAAAATATCAAATCTCACCTATACACAACAAAATCTATACCTACGAAAAGTAGATTCAATGATGAAATGAATGGTATCAAGTCCGACAGTTGATTTGTAGTGTAAAGCATCCATTTTACCTTCTAAAAATGGAGAAACTTAGAAACTGTACAGGTATCAGGTCTTAGAGGTTATTCATCCAAACAATTATTTAGTCGAATAATGCTTTTCCATTAAGGAACCGTTATTTACAAGAAAGGTTGCTCGGCTGAAAAAACAAACGCAAGAGAAATTTCAATTGACCGGAAAAAAAAAATTACGTTATCTATATTCATATAAGTAAAACGAAATAGACTCATTATTTTCGCACATTTTCATTTCGCATATATCTGATTAAAATATTTTTGAAGGGGTTTTCAGAGGAGATTACTTTTGCCAAAGGAGTTTTTTTACAAGGTATTTTTCTTCTTATTTATTTCCAAGGGTTACATTCAAAAATATTTTTCCCAAGGAACTTTTGCCAAAGATTTTTTGTTCTAAACTATTTTTGCACATGACTTATTTCTTTGCAATTGGTTTTCCAAAGAGTTTTTTTTTGCAAAAAAGTATTATTCTTCTTATTTCTTTCCAAGAGGTACATTCAAAGAGTTTTTTTCCAAGGCACTTTTGCACAAGCTTTTGTATTATAAAGTATTTTTGCAAAGGAGTTATTTCTTTGCAAGGGGTTTTTTCAAAGATTTTTTTCCCAAGGTATTTTTGCAAAGTAGGTTATTTCTTTGAAATGGGTTTTTCTAAAGATTTTTTTTGCAAGCTATTTTTGCAAAGGAGTTTTTTTTTCCAAAATATTTATATAAGTTGTTTTTTCAAAGAGGTTTTTTTTTCCAATGGTTTTACAAAGAAGATTTCTTTAGAAGGTGTTCTTATTTTTTTCCAAGGGTTTTTCCAAAGGAGATTAGACAATCATGGGCAATAAGAGAAACCATTGAAAAAAAGGGATCATAAATGTGATGACGATGCTAATAGGGAAAAACAAAAACTCAGAAATAGAGCCAAAAGAGCAAGGGTTGCACAAATGGAAGAGAGAATTAAAGGTATAAGAACATATTTACATGGCACTGTTGATAAAATGGAAATTGAAAATAGGGTACAAGAATAACAAATGGAAGTTGAAGAGACTATTTTTGAAGATGTAAATAGTGATTTACATGTTAATGTTGATGAAATCAATATTGAAGATCAAAATAAAGATCCATAAATTGGACATGGTATGTATATATCATGTATTTTCCAAATTCATTTTTTATAATGAATTGTATTTTTGGACATATGTTAAAATAAATTTAACTTGATGTATAGGTACTTTCACCATTGATAATGAAATGTTAGAAGACATTGATTGCAACAAATATGGAGAAAAATTACCCATACATGTTGTATGATATCGTGCTACAAAAATTTATGATGATATTCTCAAGGATTGTTCAATAGCAGGACAAGCGCAAATTTGGAGATGTTTATTGGTGTCCAAGAGGTTAGAAGGTGCTACGTCATTATTGGGTATTCACAAGGCGACAAAAGAGTCGAAACTGAAACATAATGTGATAGAAAATATAGGTGATGCAATAAAAAAAATTGGAAAGTCCAAAAAGAAAGATACCAGTGTCGCACGTAGAGCAATTCAGAGAACAATTGTTTCTGCTAGTACTAGAAAAAAAAGTTTGACAACACAATTATCACAAGCAATTTGAACCTCAAGAAATACATTATACAAACATAGCTAATTTCGAATGCAAATAGATTAAAATGATGAACTTGCTTGCTGGGAAATTATTTGTAGACAACCTTACAAAGATAGAATGGGAGAAGGTGTTAAAGATATTGTACAGAAATATTGGTTGGAACATGCTTGTGTTTCACCAAATTCAAGGGATTTGATATGACAAAGAGTATCAAAAAATGTATATGAAAGTCATCCAAAACATATAATGGAAATGACACAAGTAAAATTGTTCAATAAATTCAAGGAGGATCATCGTGGAATTAATATGTCAATCACTACATTTGTGCAACAAAAACCATGGTATGTTAGGCCTATTACTATATGTGACACATGTTGTTGTCGTTATCATGTGCAATTTCAATTATATTACGACACGTTTCTTGAATTTGGTAAAATGTTTTGAACAAATTCACCACCTCCACCCACAGTACGTGAATTCATATCTCAAACTCTATGTGAGAGAAATCATGATGAAGTATTTTATAATAAGAAATGTGTCAATGGAAAACATTGTCATGGTTGTGGCAATCTTATTTTATTCCACAATAAAACCCTATCGATAATGATCAGTCGCTTTCAAATGTAACCACTGATTGGAGAAGATATGAATACAACAATTATTCTACAAGTTCCAGTGATGCACATTCCAAAAGAATATTCTCAAGAAATTTGAAAGTGAAATTTATAAATACACCAAGCATTCACATAGAGCATGATGGAAAGACCTTCAATTCAAACATTCCCGTGAAATGTTTCCATCTGGAACAATTTTGTATGTGGTTGATTTTGCACAAAACTACACATTTGTTGCACAAAAAGAGATTCAAAGTGAATACTATCATTCTGACCAAGTTTTGGTATTTGTCCATGTTCTATATAGAAATTATCAATAAGATGTTGATGGCATTGAAAGCACATGTGATAATCAAGATGTGATTAAATAATATCACTTTTATATCAGCGATGATCATACACACGATACACATTTTTCTCAACATTGTACTGAAAATTTTCTATGATTCACTAAAAAGTCGTAAAGTTAAATTCAATGAACATTGGATATGGCTGGATGGATGTGCATGATAATTTAAATCTTCACGATCATTTTTTTGGTTATGTCGACTTAATAAAGCATTGAACATTAAACATCGTTGGAATTTATTTGAAACTGGAAATGGAAAAGGTGAACATGATGGTGCAGGAGCATGCGTGAAAAGAGAACTTCGAAGATGGAAAATGAACCACTCTTTTAAACGATTTCATTCAGTGGTAGAGGTTATCCAATGGTGTAAATCACATCTAAGCCATGATTGTAGTCAATAATCAAAAGATGTGCGCAGTTATGCACACAATTTTTTTAATTTATATTAATTGTTAATTTTAAAAAATGTATGTACTAACATTGAAATATTTGTACACTAACATTAAAAGTTGTCATTTGTGATTTATCATTTATTGTGTAGGTTTTTTTGGCTTGTTGGGGTCCAAGATATAGATACATCAATACCATACAAGGCTAGCACCATACATGGGACTAGAGAACTTCACTCTATTCAAACAAAAGCCTTCCAAAATGTGTTTGCATTTGACAGTAGAAAGCAATCATGTTTTTGTCATATTTGCACTGAAAATGTTGAATCTACATAAGTTTGTGAAAAAAAACAAACAAATACGTAAAACATTAGAAACACACAGAAATTAATCCAAAAGGGAAAATGCCACTAGCAAGCATAAAAGAATTAGAATAAAAAAAATAAAAATATCATCTAATGGCGATAGAATTTCAGATCTTGTTAGAGAAGGTAATGATATTATTCATTGTTCATTGTTGTCCATCACCTTATGTTTATATAGTTAATTTAATTCACTTAACACTCTAACGCCAATTGCAATTTGCACAGGAGATGTTTTCGCTATTGGAGGATTACAATGACAACGAATTTACATACAAGAGAGGATCCATCATTTTAAAAGGCTATTTTTTGAAACAGACCCATATGACTGAAAATTATGTCTATTTTCAGGCTTATGAACCTGATGTTATATGTTTTCATTATTGTCAATTAATATGTGCATCTCGAATAAAATTGGTACAAGTTCCATCGAAAAAAAACTTAAAAATAGAAAATGGAAACTGTCCAAATATGACCATGAACAGATAATTGAGGACGCCATTCCATTGCGATGTTTTTAACTATATCATTTCTTGTTTTATGTTAAGATTGGATATCATGCTCAAAGATGGATTGATGTTTTAGAATTCAAAATAATTGTGTACTTAGTCATTTAGTATGTTACCTTATTAGAATTCAAAATTGAACTTTAATTTTTTAGAATTCATAATCAAGTTGCTAATGTTACCTTAGAAGTCATGGATTGAACTTTAGTTTATTAGAATTCATAATCAAGTTGCTAATGTTACCTTAAAAGTTGTTGAACTTTAATTTATTAGAATTCAGATTCAAGTTGCTAATGTTACCATAGAAGTCATGGACTGAACTTTAGTTTATTAGAATTCAGAATCAAATTACTAATGTTACCTTAGAAACTTCATGGATTGAAATTTAATTTATTAGAATTCATAATCAAATTGCTAATGTTATCTTAGTAATAAAAAATATTAGAATTCATAATCAAGTTGCTAATGTTACCTTAGAATCTTCATGGATTGAACTTTAATTTATTAGAATTCTAAATCAAGTTGCTAATTTTACCTTAGTGATAAAAAATATTCCTATCAAAACTTCCTAATATTTCTAACATTCTCAACTTCTCAACATTAAAGTTATTTTACATCTACAAACATACATAAATTTAATAATACATACATTCATATATACATAAATTTAATAATGGATACATTCATATATTTGCATCTATCAAAACTTCCTAACATTCATTTATACATTCACATATTTGCACCTATCAAAACTTCCTAGCATTCCTAGAATTTCCTAACAATCATTCCTAGCATTCATTCATACATTCATATATTTGCACCTATCAAAAATTTCTAGCATTCCTAACATTTCCTAGCATTCATTCATACATTCATATATTTGCACCTATCAGAACTTCGTAACATTCCTAACCTTCCCTAACATTCATTTCTAACATTTCCCACATTGATTCCTAACATTCTCCATATTCATTCTTAATATTAGATTCCACCTATCAAAACTTCCTAACATTCCTAACATTCTCAACTTCTCAACACTAAAAATATTTTATATCTACAAACATACATAAATTTAATAATGCATACATTCATATATTTGTACCTATCAAAACTTCCTAACATTCATAACATTCATTCTTAACATTCATTCCTAACATTCATATATTTGCACCTATCAAAACTTCCTAAGATTCCTAACATTTCCTAACATACATTCATATATTTGCACCTATCAAAACTTCCTAACATTGCTAGCTTTTCCTAACATACATTCATATATTTGCACCTATCAAAACTTCCTAACATTCCTAACATTTCCTAACATTCATTTCTAACATTCCACACATTGATTCCTAACATTCCCCATATTTATTCTTAACATTATACTGCACCTATCAAAACATCCTAACATTCCTAACATTCTCAACTTCTCTACACTGGAACTATTTTACATCTACAAACATACATAAATTTAATAATACATACATTCATATATTTGCACCTATCAAAACTTCCTAGCATTTCCTAACATTCATTCTTAACATTCATTCTTAACATTTGTTCCTAACATTCATTCCTAACATTAACATTCCCCATTCCCACATTCACTCCTAACATTTCCAATTCCCATATACATTCATATATTTGCACCTATCAAAACTTCCTAACATTCCTAACCTTTACATATACATGTATATAATCCAAAAAACAATATCTAAAGTCAATGTACATGTATATAATCCAAAAAAACAATCATGAACATGTAAGT
The DNA here is from genome assembly GCA_001517045.1 of Pseudotsuga menziesii. Classification (NCBI taxonomy): domain Eukaryota; kingdom Viridiplantae; phylum Streptophyta; class Pinopsida; order Pinales; family Pinaceae; genus Pseudotsuga; species Pseudotsuga menziesii. The sequence goes on along the minus strand of LPNX010361800.1, from coordinate 41,937 downwards.
TCAATGTACATGTATATAATCTAAAAAAACAATCATGAACATGTGAGTTCGATGTACATAAGTATAATCCAGAAATTAAACTCCTCGATGTCCAAATCAACTACAATATATATATATATATCAACGAAAAAAGAACAATATAAAGAGTTCTCTAAATGGAAGTCGGCCACTATCCTCCACTAGGGTCTTCCCTTGGACTCATAACAATCTGCAACATGTATAAAAACATATTATGAATATCATAAATTATTTAAACAATATTAAACTAAAATCCAAACATTAAAATACTATCATAAATTATTTAAACAATTTTAAACTAAAATCAAAACATTAAAATATTAAACTAATATATCGAAGAACAATTCAATTATTAACAAAATTACCTCAAGTTCTCTATCATCCAATGGAGTCTTCCCTTTGCCTCTAAAAGGTGGAGGGGACCCAAGCTGCAACATGTATAAAAAAAAATTATAAATCTTACAAATTATTTAAACTATTTTAAACTAAATTCAAAAAAATAAAATATTTAACTTACAATTCCACCACTATCCTCCATTGGAGTCTTCCCTTTGCCTCGAAAATATTGTATAGACCCAAGCTTCAACATATATAAAAGCAATTTACAAATGTCAAAAACTATTTAAACTATTTAAACTTATATACCAGAGAACAATTTAAGAACAATTCAATTATGAACAAAATTACCTCGGTGCCAATATCTTCATCGCAAATTTCAATATGTTCTCTTCCTTTAAAATTTAAATTTTGTTAATAAATAAATCATAGTAAAAGAAAAAAAAATTAAACTTAAGCAATTAACTTAAAACCAAAACAAAATAAAATAAAATCATTAGCTCACAATAGATGGAAAATCATCTAAAAAGTTTGAATCTAATGAAACCTGCATGGATAAGTCAAATTAACAATAAGATACATAGTTAAATTTAAAAACAAAAAATAAAATATCTTTCAAACATAAATATAAATATGTAACTAATAAATATACCTCTCCAAAATGCTCTTCTACATTTCCAGCATTTTGACTAGCGGAGACTCTAAAATTATGTTCATTTAACAGTCAAGAAAACTGAAACCAATAAACATTTACATAATGTATTTATTACTATACGTCAAAAAATAATTTATCATACATAGATATAACGTAACAAAAAGTTAAATTCAAAATAAATAAATAAAAAGTTAATAGATTGAAAGTACACAAACCTCTCCTATACTTGACATGTCATTAGATATTCTATCTGAAGCTATATCACGACAAACCTTGGCATAGGCCTTTAGATCTTCAACGCCCATACAATCTAACTCATCCTTTGTTTTGTAAACAAAATATTACCGAATAGTGGCTCGATCCCTCTCTCGACTCAATCCAACATCAACTCCTACAGATGTTGAAGTCAAACCTTCAGCAACATTATGCCTTGCAGTTGTCCCAACTTGTGATGTGGGCTCCATCTCTAATTTGTAAGTCACAAGCCTAGATGGATGAGATATGTGAGGTGGAGGTTGAAGAGTAATGGGATCTCTAAGAGCACCTTTTTGATCGTATATCCTCGCCTTTCCTACTCCATAAAACTTGGAATGAATATCAGTATAGTCTGGCTTCATTCCTAAAAAAAAAATTGGCATAAAAAACCCTAGAAAAATAATTAGGCACCTCATCGTTCCATGGAAAATGACCATAGGCTGCAAGGGACCAATCATATAAAAAAATGTGCAAGTTCAAGGTGCTTAAAATATTGTATTTTCAATGCTTTATGCTTTAGGCTCTCTTTGAAGTTAAACACTAAGTTGGCCTGTTCTCTAGTCACTCTCTCCTTCACAACAACCCACTTGTCTGGACCCATCACCTGTGCCTTTCTTCTCTACATCAAGGCAACAAAATTGTTTGTTGTTGCTCCAAGATCCTCATATACCTCAATGAATTTTTGTAATGATTGCAAAACCATCTCTATACTTTGTTTTTTATCTAGAGTGAGATCCAAACTAAAAAGACTGCTTTGCAGCTTGTCATAGTGAGCCCTACAACTTTCAAGGGTCGTTTGTTGAAGACCACTTTCCCAAGGAATCTCCTCCGGTAAATCTGATGGATAGGTCGTAATGTGTGTAGAACCCTCAGCTAGTTGGACATATTGAGTCCTAGCTTGACCTTCGCCACCCTATGTAGGATGACGAGCCTCTTGTGAACCTTACTTTGCATCCACGCTTGTCTCTCGTACAAAAGTTCGAGATCCACGTTCACCCATAGAGGATAAGGGGGAATCATCTCTACCACTATCACCACATTGATGATTATATGAATGTGAACTATACAATAAGCTTGAATCCTGAGGTGAATTCGATAATCTTTGATTATCATTTGGGACACCAACTCCTAAAAAATGTGATGACCTCCTATGCTTCTGTCTCAATGGCTACTCTCTTTCCATTTGATATGATATCTACAAGTTTACACAAATATCAACACATAACATATTCAAATTCTACATGTTAATTAATCAACTTCAAATACCTAGCTACTAAAAAAACTAAGTTTTTAATAAAGATCTAGATGTCCCTAATATTATCTAATAGTTCTTAAAATGAATATAGTTAATTTATTATCTATTTCTGTTTGATATGATATCTACAAGTTTACACAAATATCAACTCATAACATATTCAAATTCTACAAGTTAATTCCTCAACTTCAAATACCTAGCTACTAAAAAAATTAAATTTTTAATAAGGACCTAGATGTCCATAATATTATATAATTGTTATTAAAATGAATATAGCTAATTTATTGATGGATGTATGAGAAATTAATGTGTCAATCTTTGTGTTTTTGATGTGTTTTTTATTTTTTAAATTAATGGAACCAATATCGTCAAATATTAAGTAAAAATTACATTTCTTTATGTCAAAGAATCAATTCATGATACTAAACTCAATGTAATAACAATTGTTATTTGTAATATTTGGTATTTTATATTAGAAATACATAGATCAAACGGATCGATAATCGGTAATAGTTGGTATTTTATGTGTAATAATATTTTTTTGCTTATGATTTATATAAAAACAACTAAAATTCCTTATGCTAAGTAAAGTAATCAGGGATAGAGTTAATGAACTTTGCATGGACATAGTTCATCAACTCTGTCCATGTGGACAAAGTTTATGAATGAATATCTTCATCATAATACCTACAAACTAAAATTAAAATTAAAAGAAATCTACAATATCCTAATATAATGGTAAGTATAAACTGTAACTAATAAGCATTATACAGGTTATTTGTGATTCTTTTATGACATAGATTAATGGGAATGATACTAACCTTAGTGTAATAATAATTTTTATTTGTAATATTTGGTATTTTATAATAGAAATACATAGATCAAACAGATGGGTAATCGGTAATATTTGGTATGTTATGTGTAATAATACTTTTTTGCTTATAATTTATATAAAACCAACTAAAATAGCTTATGCTAAGTAAAGTGATTAGGGACAGAGCTGATGAACTCTGCATGGAAAGAGTTGATGAACTCTGTCCATGGACAGAGTTCATGTGGATAGAATTCGTCAACTTTGTCCACATGGACAGAGTTCATCAAATCTGTCCATGTGGATCGAGTTCATCAACTATGTCCACCGAATATCTTCCTCATAATACCTACGAACTAAAACTAAAATTAAAAGAAATCTACACTACTATGTAACATATGGTAACTTTAAGATTAAAAAAAAAATACAATAAAAAAAACTACGACAAAAAAGAAATTTAAGCCATTGGCGACAACAAGCCATGAATCATTTGTTCAACGTTCAGATTATAAAAAAAATTGTAAAAACAAATACCTGGAGAGCAGTGCACGAATAGATGCTTCAAGTAGACCACGAACAGAACTCCATGCTGAGAGAAAACACCTCCACGCCGAGAGGATGCCAGAAAAGTGGTGGGGTGGCAGACGTACATGTCAATGCACAATAGGTGGGACTGCAGGCAGGGTCGGGGACGATGGGCGACAAATCAGGTGGCGGGATGGGTACAACAGGAGACTAGGCAAAGGGTACAACAGGCGATGGGAAACAACAGGCGATTGGAAACAATAAGCGCCAGGTGGATCGTGGAAGACAACAATCGATTGCACATGAAAACCATGAAAATGAGGCCACAACCGACCTTTTATGCAGAAAAAATATCCGGTCGAACAATGGTTCACCGAATAATTGTTCCACCGAATACACATTGAACCGCTAGTAAAAATTATCGACCGGCTATGCGTTCCATAAAATTAAATGGCTCACTGTTAAAAGGTATTTGGACAAATAAAGGATCGGTTATTTGGCCAAATAACTATTGTTATTCAGCCGAATGAAAACATTATTCGGCCAAATAAATATAGTTATTCAACCGAATAGCATCTGCTATGTTGTTCAAGCACCTGATTCTCATGGAAGTGTTACCCAACTTTGCATTTTCACCCGTGTATAAATAAACACCGAAAACCAAGGTTTGATAGCTATCTCGAGACGTGATTAGATCTCTTAACCAGAATTTTTTTTTGTCAAAGTTGTCACATGCCCCAATTTTCAAAACAATTTTATGTTTTTGAGAAAACATTATGTTATATTTTATGTTAAATTTTGTAATTAATGACCAGGTGGGGTCAAGAATAATTTAATGTGTTGTAGAATATTTTATTAATAAATAAATAAAAGATGAGACAACAGCTTAGGGAAGCTATTAAATGAGCGTTTACTGGTCACTTGGTGGAGGAGACTAGGTTGAGAGCATATTGACAAGTGGAAGCATTCTCAAACTACTTCTAGTTGTTGCAGGTGGAAGCTTCCCTATATTTGTGGTCATGATTCCCCAAGAAAGTGGAAACTTAAGTCTGCTGCTACCAAGGGCTCACATTTTTCTCCACCCACTATGAATTCAAACTCCCAACAAATGCATTTGAAGGATCTGTTTATTTACCCATACGACCAAAACCCTTGTTAAGATTCCAAGCATTTCGTAGCAATTTTTCTTATCAGTGACATGTTTTTAGACATATTCGTTCTGATTTTTGAACTGTAACACCATTTTTTCCCATTCATGTCGTGTATGGACCATTCCTCCTGAGCTGAGGAGGAATCGATTGAATTGAAAGAGGAGAAATGTTTCTTCGTGTTCATCTTCTTACTGCTGATATATCTATCTATTCTATCTATCCGAGCCATGACATTGTGGAGGATTAATATCGATGGAGGCTTCATTGGCTCACATCTGTGTGCAAGCCCAAGGTCTTCCCATCAATGGTGTTGTCCTCCTATAGGGAGGAGAGGAGCAAACACGATATTGTACCGATAGTCTCATTCTTTTCAGGTAGGAGAGTTACTTCGCATATTTATTTGTAGTGAAAGAGCTAGCCACCTATCAAGCCACTAGCGTTTCAACTAGGAAACCATTTCTCTTTATCCCAATATTAAGTGAACACTATGTAGTTTGGATGGGAGAAATACATACTTGATCTGACCTGAAGGAAATGTATGTGGGGGATGAAGTTTATTACATTGATGAAATGGAAGACGTTTTAAGGTCTCTTGTTACAGACAATGAAACTATGTTTCTATATCTCTTGCATGGCCTTAACCTAGACAACAACACATTCTTTCAGCCTGCACAATTCAAGGGAATAGAAAATTTCAACACCAATCTTGATATTTTACATCCTATTTTGACTGAGTGCCGTGTAATCAAGTCTCATTTGGGATTGAATCTCCTACGATATGTCAATGAAGTGATCTCAGCAGCTCATGTTGAGGTAATGCAAAAAGTTCAAGTGGAGATGAAGGCGACATGTGAAATAGTGAGAATGCAGCGCAACGTATCTACATCTTTCCTCTTCAGTAGTGGTAAAATATTGCCTCTCAAACTCATTGTTTAGCTGTAAAATCCAGATTTAAAATGTATTTTCCCTCTACTTTTGGTTATGGCTATTGTTATGAATGGCTTTCACAATGGGCATTCTCTCCAATATGCGAGTTACATCATTGATCTGTATAGATTGATTTGTGTTGATTTCCAATGCAACTAGCATCTCCAATGTATGATAATGGTCCTTCGAAAATAGTATCCAACCTAGCGGTATTTGTAGATACAAATTCATTTCATTTCTATATGGCCTGTAAGTATTAGGCATTTCTTTTATTTTTCCAATCAGTAGTTTCATGCGACTGGGATTCAATAATGAAAATGGAGAAAAAATGGAGCATATAGCCAAATAGTGGTCTATTTGGTGACTAGAATAATATCTTTGAATGGTTTCCTTTCTGCTCTTGTTATTATTATTTCATTCAAATCTATGTTACAACTTCAGATAAATGAATCTTCCGTCATCTTCCCTTGAAGTTTGAAAAAGCTGGCAGCATACTGCGATCCAAATCCATACCCATATTTTGACAAGAATATAAAGGAGCCGCATTGTTATTCTTCATTTCAAATTTGGGCATTGCGTCCCTCAAGTCCTCGGCGAATTCCAAATCCACTCAATTTAAAGGTCGAGAAGGTGATACACAAGGCCTCTTGAGGCACTTCTGTATGACATTGAGCCATAGGATCTACTGCAGCAAAGTTATGTCTGAGTTGGAAAATATGGTACGAGTTTCGTATCTTCATTTATGTTCTCATCCTAGATCGGAGGCTCGCATATCTTCTTGGTACCTTCATCTTGACGTTTCCCAGGTAGTCACGCATGGAAGACAAGCTAAAGTTTCAGAATGGAGCATTTGCATTTGGATAAAAACCTACATTTGGAAGATTTGGAGCACCAAGTCCTGCTTAATCAAGTCCATTTGGAAGTACTTTGGTCGAACACAGCCATCTTTTTGGTTCATACATTCAGCCTACTTTCGGTGCAACATCTACTCCAGCAAGCCATATTCAACATGGCATATTCAACAATAATTTTCAGAAGTTCATTTAGCACTCTCGAGCAATCCATATTCAACATGGCATCTTCAACAATATTCAGAGATCTATTTAGCATTCTTCAGCAAGATCAACTTTGGTTTCATATTTTTAGTTCAGTTTTACTTTGCGGTAGTATTAGTTCACTTTCAGTTTTAGTTGGTTGTCTTTTGTTCCATTTTTCTAGTACTCTACAAAACTTTGCACAGTTTTGTTCCATTTTTGTTATTTGCACAACCCTCCAACAGTACTCTACATAGTTTTGTTTGTAGAGAAGGCCTTCATGGAGTTTGAGGTAGCTTTAAGCATTTTGTATCAAATCCAAATCACACCCTTGTGAGGGTTTTCGGTTTCAGTTCATTTGTTAGTAGATACACAGGTCTCCTAGCTCCAAGGGTGCACAGATCTCCACCACCAAGAGAGGAGGTTCACAAATCTAAAACAATACAGATATCTCCCTCTATTTTATTCACAACAAGATGACAAACAGCAGTTGTATGGGCATCCGCACCTGCTCTCATATTGCAAGAGAGGAGATTCACAGATCTAAAACAATACAGATCTCTCCCTCTAGTTTATTTACAATAAATATGACAACAACAGCATCATGGGCATCCCCCACCTGCTCGCATCTTAGACCATCTACACCTCGTCCAGATCTTCATCAAATTGCAACAAATCTCGGCACCTCTTAAACCTTTGACATCTCCTCTTTGCAAGCATGGATTCCAAATTAAACCGGGAGGTAGGAAAGCAAGGATGCTTTCCACTTAAACCAGGAGGAATGGACTGTATGGGAGGCCCACGCTCCCCATTATGTATTTGGCAATGTATGAAGTAGATATATTAGATATTAGTATAAATAATGAGTAGCATTTATTGTGCTCGTTTTGGCCTCATCAATGAGGTCCCTTTGTAATTGTTATAAAAAGGCATTTGGCCTCCTAATGAAGCATTTAGTCTTTCTTGTGCCTTTTCTTTATGTCTCTCATTTTTTTTAGGACTGAGTGTTCTTTTGGGTTTCTGAGTTGAGAGGTGAGGCTCTCCTAGCCTCACCTCTTATCTTTGCTAATCTTTGCTACCAGATCTTGGCCATCTTCCCTTAACGGCAGATCAGGATCATTAAGAAAAAACTGACCCAAAAGACCTAGGCATGCTTATAAAACTTCACATTGAAGACAGCCAAAGCTACTCATTCTAGATTTGTGATCATTCTGAGTGAATGAAGTGCACATGTGAATTCGATGGAGGGGACTAGCTGAAGTAAGTTTGAGGGGATAAGTGTTGAAGACTGAACTTGTGCAGCTATTATAAGCTGAATTTCTTACTATTGTAAGCAGGACTTAGTTACTTCTGAACACTCAATGGAATTGCAAAGGATCTTAAGACTACATCTCTCACCCAGTACTCTACCAAGAGGACCAGGAGACAGGCTCGGGGGTCCTGAGAATTGCAGACTAGCTCTTCTCCAGGAGTTGGTTGGGAGGAACAACCTCCTTAAGCTGTTGTCACTTAATCTATTTGATAGGTTCTACTTGTTTAGGTTCAGTTATTATTTTGTTTACTGCTTCAGAAAAGTTTAAGAGTTTCTCATGATTATTATATTGTTATTTTATTGCTGTTAAGGATAAAGAAAGAACAATTGTTTTTTACTATGAAAGTTAGTAACTAGTTAGATTAGGGTAAATCAGTAGAGACATTGCTGAGTTAATTGATAGATATGTAAATTACCCAAACCTTATTTTTCCACGCCCCTTGCAAGGCAGTACTCTAGTACAACAGGTATGCTTAATTCAGATAAGTAGATTTAAATAAAATTGAATGCAGATGTAAATGATTACTTCCACAGGTTTTTATGTAATCTAATTGCATAATTTTAGCTGTGTTTGTAATGTCTATTGAAAATATCTAAATTATCTAATTATAGGTAAAGAATAAATTTAAATAATAAGTACTAGTATGTATAATATTTACACAACCAAAACTAGTAAAGTAGATATTATAAATTCAAGAAGTAAACTTAGAAAAATAATATATAAAAGTAAAATATTTAAATTAGGTTTAACCTATCACACATTAATTTAGGTTATCTAATTACCTAGTTAGTCATTCATTATAACTAGGTTTAATGTAAACAAAAAGTACTAACGCTGCAAACCTCTAGAAATAACTAGGGTTTACAAGAGATCTGTATTATCACACTAGGGTAAAATTCAAGATTTTATAATACTAAAACCTAGCAGTATTTTTCCAGGATTTATTACAGTAATAATTAATTTTACTACTAGTAAAATAATTTATAAACCAAAGATTATTCAAATATAGTCCTTTCATAAGAAACAAAATATCTTACATATCTAGTAAATCTGTCCATTGAAAAAGTAAATAACATTAAAATATTTACAATAAACCAATTATACCTAAATATAAACCAAGCTGAAATACTGCTGAATCAACATTAAGCTGTGAAAAATTCCTTTGTTCATACAAAACAAAACGTAACAAATATAGTATGGCCTGCGGCCTTTTATATTATCTGTCTAGGATTTAAATCTTGACCAAAAATGACTTCTTCAATTTTAAACAGAAGTCACAAAATAAAAAATAAACAACCATTAGTTACAGCTATCAAAGCCCTTCACCATTTCGAAAATTGCTAAAATTACAGCCTTTCAAACTTCTATAAAAACCAAATTAAATTTTCAAGAAACCACCAAGTGGCCTGACAGTATAGTCACGGCTTAGAGCCAAAAAATTAAAAACTATTACCATCTATCTCAATTCAGGCCAAGAAGGCTCAAATTAAAATCATGAATTCGCGGCTGTGAAAGCCACATCCATTCAATACAACAGCCACTAGGGATTTTAAAAATTGCAAAGTAAAATAACAACAGCATAACTAATAACCATGTCTGAGCCATCAACCACCACACATGACGGTTCTTTAATTATTTCCACCATACTTATGTGCAGGAAAAAACCCCAGATGTCACCGAGGCTTACCACGAGAAACTCTCTTCCTGAAGACTCTGGGTAGATATTTCTTTTCAGCTTCAAGTTCGAATTTGGAAAAACCTACACATAGAAAACATTAGCTTTTTAGTTTACCCTTATTTTAAAAATAATAATGAAAAACCTGCTATTTAAAACTAAAAGGAAAATAGGGTGTTTTCACCTTATAAAGCCGCGCAGCAGTGAAGTCGTGGAAGCCACCCAAGCCTAGTTCAATGGCGCACCAGAGAAGGTAAATCCCTGCGAATGGTATTGTGCAGAATGTAGTAAGACCTCAGCCATGACTCCCTTTTTACTATCCAAATCTTTGACACTCCCACAGAACTAAAGCTACCTCAAAAAGGCAACGGCAAAGACAAACAAACCCACAATACTCCTTACACAAGTGAAAACCACTTATAACAGCTATCAGTTTCTTATCTAATCCTCTACACTAACTTAGTAAGGTTACAAGGGCATGTGTGCAAGTTTCTACAGTGGAGGATCGACATCAAGCTATGGTGGCCACAAGCTCTCGGCTCGACCTTTCCATAACCCCCGACAAACAAGCGCAAAGTTAGGGTTTAGGCAAGATATATGGCAGATCGAGTCAATGAGAAACCCTAAGCTCTAATCATCCTCCACGTGTCCTTCAAATTATTTTCAAATGATAGGTATCAGGCTATAGTAAAAAGTCTCAATCATATCCTGCATAAATGACTGGAGTGTTAAGTCAAATCCCTTTTACTTTATTACATTGTAATAATACTTTTCCTTGTTTTGATTTCTTGGATATAACCATAGAATAAATAAAAACAGTTTTTAAACTTGCTCATTATACTAAACAATTTGGAATAATAATATTCTAGCTATACTCTTCATAGCATTCACAATTTTTTAAGACATCATTGATAGGGGTAAATTAATCCTCCCTAGAAGTACCTCACTTAAAACTTGGATTTGGAAAGTGATTTCATTTACTATAGAGTTTTTATGAAAATTTTAACTATAGCACAAGCAATTACAAGTTTTTGCTCTAACGCCTACTATGATAATAATACATTTAGAAATTACAATTTATAACCATTGTAATTGAAAGTTCATATAAAGCTAGGTGTATATACTAGAGAACTAGGTAAGAAGACATGGTTTAGAAGGTTTACTAATATAGAGTTTTAAAAGATTTTAAAGAACTCAAACGAATATGAATAATACCATTGTCCAATCTCTGCACCGAGTCCCTCATGTAAACTAATGCCTATTTTCAACAGAGGTTGTTTAAGATTCAAGGAAATATTGAAGGGTCATTATGCAAATACTTTTAGCAAGCACAATATAATTATTGAAAAGAAGAGCTCATAGAAAACAAAGTTTTATATACAAGAAAACCAAGTAATAGTACATGATTTAGAGAAATCAACAACATGGAGTATTTTAATGTTTACAACAAGAATTCAATTAGATACGAACATAACTATATTCCAATTGCTATAGGGTAGATATGTAAGTATAGGTATATGCATGTGGAACATATCTTTTCTCTTATAAAAATGTTAGGTCATATATTCTTATGAACAGAAGTAGAAGTGTTCTTAAAAATTTCAATTTGAAACATATAAGCATATAGTTGAAAAATACATGAAGAATTAATTGGATCCCATATTGGTGGTAAACTTAATTGCATATAACCCATCCTTTCACAATTTTGTTTTACCATCTTTATGCAGTTTGATAACATTAGCAATATCAACATTACCTCTTAGAGGGTCGAGCTACAAACAAACATTTTGTTTACTAGCATTTTATCCTATGCTAGTGGAGTATCATTCTTGATCTAGAATTTTACTAGAACAAATTGCTTACCTATTTAGAACCTGTAAAAGAACCATCTTTCCACTATGTTAGCTGTAAGCTAAGTAAGCCCCGATATCATCTAAGATTCTTTCCTACTTGACAAAAGAAGACAATAACACACTTAGCATCGGATTAAGATGCATTATTCTTTTCTCACCTTCTGAAAAACATAAACTACTGTGTTTAACATTCCTAACATGGTACTTTAAGATAAACTAATAATTTATACAAAATCAAAGAAAAGAAATGCTCTTTGTTATTTATAACTGCTTGAGTATCTACTAACAGTTAATGGTTCATTGGCAATGACAACCTTGACATTTTATGTTACATGAAAAAATTTAAATTTTTACGATTTTTTGGGTTATTACATGTGGTACCAGAGCACAAGGTTCAGACACTAGCCCTGAACATGTCTCAACTTGCATAAATAGAACAGTAGATTTAAATAAGTATACTAATGTTACTTTTCTTTTTGACTTATACTACCGGAAAAATTTTCTAAGTTAACTGCAGGTATGGAAAGATTGGAAGAATATGCGGATTAGGAATCCCCATTTACTGAACAAAGTAATTCTAAAAGAGAACCCGCACAAAAAGAAATAACTAATAACTCATCTGAATTACTACAAACTATCAAGGAATTAACAACAGAGATGGAAATGGTTAAAAGGGAAAATGAGAGAATTTTGAGAGCTTAGGAGGAGTTAAATCAGATTTTAATGGAAATATTTCAGAATGAGGAAAAAGATAAATGAACCAAGTCTAAAGATATGCCTTACCAACATAAAGATAAAAAGACTAAACAGTTTAAAATCAAAAGTAGCTCATCTTCTGAGGTGTATGGTGATTCACATAAAAAGAATTATCAATACAATAGTGATAGTAGTGAAGATAATCATTATACTAGGAAGAGAAAGTTTAAACCTTATGAAGAAATCTCTGGAGAATTCAAGAAAATCAAGACACCAACCTTTAATGGTGAAACTGAGAAGGGAGAAGAGGCAGAATCATGGCTGTCTGGGATGGAGAAATGTTTTCAAATTTATAACTACTCGAATCAATTGAAAGCCAGGATGGCTATTTATAATCTCACTCGGAAAGCAAATATTTGGTGGCAGGACCTAAAAAGAGTAAAAGGCATTAGGTAGAAAAACATTAATTGGAGTACATTTAAGAAATATTTCAAGAAGAAATTTTTGTTTGAATAGTACTATGAGTAGAGGGCTAAGGAATTTTATGAACTAAAGCTGGGAACAATGAATATTAAAGAACTAAATAGTAAATTTCTAATTCTACTTAGGTATGTGCTGTATATTGTGGACAAGAATCCTAAGGTACATCGGTTTCTCAGCTGTTTACCCTATCATATAAAAGACAAAATTGAGTATGACAATCCGAAAACTTTAGAAGAAGCGATGAGAAAGGAAAATTTTTGTTATGAACGGAATCACAAAAAGGAAACTATGACAAACTGGAAGGCAAAAAGAACTGATAATTTTGAATAGAAGAAGAAAGGTTTTGTACCTAACCGAAATTTTAAGAATAATAACACACGAAATTTTCCTAGTAAAAATTTCCAAGGGAGCAAAAGTAATTCAGAGACCAATCCAAATGGTCAAAGAAATAAAGAATCTGTTAATAATCATGGTAATTATACCAAGAATTTTTAACAAAAGGAACCAATAAAGTGTTGGGAATGTAATGGTCCGCATTATGCATCAATTTTCCCCAATCAGAAGAAGATTGTTAGCAACATACACATGATACAGGAGGAGATGACTGCCGGTGACCTAGCAAGGACAATGCCCAGGATCAATGCAGCATTGGAGAGAAAGAAAGTGGATTATCAAACTTCCATGGTGGAAGTGGAAGGTAAGCTAAATCAAATATCTATATCTATTTTAATTGATTCAGGAGCTATTTTAAGCTATATTTCTCCTGGTTTAGTAGAAAAGTGTAAGCTATCAGTAGAAAACTTTGCAAAGTCTTGGTTAGTCTAGTTAGCTACTAGTGCAAAGAGAAAGTTAATTAGCTTTGTTAATAACTGTACAATAACAATGGATCAGTTTGAAACCTCTGTTAAGCTTAATGTTTTACCTTTAGGTTCATATGATATGTTAATTGGTATGGATGGGCTAGAACAGCATAGGGTAGTACTAAACTATTTCGATAAAATCTTTACTTGTGTAAATAACGATGGAGAAATAGTAAATGTAAAAGGAATACCTAGGAAAATAGCCATAAGATAGATTTCTTCTTTGCAGCTTAAGAGAGTTGTTCGGAAGGGATATAAAGCCTTTGATGTAACAGTAATTAATGAATAAAATACTAATAACAAAGATAAATTAAAACTAGAGGACATTTTGATCCTCAAGGACTATTCATATGTATTTTCGAAAGAAATTCTGGGACTCCCTCTGAACAAGAGTTAGACTTTATTATTGAGTTGGTACCTGGTGTAGTGCCCAGCTCAAAATCCCCTTACTGGATGAATATATTGGAATTAAATGAACTAAAGACACAGTTAAAAGAACTCATCGATAAGAATTATATTAGACCCAGTGTGTCTCCCTGGGTAGCACCTGTTATTTTTGTTAATATGAAGGATGGAACACTGCGACTGTGTATAGATTACCGTCAACTAAATAAAACGACGATCAAAAAGATATATTCGTTACCCCGCATAGATGATCTGTTTAATTAGCTACATGGAGAAACGGTATTCTCGAAGATTGATTTACGATATGGTTACACAAGATCGACAGAAAATTCAAGCAGATCTTAAACGAAATCTAAAGGAGTTCCAGGTAGGTGAACATGTCTTTATTAAGGTGAGACCTAAAAAAAGTTCTCTAAGGTTAGGTAGTTGTGCTAAGTTAGCTGTTGACTAAATTGTCATTGATGCCAACAGGTGTGTGTCACTGTGCCTTGGTATGAGCTTCTGAGGGTAGAGTAAGTGACAGCGTCAAAGGAGACCTTTTGACTTTGTCCAAGCCCAAGTCTGAAGCCCTTGGAGCCCTTGGAACAATGGTAAAAGCCCTGAACACCATGTAGAGTGGTTAAGTACCCCAAGTTGGTTCAATGGTTCCCCAATTGTGTCATTGGTTACCCCCACACCTTGCTGGTTATGAGTCTTCACTAGTGGTAATTCTAACAACAAAATACCCTAAGAACATTTTTTTTCCTAACATATAAAACTCTAATAAAATTTTAATAAGTGATAAAGTACAATCATTTTTTATAAGCACACACATTGGTAATCATTAAAATAACCAAAATAAAATTAAAATATTAAATCCAATATTTTTAACCCCTAATGTCTACCCATTATAACCAAAATAAAATTAAAATATTAAATCTAATATTTTTTAATTAACCCCTAATGTCTGCCCATCTAAAAAGTTAAAACAATTTTTAAAAAAAAGGGTCTTTACCTTTAAAAGTCAACGGCCCCGTAATTAAATTATATCCACCCATACTCTTCCATTACTTACATGTATATTTATTCATCTACATGTTTGGCCACCAACTAATTTGAGCCTCCACGTCAATAATACACCCATCCTGTGAACTTGCATAATGATACTTTTGATTTTTTTTATTCTATTTTTTATTGCGGTTTGGACTGAGAACCATATAAAATACCTTCATTTGTCTAAAAACAAATATATCCATCAATGAGTCTGTTGGGCTCGATTCCTATTTTCCCTCGGGTTCCATTTTTTCGGCTCATTCATGGACTGTGTTGCAAGTATTGAAGTCATATATTGGGAGGTTGCTTAGGGTTTTCAGTTTTATTACACACGTAATGAATATGGAATTCTTCAATCAAAAGTTGCAATTGATGCCATGATACAAATTGATAGAGTCATACAGGACTTCGCAGGCTTAAATCATACTGTACGGCACGAAATCCTTAGGACGGAAATCATTTTATAATATTTCATTTAAATAACAATCGCAGGTCTAATCAACAGAAAACAGGCCGATGCATTTCGAAATTGCCGCGGTTGTATATCCAATCCAATCCCAACTGGGAGCCCAGGGTCTTTGAATTGGAAAGAACCAGTTGGATTCAGCTTTGAAATCTAGATCATGGCAATTCACCATCTAGAAATTTGACAGATTGAATGATTTGGCATGAACTCTAGATTATGTTCTAGATCGAAGAAGTGTTTATATTGACTCTCCACAGCCTATAGGCGCAGTTCCATGAACCTTTCATCCATATTTTTTGAGCCTATGGGATCTAAACTCTGACAGAAGATGCCTAGGAGCTTATGTTTTGTGGTATCAACCTCTGTATCGTGATATGAGAACTGAGAGTGTGATGCAATTACAGCTTGAATGCTTTTCCTTGCTTCACATTGGATTTTTTGTTTTTGCTGCTGTGTCTCCTCCGGTCATCTTCACAGGGATGTCATTGGCATTGTCAGCACCGAAGGATATGGAACGTTAGAACAGAAATCTAGGCAGTGTTTTGTGTTTGATGGACAGTATATTTCTTTCTCCAAGGCCATATTTCTCCCTTGAGTTGGTCGTAATTGATTGAAAAGACAATAAACTTCCATTGCGGCTGATTTTGGACTGTACATTGGTTGCAGCAACAAAGGAGCAAGACATGGTCACTTTGGGCTTCAACAGAGAGGTCACTTTACTACATCAAGGAGCTGAGTTACAACGTTGACCTACAGGTGTTTGTATACAAGAGAATTACTTCCAGTTAAGCTACAGGGCTATTCAAAGACAGCAGCAAATTGATTGAAGTGTTGAGTGGAAAACACCAAAACAGTAGGCACGGTTTGTATCAAAGAATTGGCAGCAACTATCTCTTTGGTTTTTGGTACCAGCATAGAATATATTGAAGACTGAATAGGTTTTTGGGTCATCTTCCACAGTCCTAAATTCAAGCACCAGTAAAAAGTATATATAGGGATATGTGAACAATCTGATGCAATGAGGTCAGTGAAAAGTGTAGTATGTGTATAGTACAGCAGTGTGAGTGTGTACAAGTGTATAGGTACACGCAGTATGATCAGTGATATCAGATGAAATTGTAAGTCATTTGATGATGATGTTGTTTAGTGCTAAAAGAGCTGAGATGCTTTAGTGATTGGGTTTGACGAGCAGTGCGTGGGAGTGATTTATATACAGGGATGATTTGATAGTGACTAGAGTACAGAAGTTATTAGCAGCAGAGTTTGGTGTGTGACAAGTCCACAGGTTCAGCAATCTCTTCTTATCAGGGTGGCATGACGAGGCAAGGAAAGGAGGTCCTAGCCTCCTTCCAGTGGAAGCCGAAAAACTAGGGAGTGGTAGCTTCCTTTAGGTCGCAGCCTATAAATCAAGGGGTCGTAGCCTCCTTCCAGTTGAAGATGGAAAATTGAAGTCTATATAATAAGGCAGTTGTTCCTTTCATCCAGTTATTTCTGGACAACTATCATTAAAAAGGCTTCTGTGGTTTTACCCCTAGAACTTGGGTTTCCATGTTAAAACTGTTGTGTACTGTGCATCTTGCTGTCTTTATACATATTGATGATGTGCTGTGATTGCTGATCAACAACTTGCTTTTGATTAAAGTTTTATATTGTACAAATATTGATTCACCCCCCTCTCAGTATTTCAACAATTGGTATCAGAGTCGGTTCCTTCAGAATAGACTAACCGCTGGAAGGTAATCATGGGGAAATTTGCTAAACAAAGAAAATCTGGAACACCCTTGTTTGATGGGAGCAACTATGCATTCTATAGCATAAGAATGAGAGCCTTCATAGAAGCTCAAGGAATCGAAATATGGCAAAGTATCGAGAATGGGTAAAAAGTACCAAAGACCGTGCCAACTGTTGCAGGTGAGCTAGCTCAATACAACAACAACTCAAGGGACAGAAACCATCTTCTAAGTGCTATAGACGAATCTATATTCAACAAAGTGATGAACTGTCCCTCTGCAAAGGAAATGTGGGACAAAATCCAAACCACATATGAAGGAGACCACAAAGTCAAAGAATCCAAACTTCAAACTTATAGGGGACAATTTGAACAACGAAGAATGAATGAAGATGAAGACATAGCAGCCTATATTCTTCGGGTTAATCAGCTTGTGAATACCATCAGAGGATTAGGAGAAGAGGTTGAGGAGACTATATTTGTTCGGAAAGTTCTAAGAACTCTTCCCAAAAGGTTCAACCCCAAGATCTCTAGTTTAGAAGAAAGAACATATCTAGATACTATGACAGTGGATCAGCTGCATGGAACTTTATAGCTTACGAAATGAGAATTGAACATGAAGATACGTCAAGAAAGGAAGAAGCATTCAAGGTCTTCTCCAAACAAGATGGGAAGAACAAATCAATGAAAGGGAAACTGACAAGTGATGAATCTGATGATGAAGAAATAGCCAACTTTGTTCGAAAATTAAAGAGAGGCACTGGAAAATACAAAGGTAAGTTACCTCTTAAATGTTTTTCATGCGGAAAGATAGGTCATTTTGCTTCTAAATGTCCATATGCAAAGAAATCAGATGGTGAAGAGGATGATAGGTTTAAACCCTACAAGAAGTACAATAATTACAAGAATAAGAACAGAAGAAAGTTTGCAAAGAAGAAAAGTCTCTACACAAAAAGAGACAATAACTCATCCAGTGGTGACTCCGATAGTGACAGTGATTCTGATGATGACGATGAACCAGACAAGGTACTCTTTATAGAAATAATCTCGGATAAGGATCATAATAGTAAAGAAGAATCTGAAGATGAAGGAGAGGTAGATCTTGAGGCTGAACTTGTAAGCGCCTTGAAAGAGCTGAAGAAAGTCAGGAAAGAAAATAGATTGCTTAAGGAAGAGGAACAACGATTTGAACAAACCATTGTTGACTTGAAGACCAAACTAGAAGAATCCAAACGAGTTGAAGACTCTCTCACTGAACAAATAATGACAAATATAAGAGAAAAGGAGATCTGTGAGGCTGAGATAGTATCTCTGAAGAACAAGCTGCAGATGAAAGATATCACAAAGGGTTATGACAACAGTTCCAAGGTTCTAGAACAAATCATCAGCAATCAAAAGTCATTCTTCGACAAGACCGGTATAGGATACAAGTAGAATACAAATGAAGCCTCAAGCTCAATGGTGACAGATAATGAAAAGAAGCCAAGAAGGTACGCAGAAGTTGTCAAGGACTACAAGAATGAAGAAGAGATCAAACGTCAGCCAAAACAACCTGTATTAGAAAAAGGGCCAGCAGAAAGATCAGATCACAGAAAAGCACCTCCTCCATATATTCCCAAGTATGGATACTTCTTCTATGGGCATTTCTTTACATGTGGAAGATTTGGACACAAAGCTGTAAACTGTTTTCAAAGAAGAAACTTTGAGACAAGGAATAACCTTGCAAGCCTTAGACGACCACAGTACAACAACCGATTTGATCCCTTGAGATCAGAAATAGAATGTTATAAGTGTAACAACTTTGGTCATATGGCCAGAAATTGCAGAACGAGGATACCAATAGTAAAAAATGAGGACTTGCCCAACAAGGTGTGGATTAAACACAATAACAACAACTATGAATGTCGTATTGCCCTTCAAGCTCAAAATCACCGCTCTAGAAAATGGTATGTTGGTAGTGGTTTCTCCAAGCATATGACAGGTGACAAAGATGCTTTCTTCAATATTGAAAAAGATAAAGGATCTATATCATTTGGAAATAACAATTCAGCAAGAGTATCGGGAAAGGGCACAGTAAAGCTCAGAACTAAAAACTCCTT
Organism: Pseudotsuga menziesii; assembly: GCA_001517045.1. Taxonomy (NCBI): domain Eukaryota; kingdom Viridiplantae; phylum Streptophyta; class Pinopsida; order Pinales; family Pinaceae; genus Pseudotsuga; species Pseudotsuga menziesii. Next base: position 22,359 of record LPNX010361800.1, on the reverse strand, counting down.
GGCTGAAAATGTCTTGCTGGTAGATAACATGAAACATAATTTGCTAAGCATCAGTCAGATGTGTGATCAAGGTCATGAACTCATCTTCAACTCAAAAGGATGTAAAATAAGAAAGCAAGGATCAAGGAAGTTAGTAGCCACAACCACTAGGACTCCAAACAACATATATGTGTTAGATGAGATTGAGTCCGAAAAATGTCACTTGGGAAAAGAAGATGAAAGCTGGCTTTGGCACAGAAGAATGGGCCATATACATTTTGACAATTTGGTCAAAATCTACAAAAACCAAGCAATTCGAAATATGCCAAAAGTCACAAAACCTGCTAACTCTGCATGTGAACGGTGTCAACATGGAAAACAAACAAGAGTGCATTTTAAGACGAAAGAGCATTCTTCTACAAAACCTTTGGAGCTTGTTCACACTGCCCTATGTGGACCAACCAAAAGAAAAGGATTGAATGGTGAAAAATACTTCATGCTACTTATTGACGACTATACCAGGATGACATGGGTATGTCTTCTCAACAGGAAATTAGAAACATTTGGATGTTTCAAAACATTCAAGGAACTGTTCAAGAATGAAATGTTAGAATAATCAAACCCATAGTATTACCCACTTAGACATTAATTCATTTATTTTTGTCTTATTTGCCTAGTTCATGAGTCCCACCATGTTCAAGTTGCTAATTGCCTATCCATAGAGGTCAAACTTGCCATCTTTGACTCATGTAGTGCTTGGGAAAGCCTTAGGAATCAAATCTACTTTATTCCTAGCCTCCTAGGTGCCCTTCTGCTTTTTCTGCTTTGTTGACTGCTTTTTCGGTTTTTAAAGCACATAAGGAAAGCAAGACTAGGTGAGGTGAACCTGTTTTATTCCCCTTTCATCCTCCACTCTTTCCTCCATGAAAAAGCGTGTATGAGCTTCCATTTCACCCCTCATTAGCTTGCCCATGCACCCTTGACAATTCGTGAGCCTCATGATAGATTTGGGATCAGCTTTTTACACCTATGGGGGATTTGCCTATTTTGGGTAAGCCTGCTTTAAGCTAGTTTTGGATGCTTCCTCATGCATTCGATTTCTTCATGTATTCTATTTATTCAATAGCCTATGATATTATAGGGTTGGCTATTGTACACTCAGTCAATATAATTTTGTGTTACAGCTCCATATTCAGTCTCCATTGTTAGCAATTTTGCCTGATCAATTGATAATTGTTGTGGTAAAATTAATCTATTGCTGGCCTGAATTTATACATGGTATCAGAGCCATTGTATTTTG
>LPNX010361800.1:0-18535 GCA_001517045.1 Pseudotsuga menziesii | reverse complement strand
CAATCTATGGATTCAAGGTTATGAGTATCAATTTGGTCCCTCTGGTCCGTCCCCAATTTGGCCATGAGAGGATTTAATTCGGTCATGAGAGGATTTAACATTATTTCGCCCATGAGGACTTCTGAGGGCGCCTAGTTGGCAACGTGGGTGTCTTGATTCTTGGGCCAGGACGTTCAAAGCCTGGATTTTGGGGATGGATAAAAGTAAACTAGGAGCTCTACCGCTGTTGATGCCTCTACTGTCTCTGTCTTAGATGCTGCTCTCTCGTATAATATATAAGATATACCTATGCTGGTGGTGCTACTCATGCTAGCTCACCAAAATTTAGATTGATATCTCGCCCTGCCCATGGAACAAGAATTTGGTCGAATCTCAAGTCTGCCACATGCTTTCCATTCCAAAAAACTTCACAGTTTTGCATGATTCGATTTCCTTCTAGTACTCTGTGCTGGTTGGGTTTTCCATCTATATTTTCACTTAAATGAGGAATTTGTGTAATGCAATTTAGTTGTTTTGGCGGATAGGTGTGATGCTTGTAACTGCAAATCTAATTCTTTAAGCCCGCGTTGAAATATTTGTAGTTACATATTTTATTGAAAGCACGTTTGAGAATAGAAATTTCAGAAAACGAGGTCAAACATATAAATCCATATCTTACTAAAAAGAGTTGGTATTTGTTTTTATCTAATTATTGGTTAAGAGTTTTTAAGATGGAAGGAATTAAAAGAGTAGGTTAATTGCTATAGAGTTAAGAAATAGTTATTCTTTAAATTACTTTTAAGGTTTTTTTAATTGGTTAAACTTTTTTTAGAAGTAGGAAAATGGGTGAAATTGTGTTAGAAGTTGGTCAACTACTTGTTATTTTAAATGATTTGATTTTTTTGAATAATGAGAGGAATCAATTTGCACTATCTATAACAAATTTTGGTCCACTTAAAAAAAATATCAAATTCAAAATAATATATATATATATATGCCCGGATGTGGGTGACAATAGCACGGACATCGGTGCACCCAAAGCCATCGACACGTGTCCTTCACCTCAAACGACGACACATGCAAACAGTCAGTGAGACTTGTGAGTCGTGCAAAATTCCATGTACTGTTTGTCCTATATCAATGGTGACATACGTTGTATATCCATCTCATATGCCATGGAAACTTTTTGAGTGCATGTAAAACAAATATCTACATTATATATCTTTATCCTATTTCATTTGTTTGTAAATAGTTGAACTTTGTACCTCAGGCTTGGGTAACCCATTTGGAACTATTTTCCTTAGTGGTCTGGGCTTAAAGATGAGAAATTCTTAAAAAATAATGTTAATGGTGCCTATGGATGTTTTCAACTAACTCTAGGATGCATTTTTATTTTTATTTTCTTTTTCCCCGGAAGAAACCTAGGCGCTCAACCCAATATTGGGGGAACCACCTAACGGCTGCCAATAAGTGCAAGCCTGACCCTATGGACCCAACCAGAATTGAACTCAAAACATCATGACAGAGGGCCAGCTTTGGCTGGGGGATCCGACCGATTGGGCTACCCATCAGGACTACATTTTGATGCTTTTATTGAAAGAGTGTAACAAATGTTCTTACCAATGTGTGATTTACTTCCTTTGCATGTTGGCATGCAATACATTCTGCCGGCACAATATTGGACAAATAGAAAGGTGTTTGGAAGAATTCCTTTAGAGGCTATAACGATATGCTTTTATTTTTCTACAGATTTTGTAAGCATTTCGATGGCTATGCATATGGGATAGAATATTAGAGTTTAAAGATTATGGGCATGTTTCTGCTTGCAAGGCATGTAACAATTTCCTGTAGTCGATATATATTTTCAATGTAAAATTTTGATTTTGAGAGAGAATGTTGCAGATTTGCCATCTATTATCCATTGAAGAATAAGGTTTCCATCGTGATGACAAGGATATATTAGACATAAACAATATGGATATATGGCTCCTCCATGCCTTAATGGACAATTATAAATTGCACCAATAAGGATCTGGATAGATACTGAAAAAATTGGATGTTTCCCCTTCCTGGAGACATGCAGTACAACTTTAACCCAATTCGATTACATGCACCATTCTTTAGCTTTGATTTCGAAAATCCCTATACTTGTGATCTGTCTCTCTAATATATAGTTTGCTGCATGGACACATAATCTTGTAGATGTGTTTTTGTTGTCAAGGGTCCCTGGGATCCTTGCTGGATTTTCACAAAGAGATATGGTGTTTCGTCTTGTGGGACTGCTTTGCTAGGGAAAATATCTTGATAGCATTATGGGTTAAGTCAGCCCCATGATCCTTGATCCTTATATCGAACAAGAATCATGTCTCTCCTATGTATGTTTTGTTGCATGGACACGTAATCTTGCAGATGCCTATTTGTTGTTGAGGGCCTATGTGATCCTTGATGGATTTAAGCATCCCTATGATAACATACCATTAGAGGAATGCTAAAATCCCTCCAATGGTAACATCCCTCTGATAACATAACATTAGATGTATGCTAAAATCCATCAAGGATCCCATGGATCATTGAGGGCAAAAAGGTGTCCACAAGATTGCATTTGTGTTGAAAATCGTATATAGGAGAGATGAACCGCTTGTTTGAAATAAGGATCAAGGAGCATGGGGAAGACTTAGCCCATAATCACATCAAGACCTCTACCTTAGCAAAGCATTCTCACAAGATGAAACACCATATTTGTCTTGAGGATGCCAAAGCCATTATGAGAGTAGATCATTACTGAAAACGGTGTCTAAGAAATGCTATAGAATAGTAAAGCATCTCGAGAATTTAAATTGGGATGGTATACTAAAGATTTGTGAGAGCTGAATTCCTTTATTCCAGCATCAAAGAAATTATATAAATGGGTAAACTCTCAGTAGTCTAGAATTTGAAACAAAAGGTTACTATGTTTATTCTTGTTTTGTCTCCTAGCTGGCATGGGTTCTGCTCACTACTACATTTCGATCCAAAATCCAACGGAAAAATCTGACGGCGCGTGGATTTCTCTTTTTAAACTTACCAAAAATCACAAGGATACATTTTTTTTTTGTAAATGTGGCCACAAGCGTCAGTGAAGCGACGACTATTCTCATAACCGTCAGTTAAGCGACAGAGCGTTAGTAAGCATCGCTTAAGCGACGACGCCTTTATTGGACTTCTCTAAAGGTCAACGTAGGATTATAATGATTACAAGTAATTCAATACATTAGCTAACTATTAAGATACAAGTACCATTTATCTTTCACCTACCCACTTATATTTCCCTCCTTCTAGACTTATGATGATGTATCCTTGACCCTAAAAAATAGCTCATGGGGTATACCCACACCATCTTCTCAACTCCAAAATTACATGAAGTCAAGCATTCCTTAGAAAAAAAAGCCCAACTTTGGAAACACATGGAGATGTTAAACAATCCATTAGATTGCATGAATTTGGTGCAACACAATGCATATGACCATCTTTGGGTCTCTCTATAGTTATGGAGTGAATTATAGACAACCCACCTCATGGAATTAATTGGCAATTTAATTAGTTTTTAATTCCGCCAGAGTGCGAAAGAAGAATTATTATTATTATCATTTTAAAGATTAATAACGAAATTCATGCTTCCCGAAGAGAGACGAGTGTAATTTTATGAAATGGAATAAAAGAGAAAAATTAGAACGAGCTCGGTTTGTGGAGGAGGGACGACAAACCCTGCTCCCTTGTTCTCATCCTTGATTGGCGTGGCAATTATTTGTTTGTGATCGATCTTTGAACGGCTTGTCATCTTCGGCATCCCATGCGATTCGAAACTTCAGATCACCGCGCCTTTTGACAAATTTGGGGCAGATATAGATGCAAATGCAGGCTCTCTCTGACAAATTTGGCGGAGATTGAATCCAACACTTACGCACGAATTTGGTAGGTGTTCATTCTCTTTTGATGTCGCCGATTTTGTCTGTTTTTCGGAAGAATTTGGTGGACATGCTCTGTTCTTCGACAAATTTGGCAAAGGTTAGTGCTTTTTTCTGTGCATGTTCTTGCAGATTTGGTCCTGTTGTCAAATTTGTCCGAAACAAGGATAAATTTTCATGCAGTTAGCGGGGATTGAGTCTTTCCTGGCAGGATTTTTCCTAGTCTATTGTTGAATAATTTGATCAGCATTAAGTAATATATAGGTGACGTCTCCGGAGAAATTTGCCTGGATTAAGGCCCTGCTATATATAATTTGTAGTATAGAGTATTATCTCAAAATTGGCGTAGATTAGAGGAAAATAGTGGTTAAATCAGACGATTCGACGGAGAAGATTTAGGAAATTGAGGAATCACCAGATCAATCAGAGTTTCATCCTAAGTCCAATTACTAAAATCGTGTGTCGACGAATTTGGCTCGAATACACGGGGTTTGTAATTTGAATCTAGGGTTATACAGTTAGCTTGACGTGATGTCGAAGATTTTACAGAGGATCAGGAAAATTTCAGAGTAGGGTTGCTGTATAGATGGACATGGTGGGAGTGGATAGAGAAGGGGGCAGCATTACCGTTGTCCAAGAGGCCACGGCTCATTTAGATCCTTTCATCAAAGAGGCTTGAAAGGGAGAGGAGGGAACGAAATAGTTCTATCATGGTGCGGCTTCTCGAATTAGCAAGGGCAAAATCAGAATATTTTCCCCGCGACATTACACGGAATGTGAACGGGACAGGGGATAACGGGTGGCTCATCCGGTTCTTTGATTCGGCATTTTTCTGTGAGTGGATTGTAGTAAGCTATTTGTACAAACATGAGCATCCAGGAGTCAGAGACTATCTTTGCAACAGAATGTATACTTTGCCACACTCCGGTATCGAGAGCTACCTTTTTCAGATTTGTTACATGCTCGTGCACAAGCCTAGTCCTTCACTCGACAAGTTTGTTATCGACATGTGCACTAAGTCTCTTAGGATTGCACTTAAAGTATACTGGTTTCTTATGGCAGAGGCCGAGGATTCAGAGGACAATGAGGGGATCAGCAGAATCCAGGAAAAATGTCAGATGGCTGCCACTTTGATGGGGGAGTGGCCGCCCTTAGTCAGGCCTCAGAATAATCTGCCTAGTCCTAGGAGCCGGAATCGTGTATTGAATAAGCTATTTTCTTCAAAGCAACAGCTTCTGTTTCTTACTTCACCACCTCATAAATCTCAGCCACTCGCATCTCCTATTGCTGCTACAAATAGTAACAGTTAGGAGGAAAACAAAATCGCTACAGATGAATCCGACTCATCATTGAAAGTTTTCAAGAAACTCATGCTTCGACCAAAGGTGAGGGATGCACTGTTCAGAAAATTCATTGACAAGGAGGATGAAGAACAGGACAAAACAAAAGAATCAGCAAAGGAGGCTAACCAAGAAAGCTTTTTTCAGAGGTTACCAAGGGACAACAAAGAAAAGGATTAAAAAGTAGGTCGCAGTGAAGAACTGGCAAATTCTGAAGGATTCTTCAGGCGATTGTTTCAAGACAGAGGTGATGCAGAAGAAAAGGTTGGGGCCAAATCAGGGGAAGAAGATGAAAAATATGGATTTTTTCACAGGCTTTTCAGGGAGAAGAGCGAGGACCGTGAAAAGAGATATGGGCATGATAAGGCTGAGGATGATGATAAGGGCAATGCCAGCTGTGATGAGGATGAGGGTTCTAATTTCTTGTCGTTTTGGAGGATATTCAGGATTCACCCCAAAGATGAGAAGACCTTGTCGACTTCCATGGAGAATTGTTCCTTAAGTACTCCTGAAAGTAGTCCTGGAACTGAGAATTTTTTCAAGAGATTATTTAGGGATCGTGATCAATCTGTTGAAGATTCTGAATTATTTAGTCTAAAGTGGCAGAGGGAGGTTAGTCTAAATGCGATTCCTTCATCTTTTTCACCTTTTGGAGTATGCTTAGTTTGTGGTTGCCTTTTGTCTATAGTTTTTGAACTCTTTCACCTTTATTATGTAATATGAAGCAATGCTTGTTTTCCAATGATGCCGGATATTGAAAATTTGAATAATTTAACATAAGATCCACTAGCTATTTAATTTTGCAATTTCCTTATGACATAGGCACCATCTGGATCTGTGTTTTTCAATGCATTGGAGGGATAAGTTTCTAGGAATACTTTTCATAGGTAGTTGCTATGAATATGCTTGGTTTTGATACCTTGTTCTAAATTTGTGATGGGAGATTTGGTACAAATTTATCATTGTTTTCTGCTGCAAATCCAGAGGCCAACTTGGTATTTTTGAAAGTGAGGACTAGGTCCAAAGAGAGCACATTAGAAAAGCCACATATTCACAGATTATAACAGAAAATACAAAATAGGTCATGCCAAACAATGTTTTTAGTGAAAAGCTCAACCTATCACCTCTTTTACCCATCTATATGTATATGATTAGTGTATATGTTTATTTTTGAACTCAAATTACAAACATTTGGATGCATACATGCAGTATACTCACATAGAATCATGTATATGTATTTGTGCATGCACACATATGCTTGTGGGTATGGGTGCAAGAGAGAAACTTTTATGCATGAAGTAGCATGGAGATTGAAGTCGCTAATAACCTTGGGTTATCTCTCGGTTGTCTCAGTTTTTGAAAAATTGGCTCTTTTGCAATTAAAAATGGCAGTGCATTAGTTTTGGGTAGTTTTGTTGTTCTAGTTTAATCTACAAGAACGTGCTTGCCTGAAATGTGTAATTGAAGGAAAAAGGATTATGGGTAAATTTTTTTGTACTTTCTAATACGAAAGTGCATATGCTTGAGTCAAGCTTTTGATGTTTGTTGCTTTTAAAGAAATTATGATTATCTAACCTTGTCTTGCTTAGTTGGTGAATTCAAGAAAATTTACATTTTATTCTTAATGCTGATCTTTATAGCATTTAGTAGCACCTAAATGTTAGTGCTAAACATGGGTTTGTAAAGTTTTTGGCCAAAAATGTTATAGATTGCAATTAGCTCTTTGGTTCTTCAGGATGCGGAGCTAAAACTTTTTTCCTATGATCTTTTTCAATGGTTGCTTATGTACTGCACATAATATTTTGTTGGAACATAGAGCTATTGCTATCAGTCTGGACATCCAGGTCTTGTAAATTTACATTCTTTGGCCAAAATTAGATTTTGTTGTGTATGGACGTATTTTTGTCCATGGAATCTGTTACTTTATGTTTTCTGAAATGATATACTGGATATTTGTATATGATTTGCTTATATTGTACTAATATTTTGGCTGTGACTATGAAAGTCTAGTTAGTATCCTCTTTGTTTTTGCTAGTGTTCCACGGGGACGCGTCCCGCAGGGTCGCGGACGCGTTTCCACGTTTCTTGCATCCCAGGGACTTGGGGACTCCTGGGCGAAACTTTCCCTCTCCAACCATGCTCCTGTGAATTTTTTTTTAATATTTTCCCATTATTTTCACATTTTACAATTCCTACTTGGTACTGCATAAAAAATAAACTGATATATTTAGTATTTACATTGCACAATCATTAATATACATCAAATGAATTATTATTTTTGATATTTTATTTTATTTTTATAATTTTAGAGACGTCCCCACGTCCCCCCCGAATATCCCTAAATTTGGGGGTGGTCTCCACGCGTCCCGAATGTGCGTTTCCATGCTCCCGCGTCCCCCTGTCCCATAAACTTAGGGGAACATTGGTTTTTGCATATTTCGAGATTCTCAAATATTGTTGTGAGATTATTTTCAGTTTGATGTTGTCTCTGAAGCTGTCAGCTTGTAGGAATAATGTAGCTTATAATTTGCTTGTATGCCTGTCTTTATGTATTTTAAGGAGTGATTTTTTTGATATTGGTGTAGAAACGGCCAGGATCTCCAAGGCAGCAGAGTGATAGGTCATCTGCTAAGCCACCTTTGCCAATCACATCTCAAATTCGAAAAGGGACTTACCATGTGTCTTTGGATTTTGTTCAATCCCTATGTCATACATCATATGGTTTGGTGGATGTGTACCCAATGGAAGATCGTAAAAATGCATTGCGGGAGGTACTCTTCAGATATTGTTCCCTTGCCTTGATAATTTTATCATCTTGGTATTAAGGTTCTGCAGCATTATTATAGCATGTGATGTATTTAGATGTTTTAATTTTATGTTAGTTTATGAATATTATTTTTTGGAAAGGAAAATTAGCTGGTACTGAAAGATATATATTTTACTTTTACAACTTATTTCTGCAGTCATTGGCTGGGCTAAATTCCTTGCTGGCATCATCCCAAAGCAGTGGAGGTATTCTCTAAATTAACTCACATAGATTTCTTTTGAAGATTCTGCTGTATTTCTTCTCTATGCCATTACCATGCAATATTTATATTCTTATGAAAATGTAACTGCATGTATATTTAAGTCTGTTTCGACATGTTGGGTTTCTTTTTCCCAATTATATATTGTTATTTCTGACATTAATTGAAATATATTTTTTAATCAGAATGGGTAAATATTTTTGTATTAAAGGGCTAAAGAATAACAGCAAAAATGATACAGTCCAAAGTCGGTAGCCAAAATGCTCTATCTTCTGTAGAGCAACTCCACAAAATTTTATCCTTAGCATACCTATACTGTACTGTATTTACTGCATTCACAAAGTATTTATAGCTATACTGTCGAATAAACTGGCTTAACCAAGCAGTGCAAGTGAAATACATAAAGACCTAAGAAGCTAAGAGAATACATGGCCACTATGGCCTTTTTTCGTCTGCTGCTTGTCTTTAACAGGTCCCTGTGCACTCAGCACTTCCATGATTGCCATTGATGTTTGCTGTATGGTGTTCTCTTCCCTCATCTTCGAACAAACAGAGTGACCAATCTGAGACTGTACTCCTTGAGTTAATCCCAGGATTATACTGAAGTGTGCCTTGGAATTACTGGCCAACTTGTCTATTTTTTCCTCTCTGCTCCTTCTCTACCTTCTAACTCATCCTGCCTTACATCCTGCTGAGTGAAATGGGAGGTGAGGCAGTCAGTTGATCCCTTCATTTCCTCCATCCCTCCCAACTGTTCCCCAGGTTGAGGGGCTGGCCATACCAATACACAGAGAAGATCTTGACAGTTAGAAATAACTCACCCCACTGAGACAATTTTTACCCAACACAGGATTAAAATCACATAACAGAGAACTGTATACCAACACTCAGAGAAGATCTTGACAGTTAGAAATAACTCACCCCACTGAGACAATTTTTACCCAACACAGGATTAAAATCACATAACAGAGAACTGTATACCAACACTCAGAGAAGATCTCGAGAGTCAGAAATAACTTAACCCACTGAGACAATTTTTACCCAACACAGAATTAAAATCACATAAATGATAACAGAGAACTATACAAAATTACAAATGGGGAGTTACAGCCTCCCCATCTCTGTCGAAGCATAACATTAAACCTCTGCTCCTATCCCGATGGGAAGACAGACAAAAGAGACCACAGGCAGGGTTGTTACCTCTCTTTGTTCCCAATAAATTCTGGTGAGCACCTTCTATGCCATGCCTTCGTGCTGCAAAGCATTACTCTTCATCAAAACCATCCTCACCCTTGGCATCTACCACTAGAGATATCCTACCAGATTTGAGAAAAAGTGAATACAATGCCATAAAGAAGACAGCAAACGAAGGGAGGAAGGAAATGATGAGGGGGCCAAGAACAAACAATCAATTCAAATCCAATGCAAACTATTATGAGCAAGGAGTCATTAGATCAAAACCACTGGCAGACAAGCTTTCTGCCATTGATGGAGGATGAATAATTTTATGGTTTGGCGCTGCAAAAAGACACATAGGATCCATCATGATAAAGAAGGTGAACATCCTATCTGCAATGATGCATGATAAAGAAGTGGCCTCCACCCATGACAGAGGTGCTTCTGACAGGAATTTAAGTAGGGGTTTATTCAAGCCTAGCCATCATTTAGAGAAGATTCAATCAAAGGAACTGTAGAGCATTAAAGGAGTTACATAATGGTCAAAGAAAAGAAACCCGAGTGCTTTCCTGATACACCCAAGGGAAAAGATGAGCCACTGCATGAGGAGAAGAAGTATTGAAACTTGAACCTATCACAAGGTCAATATGAAGCCATTGAATGTTTAAGTAAAAGTGAAGGTATGTTAAATAGAGTAAAACTCAATTTAAAATGGGTTCCATTGAAGAGGAAATGAAATATATCAGGGGTTTGTTCTTACTGATATAGAAAATTCCAAGTTCCAATCTTTGTGATAAATTGTTTGTGGGAGTGACAATCTCTTTGCTATGTGGTTAAAATGTTTGGTTAACACATTGTGCTTTTCACGATTTTGGGGACACCGGGACATCTGGGTGTATCCATACTTCTCAAATATCCGAGTGGATCTGTGTTTGAATTTTGTATCTGAACGCATTTCCATGCAACTTAGGGTTCAATATTCTTTAGATCGTAGAGTTCGTCTATTTACGTCACAGTCATGCAGAGTGCTGCCCTAATCTTCAACATAATATCACAGTCATGCAGAGTGCTGCCCTGATTTGTCCACTTGTGTATAATGATCTACAAGAGTGGCATACATTTGGTCTCATCCCCTTAACCAGTGGTTCAAATGACCTCCATGGCACTGTCCATGGCTTCATAGAGAAATAATCCATTATGAGTTTCTCACTATCATCTTCTGTAGGATTTGTACGAGTGGCTCAAAAAATGTAACAACTTCCCCAACATCCCTCCCAAAACATATGAAGCTTTTCAATTTGAATGCCAGTACCCACTCATAGGCCACAAACATCTCTTTCAAAGCTAGTTTTAACTTTTTGTATAACAAGACACTACAAGGAAATGAAGTTGGTGGCAAATTGAGTGACAACAGAGCAAACAAGCTCATTCCCTTTAGTGTGAGTTCTCACCACACCAAGTACGATGACTATAAATATATTTGGTGGGGGACTTAGTGTTATCTACAATTTCTTGTGCTGTGATTAAACTCGAGGTTTCTCTGTATGGAGTGATTACCAAATAGGTTGGGTTAAAAAGTTTCAGTAGAACACAAAATGGAGCTCAGATTCATCTTGAAATCTGCAGATGAAACTCAAAAAACTTCCCCGAAATTTTGAATGAATCCTTGGGGAAAGGGCAAGCTTGAAGTGTAATAATTCAAAAAATTAAAAACATCTTAGAAACGTCTAAACTCTGTAGAATTCAACAAGAGCATGGGTTGAGGATGGCTTACTATGCATGCTTCTGTGGAGTGCAGATCATAGGATTCATGGTTTGTTTCCTTTGCTTGTAGCAATGTTGAATGTAAGTAAATTTCCCAGAAGAATCTATATCAGATCCAGCTCCTGTGCAAGAGATTATGATGGGTTTAAGTTGTGCAAAGTTCAAACAATTGATACCTCAGTTTACGGAAGAAGGCAGGAATAGATTAAACCCATAAGAGTTGAAGCCATTTAGTCCTTGTCCTTTGAAACCTTAATTGATGTTTGTTGTAGCTTATGATACCACGTGAACATGGTAAGCAACAATGCACCACTTGATCTATAGAGTCTGCATTAATTTTTGGTTCAATTTTGTCATGCAATGTCAAATGAATAGATGCAACACTGCCCACGAATTAATTGATCTTTTCTCCAGTTGAATTAATGTTGGTCTCCACTCCTATTCATCAATTTGTTGCACGTCAGTGTTAAAGCATAGGGATTCAACATACATGCATTGTGACATCCTTTATCATGTAATTAAAGTGTTATAGAATGTCACCAAGGCCTTGTTACCATGTTAAAATGTTAGGCCATCATTAATGTGTGATTTGTGCCCTAGTTGTGTGAGCTGTAAAAAATTAGCTTTGAAAAGTGTGTTCTAGCTGTTGTTGCTAGTGCAAAAATCCGGTCTGGAAATGAGGTTTGAATTTTGTAAGTGCCCTATTAATTGCCTAGTCTGATTATTCAGAAAATTTGTTCTCCTATAACTAGATAGTGAAATCCAGATAAAAAGTCAGTGGTAACTAGGGTTAGATTAGATGCTTGAGATTAGGGATTTTATGTTTTTTAGGGATTGGGACACAATTGATCTACACACAGAGCCGGCTTAAATGGTAATGTGATTGTGCCTGTTACTTTCTTTATTGTGTGAGTGGAGATCATCAAGAAGTGTTTTAAATTTTTAATTGAGAAAAGAATATCTTTATGACTTAGAATCTAGCCAAAGGTTTTGATGGATTCAACCATGACTTCAAATCTTTATCCTGACACAATTCATGAAGTTACAATCTACAAAAGAATCATTGAAGGGATTTGATCTGAAGAACAAATCATTTGTAGCCTAGACACTCAGATTTGCAAGGAAGAAGAGGAGATTGAATGGGGAAAGAAAGAAACATTGAAGATGCCTAGTTCAACTGCTTGAACATGTATTCATCCCTGCATTTTAGCTCCTCTTAAAAAACAGCATTGTTCAAACGACAAACAATATTTTTTTTTTGAGAATCTTAAAGTGCTTTTATAAAAGTAGGAAGCTTCTCACTTTTCTAAATATAGCAGCAATAGGCAACACCCTCCTAAAAATAGGAACAATGCACCCTATAAAAACAAAGTAGTCAAATTTATGAAATAGCAGAGATTAACATCCAATACACTCTTTTGCCAAGATTAAAATCAACCAAGACATCTATAAAAAGCTGCGATGCCTCTTCCAGAAGTAGTACAGACTTAACTAAAAATAGCTTACCAAAGTCTTTTGACTCCAAACTGACTCTTAAGTTTGACTCTGCTTTTTGAGGAAATTGAGTTGTATAAGCACTTCTAACATCACCTTGAATCATAATCATGATTTTGATTTTCATGTCAAACTCAGGTTAGATTTACACAGTGAGTTTCGGTTGAGTCAAATTGACTTGACGAGTTTGACTCACAAGTCTCACAAGTCAGACTTGGTTAGTTATGTATGAAAGGCATGGGAATTTATAAAGAAACACTCATTTTTCTCTTTTTTTTATCTGATTTCACAATACCACCATTGGACTTGTCTCCTGCTTATCATTCATGGATTTTTATAGTATGTGGTGTTCAATTGAAAATTTATATCATATGTAAAATATGTTTTTCACTGAAAATGTATTTTGAGTTTTTCCAGTCAACTCATGAGTCTTTTATGAGTTTGAGTCAACTCTTACTCTTCCACCTTGTTGAGTCATTTTCCGTGTTGGTTCTGGTAAATTTTAAAAATAGTCTTCACACGCCCAATATTATCTACAAGTTTTTGACATGGATAGTGATGCTTTAATTTACAGATATCTCATCATTGTCTCCACAATTGCAATGATGCCATTTTAATTATAGTAGTATGCTCCCTCATGCCGTGTACTGACAGTTGTCTCCTTATGTAAGGTATTGAAGATGCTAGAATCAGGTTTTTCCTTATACAATATAAAGTGTGCTAGAAAGTGATCCTTATCTCCAAGAGCCAAGTCCACATGCAAAGCATTGTGATTATGCACTGTCCTGATGTATATTTTCTTGAATTTTTGGTATGACAACTGTCTTAGGGGGTGCTGAGCTTAATTCTCACATGCATAGCTGAACGTATTTCTCACATGCATAGCCGAACTTAGCATCATTGATTCTTGTGTTTAGGCTGTTGGTTCCTAGGTAACTTATTTTTTCTCAGATTGCTCTTGGCATTTTTATTATTTTTCTGTAGTTCTTTTCTGTACTTAAGTCCATTATGCTAATTTAAACTTGTTCTGTGGATTAAACCCATTGAATGGTCCCACACTTGTACTTTTTTCACAAGCTTCCCAATATACGATTGTAACCAACAGATCCCTAAATATTGTTGCTAAACTTATCTATTCAAGCATTTCCTTTATCCCTATGGCTTTCCATAGGACCTCTAGTGACTTTGGGGATGGACTTCAGCCTTGACCAAATTTTGGCTGAACAAATGTGGGGGCAACAATGTGTCTTGCTGGAAACCCTTGTTACTCAACAATTGAACTTCCAGAATCCAGACTATAGTGATACATCATACATGATATGATGTCCAAGTGCGACCTTAGTCTCAACACACTATATGCACCAGCAAGCTCCCAATATTCATTGGATCTTCAGGCTAGAAACCAAATTGTCTGTCCCAATGTTTGGCCATCTAGCATTTGTATTTTTTTTTTAAACACTTTTAGTCATCGGTTAAGCGACAGCCTGTAGGTGATTTTAAAAAAAAAAATTCAATACCTTCGCTTAACCGATGGTTCAGTTTTCAAAATCCGTGGGATAGCCATCGCTTAAGTGATGGCCTGTAGGCGATTTAAAAAAAAAATGCAATACCATTGCTTAACCGACGTTTAAGTTTTCATAATCCGTCGAATAGCCGTCGGTTAAGCGACGACCTATAGGTGATTAAGCGACGGCCTGTTTAAAGTTTAATATGAATTAGATGTCGGATAACCAACGATTTACATTTAACCGACGGTAAACTAAGCTGTCGCTTTACCGACAGATTGGAAAGATGTCGGAAAGTGGACCCTATCCATCATTAGCTAGCTTAGCATTCATGACAATGGTTGCCATCCATTGTTCTTGAGCAACTTCTCATTCTTCAAGAAAGCAAGGCAAAAACTTGTCATTTTGACATTTGTGGGTGAGGATGGGCTATGAGAGGCTAATTATGGCATTGTTCATGCATTCTTGTACATCACAGTGAATGCTATGCCTTGACCTTTCTTTAGAGTGATGCAAGTACTTGGTGCAACACAAATGTTGCAAGAGAGTCCATAAGAGGCTCCTTGCTTATGCTACAAAGACTTTTACCATAATACTCAAACAATTAACATAGAGGCATCACATACAACTCCACTTTTTGTTCTTATATAATAATATTCATATAGAGATTAACACAAATTAATGAACCATTTTTCCATTAAGAACTTTGTACATGTTGGCCCTGGTTAAACAAGATGTGTTCATTTTTTTTGTATGAGGAATATGATTGCATATCCAATGAGTTGCAACACTTTTTAAAACTAGTGAACTAAAGCATTTTATCCTTTTAAAGGGTGACCTTCCATGAAATGGGTGTAGGGGGATATTGAATGGTTGCATGTCAATATTGAATGGTTGCATGACAATAAGATTGCGTAATTGTTTAGGATATTTTGTTGCCTGAGCATGGTAGATTTTCTTGCTTATTAGTGTGTTTGGAAAAATAAATTGGATTTTAAGCATGTTTGTCTTTGGATCTTATTGCCTTTTATTAGAGTTACAAATGATGAAATATGTGTGTTAATATTGCTCATCTTCTTGATTCTTAAAGGGTGCTAGCTCAATGGAAGAGCACCTACTTTACAAGTAGGAGATTGGTGGTTCGATTCCTCCATGCCCTAATGATATTGCAATGTATTTCTAAAGGTAAAAAATGTAGTAGTGCAAGATGGATTCAATATTAGATGCAATACTAAATTCAAAACATGATGTAAAAGTGGACATCACACCAAACACAAAAGTGGACGCAAAATCCGACCTTATGTCAGACGCAAATGTGGACACAAAAATGGATGTCACACTAAACGCAAAATTGGATGCAAAAAGAGACTCAACACTAGACACAATTAATGACTCAAAACTAGATGTAATAATAGGTCCAAAACTAGATGCAACAATAGATGAAAAAGTGGATTCCTAACTAGATGTAAAATTGGACATTAAATTGACTACAAAATATGGTGTATTGATGGACATAAAACTAGGCGTAACACCTGGTGCAAAACTGGAAGCAACATTTGGCGCAAACAAAAACTTAAAACGAGACACAATTTTAGATGCAAGACGGGACAAAACATTAGATGTAAAACTAGATGTAATATTGAATGCAAGATGGGATGCAACATTGGACACACAACTAGATGCAATATTAGATACAAACATGGGCACAAAACTAGGCACAACACTAGGCGCAACAATGGGTGCAAAATTGGGCTCAAACATAGATGTAAAAAAAGACATCAATCGGGATGCAACACTAGGTGCAAACCTAGATGCAAAATATGATGTAAAATGAGATGAAACATTTGGCAAAAACATGGATACAAAAAAAGACGTAAAACAAGATACAAAATTAGATGCAAATGGGGATGCAACATTATAAGTAAATTTGGATGCAAAACTAGACGCAATATTGGGCCTAAAATTGGATGCAAACCTAGATGCAGAATTGGATACGTAATTTCATGTAAAACATGGTGCAAAATTGGGTGCAAGACTCGATGAAAAACTAGGAGCAAAATAAGATGCAATATCGGATGCAAAAATGAGCGTGAAACTGGGTGCAAACAAAGATGTAACAAATGACGCAAAAAAAGATGCAATAGAAGTTGAAAAACTGGGCGCAAATAAAGGCATAACATTAGATGCAAAAAATTGGGTGCAAAAATGGACACAAAAATAGATGTTAAAAAGGACGGAAAAAAAGATGCAATAGACGGCGTTTTACGAAAATGTACAATAGCGCCTGGTTTAGCGCCAGATTGTTCACCACAATTAGGAAAAAATTACACTAAAATCCGGCGCTAAATTCGACACTAAATCCAATTTTTGTTGTAGTGACAAATCAGAAGTTTTTGGCCTATTCAAAGTCTTCAAGGCTTTGGTTGAAAACCAGTGTGGAAGAAAACTCAAGGTACTCAGGTTTGACAATGGTGGTGAGTATGTCAAGACTGAGTTTATTAACTATTGTGCAGATGCAGGTATTCAAATGCAGCATTCTATCCCCTACACACCACAGCAAAATGGTGTTGCAGAGAGGAAGAACAGATCACTGAAGGAGATGGCAACATGCATGATGGAGGCCAAAACTTTGCCACCAAAGTACTAGGCCAAAGCTATCAACTGTGCAGCCTATATTCAAAATAGGGTGCCTCACAAACAGTTGGATGGCATGACTCCCTTCGAAGCATGGAGTGGGCACAAGCCAGATGTGACTCATTTCAGGATTTTTGGCTCAAAGGCATGGGCTAGAATCCCGACAGAGAAGAGGAAGGCTTTGCAGCCCCAAGGCCAAGAGTGTCTTTTTGTGGGATACTCTGAAGATTCAAAAGGGTACAAGTTGATAAAATTAAGCACAAACAAATCCTTCATTGAAAGGTGTGTTCAGTTTGAAGAAGAACCCCTTGCAAATGTGGAAATTAGTGAAGCCTCTTCACCACCAAAACCTCAAGAAGTAAGTAAAGAGTTTGTTGAACATGCTGATTCTGATTTGTCTAATGGATATGAGTTTATTGCAGACCCAAACAGCCCCACAAGGCCTAAATGGGCATCCAAGACACTACATGCAGCAGGACAGTTAACTGGTGATCCCAATGACCCAAGGAGGACTAGATCTCAATTTGAGAGTGGTCTGTGCATGAAGGATCCTAAGTTTGCTGAAAAATGCTATTTGATGGTGGATTCTGATCCTCAAACATATGAAGAAGCAGAAGGAGATCCAAGATGGCAAGCTGCCATGAATGAGGAGTTCAACTCGCTACAGAAGAGCAACACATGGGAGCTAGTGGATCTTCCTCCAGGGAGAAAACTAGTACAGTGTAAGTGGGTCTATAAGACCAAATTTGCTGCTGATGGTTCACCACTGAAGTACAAGGCTATATTGGTAGCTAAAGGATACTCACAGGTTCATGGCATTGATTACAATGAGACTTTTGCCCCATTGGCAAAGATGGTTCAATCAGGCTAGCTCTAGCCATTGCAGCATCAAGGCAATGGGAGGTACATCATATGGATGTAAAATGTGCCTTTCTGAATGGTGATCTCACTGAGGAGATATATATGCAGCAGCCCCAAGGTTTTGCTACTGACCATTCTCTTGTGTGCAGGTTGAGAAAGTCATTGTATGGGCTAAAGCAAGCCCCCAGGGCTTGGTATGCCAAGATAGATAGCTTCTTGCTATCTCTGAATTTTTTTCGGTGCAAATCAGATTTGAATGTCTATCTGAAGGTAATTAATGGTTCATTAATGATCATTGTGTTATATTTTGATGACCTCCTCATTACAGGAAGCTCACAGGCTGAGATTGCTTCCCTAAAAGGAGCTATGAACCAAGCCTTCTCCATGACAGATTTGGGGCTCTTAAGTCAATTTCTGGAGCTTGAGATTGCTCAAACCAAACCCGAAATCAAGGTGCACCAGTACAAATATGCCTTGGATTTGCTGATCAAATTCAGAATGCAAGATTGCAAAGCAAGCAAAACTCCTTTCCTTTCAGGAGTGAAGCTGGAGGAAGATGATTCTCCACCGATGGTAAACAACACTTTGTATAGACAGTTGATTGGATGTTTATTGTATTTGACACATACTCGAACTGATCTTTGTTATGTAGTCAGTGTTGCTTCTAGATTCATGGATCAGCCCCATGAGATCCATTGGAAAGCAGCTAAGACGATCCTTAGCTTTGTTCAGGGAACAAGGACACATGGGATTTTCTATAAAGCCAATTCTGACCTTGAGTTAATTGGTTTTACTGACAGTGATTGGGCAGG
>LPNX010361799.1:399-40357 GCA_001517045.1 Pseudotsuga menziesii | reverse complement strand
ATATCTATGACTCCTAAGGCTCCAAGACCCATTTCTACAAATACTTCGAGATCCATTTGATCAATCATATCTAATACTCCAAGACCCATTTTTATAACCCTTAATATTGACTAGAACCTCGACCGAGCTAATACCTCGGTTGAGGTTTTAAAAACACCTCGACCGAGGGTTTTTTAAACCCTCGGTCAAGGGCTTTACAAACCCTCAGTCGAGGTTTTGTTAATACCTCGACCGAGGTATTTAAATACCTCGGTCGAGGTTTATACCTCGGTTGAGGGCTTAAAAAAACAGACTTAGCCCTCATTCAAGCAAATGGAAAATTTCTTGTGCCTTGCAAAGGTGTAAACCCTGCCATTCCTAGCACATAAGTGAGCGGAGTTGATACCGATAGATTCACCAATGAATCTTCTATCCATTGAGATATCATACATGCATTTTAGCATTCATATGATATTTATTTTTTAATTACTTCTAAAACTTATACTTAGAAAACCACACTGCAACTTCGAAGTAGCTCAAAGAAAAATCCGCAAAGTTAAAAATACACAGCCAAAAAATTCGTAAAAATGCACACATCACATATCGACGTGTCCTCTTCAAAAGGGTATCTTTGGTTTTTCAATTTTTTAAAAAATAGAAAAAATTCATTTACGTGGACAAATATGTGTTTAAAACAATGCTGAAATCGAATGTGGTCACTTTCGAAAAATAATAAATAATTGTATAATGCGAAAAAAATTAACAAAAAAATATGCACATCACACTGCATTTTATGTAGATCATGCTCATATATTTATTTTTTTTAAATTATTAATGCAAGATTGAATTACTCTACGTGGACACGAGCCACTTATTATCTTCTTCAAATTTTCAAGGTCACACAGTTCATTAAATGCAAAAATTCACACATTAAATGACATCGAAATATTTTAAAAAAAATATCGCTATGAAGCCAACATAATATTCTACAATTTGTTTTTTTACTGTAAGTCAAAATTCACATGGCATATATGCATTTTGAGGGCTTCAATCTAGCACATGAGTAAAAAATCAGGTTTTCATCGCCAAATTTGGCCAAAAAGTGTTACCCATCTTCATGGAATCACCCATAAAGGTGAATATAGTCCCAATATTGCGACCTCAGAGGATGCATTGGAAATATATAGAAAGTATTTGTACTTATGCTTAAACTTCAGGACGAAGTTTCCTCAAGTGGGGTGTATGCAACACCATGTTTTTACCTTGACTTATGAGATTATTATCACTAATATTTGAGAGAGTTCTATGATGAATGACACGATTACTTACTATTTTGAAATATAAAATAACTTTGTATGGATGTATTTTTGATGGAATCTGGTTTAGGATGACTTGGACTTGTGTGAGGCAAGGAATTATTTATGTGATATGACCTAAGAAGGATTATCTCACATATTTTTAAGTAAATTATGATCATGAAAATAATGTTGACCCTTGGGAAATTATGTATGCAATTATATTATGATTTTAATTGTGAATGAAAAATCATATAAATTTATAATCAAGGATTAAAGTTGTATAATGTTTTGACAATAGTTATGTAGCATGTACTATGATGGTTTGTCGAGTGCGACATGAAACGACGGTACATGAAACACAAGAAAGCATCGATATGCAAAGACTCTATTTGAGATGATGACTATGGAAGGTGATACCAGTATTGTATATAGCATGATTGAATTATGATATGTTTGATGCACTAGCATGCATGGATTTTAGATGAGTCACGAAACCTCAAAAGTAATGGTATATTGATGGTTTTGTTATATTTGAAATATTATTTATGAGGTTTAATGCACGAGTTCTTTATGTTTAGGTGATAGGATTCGATTTCCAATTGATCCACATCAGGTGATAGAGCTGAAAAATTATACATGTAAGGATAGAAAATTGGATGATGAGATGAAGTTTAAAGAGAATGAGGAAAACTCCAATTCATCAGATGTGTATGTCATAAGGTTAGGTCGTGAGTCGGTCACTCATGAAGATTATGATTGGGGGGTGCACAATAGGGATTCGTCCTTATTCTTCAAAAACCACCTCGCTCTTCCTAGGGTAGGAGAACAGAGGTAACATTGGATTAGTCATCATAACCTTCTCCTCACTTGTGGGAATTATTAGAAGGGAATGCTGGAAGCATAACACCTTGATAGTTATGGTCGCGATGAGAATGCATTGGTAAACAACATATCTTTTAATTAAGGGAAATAATAAATTGATCATAAAGAACATAATAATAGTAATAATAATAATTAATTAATTAATCAAATGATCAATTAAATTAAAAATGATAAGGGTCAGTTCAAGAATATGAGGGACCTTTTAGATGCAATCCTAGTTTTCAAAAACATGATCACATTACTAAAAAAGGAATGTATTTCTGCTACATAGCACTTTCTATGGTTCAACCCGAGCCTGACATGTCATGGGACATGTAGGATGGGAAACCATATTGCGTACGCGTTATATAACTACAAAATGTGTACGCGATATGTAGTTATAAAATGCATACGTGATTTGTAAAACTAAAATTAATGTATATAGAGAGTCCTGAAACATGTGGCCTACTCTACCCGTCAGGAACCAGCAGAGAATTGGAGCGTTTTGCAGCGAATTGGGTGTCATGGATTGTTGGAGGAGCCGATTTAGTAGGAGGGGAGGAAAATCCACCGATGAATTATCATCTAATCAGGTAATTCAATCACCCATAGCATTCTTTTTTGTCAATTCTAAACCTAGAATATTGTTTTTTAATAGTGCAAAACAACCAAATTTTGTATTATTTGAAAAATTAGAAATAACTGAGTAACTAATTAAATTCACATCTCCCTCAACTGATATGAGTGAATAATTACACTGAATTCATTTTCAGGAACTTAGAAATTCCTAATGCAACCAAAAATCGAAAAATTTAGAACTCCTCCCTTTATACAATGTGTCCATCCACCTGAAACCCAAATTTCCAACCCTCAAAGGACATTTCCCCATGATACGAATTGAATAAGTTTCCTCGAAAGTGGCCATAACAAGATGAAACGCATGTGCACAAGCATGAATAGAAAAAATGCATAAAAAATTAGTAAATTGGTTTCTCAAAATTTCATCACAATGATTTGTCCATGAACATAATCAAAATTTCATCACAAGTGTATGTAGTTATACATTTCCTCTTAGTTAACCACCCTCAACTAAATGGAAAAACACATTAACAAAGTGCCTCTCGGGCCTGCCCTTTGAAACATAAAACTGTCTATTATATAAAATCAACAATATATATATAAACATAGAGTTAAAACTAGCAACTATGACTAGTTTTATTCCTTCCTCTAGTAAGTTTAGCAGCCACCACCATTTTTCCACTAAAATATTTGCACTTCTTAGTTATAGCATCCACCTCATTTGTGTTTTAATTATACCTTCCTTGACACTTTTCTCTTGTTCTGCGCATATGGCTTACCCTTCGTGCCCTTGGCCTTATCGTAATGACCAAAAAAAGTTGAAATATAGGAACCTTCTCATTGTGATATCGAATTACAAGTCAACACGTCCTAACACCCACATACAACCCCGGTATTCATTGGGGGACTACTGATAATTAATTAAAGGTCATCACCTAAACTAAATAGAACTTGAATTCTTCTTCTTTTATCCTATAAACATAATAAAGAAAATTACAAACATGTGAGACTCTAGGTCTCCCTAAGATCCCTTCACCTAGCAAATGCATAAATGACTTTACTGAAACAGTCTATGCCCCTGCATCACTAGGTTTATCAACCATTTTTTAAAATAGAAGAAACAATGGGTAATATATTTCTACATGTCAATTCTCTCAGCTCATCTACAACCAATTGTAGTCTAGTCCACAAATTCTCTATTTTTCCATGTAACTTTTGGTTGGTTTCCATGTTTATACAACAATGGAAATGGTGAACACCCATGAACTACCTAGAGTGCGTGGTGAGAGTGTTCCCAACCATGATCGAGTCAATTATATTTACAGGATAAGGTGGAAGCCCTATATCACCCCTTTTCTTGCCTCACATGTCATAATAGTCCCTTTCCCCTTTCTTTTACATATCCAATGGATGTAAAGGACAAAACATGTCAAAATAGCACTCCTAGGTTCAAAGAAGTTTAAACCTAAGTGTGCCACCAATGAGGGTTAATAAGTGCCTTAAATTCTAGAAAGAATTTGAACAAAAATTACTATTTAATTGTTAATTGTTAAATTTTTTGTTTTAAATGTATGTAAGTGAATGCCATTAAATTGATTACTTGAGTTTGACTCAATTTACATTTTCAATTTTACCCCCCGAGGTGTAAACCAATTGGCAACTGTGCAGTTGTTAAGGTGTATGGGTTGTTAAGCACATCAAGGGTTCAAACCTCATTGTAGCCTGAGATGCATTGTGGGGGTTAGCATATTCTCCTGGAGGTTATAGTGGTAGCGGTCGGAATCGACCCCATGTCACACGAGTACGAAACTGGCTAGTTGTCGATTACTCCAGATACAAAAAAAAAATTACATTTTCAATTTTGAAGAGATGTCATTATATACCATGTATATGTTTCTAATGATTTTTTTATTGATGTTTTATTGCAGTTACGGCTATAAACACAAATGTTGAAATACTGATTGAGCTTTCCCACTTGAGAGGACTTGGTACTGGTTATAGTGGTGGTGATAGGATTCATCGTTCACTTGCATCCACTTTGGATGCAATTGTTGATACTATTTCATTGTTAAGAAACATACTATATGATATTACATCATATAGAGAAAGAAAAAGACAAGACTATGCTGATGGGATTGACTACAATGCAATAAAAAGGTTGAAAATTACCAAAGAGCATGTATTTTCATAGTTTAGGGACCCTCGCACGGATGGGATGCCAAATGAAAATAGGCCTCATATCTCTATCGATTAGTGCACATTTCAGCCATTTGTTCATAACTGGATGGACAGATGGTATATGGTTTTTGATATGACACCGCATAACAACAAGGAAACCCCCCTGTATTTCCTTCGAAAGATGTATGTAGAGTTCGTGTTGGGTAAACACATAAACTATTTTGATATATTGTAGTTTCACGGGATCGATGGGAGGATTCCCCAAAACCGACCCAATTCGAGGCTTCGAGACCTTGATCGCCCTATCCCTCCACCTCGCAGGAATTTTCCTAGGCCAGATGTCCCGCCTTTACATCATGTTATTCCACAGACGCATGATACATATTTGAGTTTGGCATAGGAAGTTGTTCGTCATAGAACTATGGTTCAGCATATGGGTGAGGAAGGGACATCTATCCCTAGGGTGGTACATACACTAGGTTGTCACAGTGCAGGACCATATTCTTGTGCAATACCACCCACTAGTGCAGTACCCCCATCTAGTGCAAGACCATCTACTAGTGCAGCACCATCAGCACATCCCCAGCCTACTTTTGAGCCTCACAAATGCACATTGTGTGGTTGTCCCTACTATGGTATTTCATCATATGTTGTCTTCAGTGGGTTTTTGAGTGATGTATGCATATGGATAATTGTGATAAATTCTTCATTTATTTTCCTCTTTGTACACATATGTATAGTTTGAGCTAATATATTAAATTTGTGAACTTGCAGTTGATGGTTTATGCCGGCAGCGACACCCTAGAGTTCCATGTTCCATGCTTTACAGACGGGAATGACATTCCATCCACTGATCCCTTGGTTGGTCGAGAGATTCATATAGCACCCATTGTCATATCTCACACCGAGGTAAACATTTTAAAATTATAGTTTTTTAATACCTTTTAATTTGTTAATTTCCACATACTATACATGTTATTTCACTAATGCTATCTACAGTCTAATATTTGCAATTATTAAACTTCCAGATGCCATATCCTTCACAGGGGAAAGTAGTGATGGAGGTAGAATCCATGGTCGTATCGACCGAGGAAACATATAGGCATGAAATTCCATCCACTGATCCCTTGGTTGGTGGAGAGATTCATATAGCACCCATTTCCATATCGCACACCAAGGTAAACATTTTAAAAATGTCATTTTTTAAATACATATATGTTTGTTGAATCATGCATGTCTAAATACATGAACTTTTGTTGACTATAGGCACCAACCGAAACACCTGGACCATTCCTGGAGTTGTTTCTCCTCATAGGCAATACATGAATAAGGGTCATGTGTATATGAGGTGGCCTACTCCTAACAAGAGTCCAGTTGTCCATGACCATGGAGATACTGATAAAATGGTAGTGTATATCCTTCAATGATATTTCTTTGTTAAGTTGAAATCCAGTGCATAAAATGTTTTGTTAATGTTTGATTTACATGTTTACTGCATCATGAGCCAAAGTTTACAATTGAAAACCTCACAGGGATGGTTGATGCAGCAGTCAGTGCTGCATCTACAATGGCAATAAGTCACGCAGAGGTACAACTATTTCAACATGATCGTTACAAAGTTTATTATTGTTGGCATATGTTTCTTCATGCATGTCTAACTATTTAAAAATTTGGTGATTGTAGCCACCAACTATAGGATTTTTTGATGCAGCAGTCAATGTGGCATCTGCAATAACAACAAGCCACATAAAGGTACAAATATTTGAACATGATATAGACATAGTCTGTTATTGTTTTTTATTGTTTATTCATGCACATGTCTAACTATTTCAACATTTGGTGATTGTAGCCACCACCACAAGCAACAGTTCTTGCCTCCTCTGGTTCAACCATGGATGCAACCATCCTTGATGTTCAACCAATAGCTCCATCTTCTACACAAAAAACACAATCCCCTTTGTCATAGTCTCTCACTGAGGTGAGATGTCCATTAATGACCAATTGTTTCATGTAATGTCCATAAACATGTTGATAATTGGTGATTTAATTTAGATATGGTATTTTATTGAGATAATGTATTAGTACATAGTTAGTTGAATTTAACAATTGATATGTAATTTGTAGGATCCAAAGATGCAAACTGGTCCTAGATTTGTGCCTAGAGGATCAACGTTGAGAAATAACAAGAGGAATCTTGAGTTTTGATGTGTTTTATCGGATATGTACATTTCGATGCATGTCAATGTGGCTTGGATAGTTTGGATAGTTTTCGATACATGTACTTTTGGAGACATCTACATTGACATTTCACTTACATGTACATGTGGCTTGGATAGTTTTGGATACATGTACATGTGGCTTGGACAGTCTTGGATAGTTGTGGGGACATGTACTTCTGGTTACTTTTGGATATATATGTACTTTTTGATACTTTTGGATATATATGTACTTTTGGAGACATGTACATTGACATTTCAGTTATAAATGAATGATACATTTCACTTTGAATTTGTTCTTTGGTTTCCACATGTTCTTGTTTTAATCTATCATATTGATTTGTGTGGATTATCTATTACTTATGAATGCACTATGTCAAAATAACAAAATATTATATTTGAAGGTTTCCATGATCTCACTACATGCACACTAATTTAATAAATATAAGTGCAATACAATGTATTTCAAGGTTTCAATGAACTTGCTACATGCACACCAATTGGATATATCTAATTAAAAATTGTGAGTTTTGATGATTAAATTACAAGTTAAGTCAATGCTCAACTGTAATTTAATAAAACTAATTACAATACATGCTTCACATTTCATCAACGACCAACAACACTATTCAACAAACCTCATGCACCCAATTACTAATCACTCAGCATTAAAGGAACTACAATAGAATCCAAAGACCGAGAACCAACTTCGTGAATCAACATGATTTGAAGGTGACAAGTCCACCATATTTGAAAAAGTTGAGTTGGACATTAGATTGATTATGAACTAAGTTGTGACAGTAAGACAACATTAGCGTTAGGATTAGGGTTTCCTTGGTATGTTTATGCTTATGGGCCATGCATGTTAAACAGTAAACCCTATTTAGGGCTATGGTTTTGCATGTTTGGACCTCGTTTCCATGAGATGCATTGTCCAAGTTTGGCCCTCCTTAGCATGAAATGCATTGTTCCCTACTAAGCAAAACCCTAGTTTCAAAAACCACCGTATACGTAGGTCATCTGAAAATGGACAAGCAGGAGAGGCTCCACCCTAGCTAAATCCCCACGTCACAAATCCAACGGAATCAATGGTTCGTCGATATGAGGCATGAGCATTGATCTATAGTGAGTTGCAGGTCACCTCTAGATACCATTCAGGGACACTTGGTGGACTTGTGCCTGATGTGCAAAAACCTCACGAAGACGCAATTTTGAATTCGGTAAACTCTTGCTAGTGTGCTTGGGCATGGGAAATATGGAAATTCCAACCACACCCCATTGTCCTTGGATTTCCAAGTTTGGATCTCGTTGGAGTGAAATGGATTGTCCCCTACTGAGTGAAACCCTACTTTCAGAATCCACCGTATATGGTGGTCACTAGGAAATGGACAAGTGGGAGAGGGGCGCCCCTAACGAAAATCCCATGTCACGAATCTATGGAATCAATGGTTCATCGATCGAAGGCCTGAGCATCGATCTATGGCGAGTTGTAGGTCACCTCCAGATACAGTTCAAGGACACTTTGTGGACTTGTGCCCGATGCACAAAAAACCTCATGGAGATACAATTTTGAGTTCCATCAACTCTTGCTAGGGTGTTTAGGCATGGGAAATATGGCAACGCCAACTGCATCCCCTTCGTTCATGGATTTCCAATTTTGGCCCTCGTTGGTGTGATTGCATTGTCCCCTACTGAGTGAAACCTTAGTTTCAGAAACCACCGTATATGGAGGTCACCAGGTAATGGATAGGTAGGAGAGGGGACCCCCTAGGTAAAATACCACATCACGAATCCAATGGAATTGACAATTCATTGATTGGAGGCCCAAGCATCGATATATGGGGAGTTGTAGGTCACCTCCAGATATCGTTTAGGGACACTTGGTGGACTTGTGCCTGGTGTGCAAAAAACCTCACAAAGCCACAATTTTGAATTATATCAACTCCTGCTAGCGTATTTCAACATGGGAAATATGGAAACTCCAACCGCATTCCATCGTCCATGGATTTCCAAGTTTGGCCCTCATTGGCATGAAATGCATTTTCCCTTATCGAGTGAAACCCTAGTTTCAAAAACCACTGTATACGGTGGTCACTGGGCAATGGACAAGTGGGAGAGGGGCCCCCTAGCTAAAATCTCATGTCACGATTCCAACGAAATCAACGGTTCATCGATCGGAGGCCTGAGCATCGATCTATGGTGAGTTGCAGGTCACCTCTAGATACCATTCAAGGACACTTGGTGGACTTGTGCCAAGTGCGCAAAAATCCTCATGGAGCTGCAATTTTGAATTTCATCAGCTCTTGCTAGCATGTTTGGGCATTATAAATATGGCAATGACAACTGCATCCCCATCATCCATGGCTTTTCAATTTTGGCCCTTGTTGGTGTGACTGCATTTTCCCCTACTGAGTGAAACCCTAGTTTAAGAAACCACCATATACGAAGGTCACCAGGAAATGGATAGGTGGGAGAGGGCCCCCCTAGCTAAAATCCCACATCACGAATCCAACGGAATAGATGGTTTGTCGATCATAGGCCCGAGCATAGATCTATGGTGATTTATAGGTCACCACCACATACCATTCAGGGACACTTAGTGGACGTGTACCAGGTGCACAAAAAACCTCATCGAGCTGCAATTTTGAATTACGTCAAATCCCACTAGCGTTTTTGGGCATGGGAAATATGGCAATGCTAACCACATCCCACCATCTATGGATTTCAAAGTTTTTCCCTCATTGACTTTAAATGCATTGTCCCCTACTGAGAAAGACCCTAGTTTCAGAAACCATCGTATACGGTGGTTACCAGGAAATGGACAAGCAGGAGAGCCCCCCTTAGCTAAAATTCCACGTCATGAATCCAATAGAATTGAGGGTTCATTGATCAGAGGCCCGAGAATCGATCTATGGTGAGTTGTAGGTCACCTCCAAATACTGTTCACGGACACTTGGTGGACTTGTGCCTAGTGCGAAGAAAACCTCACGGAGCCACAATTTTGAATTTTGTCAAGTCTTTCTAGCATGTTTGGGCATGGGAAATATGGAAACTCCAACCGCATCCCCACCATCCATGGCTTTCCAATATTGGACCTCTTTTGTGTGACTACATTGTCCCCTACTAAGTAAAATAGTAGTTTCAAAAACCACCGTATATGGAGGTCACCGAGAAATTAAAAGGCAGGAGAGGGCCCCCCTAGCTAAAATCCCACATCACGAATGTAAGGGAATCGATGGTTCATTGATTGGAGGCCTGAGCACCGATTTATGGTGAGTTGTAGGTCACCTCTAGATATCATTTAGGTACACTTTGTGGACTTGTTCCTGGTGAGCAAAAAACCTCACAGAGCCGCAATTTTGAATTTTGTCAACTCTTGCTAGCGTTTTTGGGAATGGGAAATATGGCAATGCCAATCGCATCCCCACCTTCCATGGCTTTCCAAGTTTGGCCCTTGTTGACGTGAAATGCATTGTCCCCTACTGAGAGAAACCCTAGTTTTAGAAACCACCATATATGGAGGTCACCAGGAAATGGATAGGTGGGGGAAGGCCGTCCCTAGCTAAAATCCCATGTCACTAATCCAACAAAATCGATGGTTTTTCGATCGGAGGCTCAAGCATCGATCTATGGTGAGTTGCGGGTCTCCTCCATATACTAGATCCTACATGTTAAATTCTTTATGTAAATGTTTTATGGTTACCTTTATGCATTGAACTAATGGTTATAATCAAAAAATTAACATGGTATAAGAGGTGAGTTGTGAAGAAGGAAATTATACAAGCCTTAAAACATAAAGTTATCATTGCAGCATCTTGTTTCCATCATCCTACTTTTATATATCAGCTGAAAACATTGACAATATTACCTACTTGAAACATTAGGGTTTTAGTCCTCTAAGAGAGCCTACAAAGAACTTTGACATGTATGACCTAAAGAGGTACATGTATGTATTCTAATGTTATGTATATCATGTGAATGAGATCTTGAAATGTTCATATGATTGATATATAGAGTTTATTGATCATATGTAAAATTTGGCATGTTCATTAACTTGACATTTAAGAGAACTTTTGGCATATTTATAAACAACATTATGGAAAATTTCGCAAATCAAGAACACAAAATTGGCATATTCATAAGCAACATACATGGGAAAATTAAAATTATGATACATACCTGATCATGCTAGATCCCACCTATTATAATACAACCAAGAACTCCAGATCATCTCTTATAATGATGGTCTCCATTAGTCTCTTGTGCTCCATATCTGTTAAGAAGTAGCATACCTTCGATGAATTTTGTCTAGGCATTGTTCATACCTGGAGGTTTGTACCAATGATTAAGTTGGTAAAGTGATACACACTTGCACCTGGTTTGTAATCCCTGTAAACATATTCACGCTTCTTTCTTGCATTGTTTTCATGTGTAAGGTATTCACCTTTAACAACCATAGACCCAATTGGGAAGTGGTTGTTTTCATCATTAGTCATGGACATAATGAGGGTTTTCTTTCATTTTATACAACGTGCCAACCAGTAATAACCACCCCATTCAATATATTTTGAGGCAACCACTGCGTATATGTGTCCTGCATAATATTATTGTAGGTATATGATCAAATTTTTTTATTGTGATACAAGGCCATTAATGTGAGTTTCAAGACTATGTAAATAAACAAAAAAATGTTAAGGAAATGCATCATACTAGGTTGTACAAGGTCTGAGTCATGATCAAAATCTATAGAAATAGATGATTGGTCTTTTTCCAATGGAGTTAACTCAACAATTGAACATTGATCAAGTGGAAGTGATATGTGATCCCATCCATCAACCCACTCCAATGATTCACACACATCCCAGTCACCATCACAACAAGGAGGGAAAAAACACGTGAGTTTTCTTGTCCAAATTTGAAATATTGGGTTATCAGATCTTCGAATAGAATGAAATCCATGAGTCCTAGGAACAGTATTGCATTCCCACACATGTGAATGATCTATATCTACCACATCCCAAAAAATATCTCCACATGTCTCTTTCTTGTGGATTCTACTCGCATAGTGGATTCCTCTCCTATTACTGACGTGCACCACCTGACTATAGATTGAGCATTTCGGATAGCAGATATTGTAGATAATTTCAATTCCTCTCTTCCTAGGGATGTTTTGACACATGCTCTGGCTCCATCATTCTCTCCTTTACCATGCCTAGTATCAAAATAGTTCCACATATGTGGAACTTTGTAGTTTTTATGCAATGAACACCATTGAAATATGTGTGTATTTTTTAACTGACCAACACATCCATCAGACCAAATCCAGTGTCCATCTATCTGTATGTTCCTGTCCATTAAATTATCATAGAACATGATGAAACAATGGTGTACATAGTGGAAATCATGGCACCTATCATCACTTATGTAGAAGTGATATTCCTTTAGAATTTCTCTTTTCTCTTCACTGCTATTTGCGCCATTCCTATCTGTGATATGCACCATCAATGAAAACTACTCAGAGTGATAATTTTGACTTTGGATCTCATTTTGCGGTTACATAGTGTAGTTCTCAGCAAAATCGACAACTAAAAGTATAGTACCACAGGGAAATGTATCTCTAGATATTCTAAACTTCTCATCCTGCCATCGTGCCAAGTGGACATGATGAACATATTGATGTGTCTTTTCAATAAATTCCTTAACGAAGTCACTAACTTGTACCTGTTGACACAAAATGATATCAATATTAGTTTATTTTTGTAAGGAATGAAATGTAGCTATTCAAACATAAATTTATAGATAAATGCATGTACCTGAGATACCACAGATTGCATTTTTTTTATTTCTTTCCGTGGGACTATTTCATAGCTGATATATTTGAAACTTTTCATGTCTGTAACCATATTCCCAAACTCATTGTCTCCACTCTCATGCATACATTTCCTCAATAATTTCATTCCAGCACAGTTGGAGCAAGTTCCATCCAAACAAGATTTTGCATAGTATGTTTTCCCCTTAGGCCTATTGCACATGATACAATGAATGAATTCTCGTAATGAGGTTGATGGTATTGTCAAGGAGCAATCCTGCACATTGTTAGTATGCAACACACGACGAATGTACAAAAATGTCTCATAGTAATATTGATATTCTACATGGTATCTACAACAACAAGTGTTATGAAGAGTATTTATTCTAACATACAAGGGCTTACATTTCTCAAAATATATTTGCCCCAAATTCAATTGCCTATGTTCATTCCTAAATTTCTCGTATAGTTCTGTCTATATTATATTAAGAAGATTCTTAATCGCTCATGGTCCTTTGAACCCCTTCTCAGTTTTAGTACATCCTTCTGGTTTGAAGAAGGCCTTGTGTGATCATGCCAAAAACTCTGCACTAGTCCCTTTACTGCATCAACTAGCTTCATGTCACGATCTGGAAACCGACCAATAAAGGACCAAAATTCTATCTCAGCAGTTGTGTCAAGATGTTCTCTTCTAATAGAATACCTACGGAGGGTTTTTAGATTCAAATTAACTAGTTTAGATGTAATCTTGAGAAAATGAAGGACCCTGCTGTTCTTATTTACAATTGCTTGTGACAACACACGATAAGCCACATTGCGGTCCTTTGAACGTTTGTTCTTACCAATTTTACCAAAGTAATCTACCAAGATTTTAACTATATGAGAACTTGGTCCAGAAGCTTTTATCATCTTTATCCCTAACGATTTCCTAACAATATTCATGCCTCTAGATTTTAACAATGATAAAAATAATCTACATTTATCTCCATCACATTTAGAAACAAAATATCTATTTAGTATCTATTGAGTTTGATGAGCAATACTACATTTAGTTAGCTTACCTTCAATGGAATTGAGGAGTCCTTCATCATCTTGTATACGCTTCGGAGTTCTTCAACATGTGCTTTCTAATTAAGGTAAGGGGGTTGGAATTCTATCATCTATCACATCAACAATATGCTATGGTGTTTCAGTAGCAACTTGTTGCCTTTCATTCTCTTCCTAGTAGTTGGATGGTGGAAGTCCAACATCCTCATCGATGGTCCGGATAATATTTTATTTTTCAATAGTAGGTTGATCCATGTCCAACGCCTGTTCGATAGTAGGCTCCATGTCCAATGCCTCTTCATGAGATTCATCTTGAGAAGGTAACTTATCACTTTGACTTGATGTGGGATTTGAAACATCTCCTAATGAGCACCTACATTTTGCTTCTTGAATATTTCCATGGTGTTCTTGTTCAACAACTATTATGGAAATTGAAGGTCCCTCTAGTGAATGCTTCCTTTTTTCTTGTGCTGGAGTAATAGGATGAACTATGGTATCCTCTATAATTTGATTTGGATTAGTTTCCAAATAAAGCCTCCGATTCATCATGTCTATTCTTTTCTTTCTCTTCTTCAATGACTTCTTGAGGTCTCTTCTTCCTTGCTGATTTTCTTCCTCGGTTACATACATTCCCCATCACCACAATGATCAATTCAATATAGTTTGTTTTTGTTTCTCCTCAATTACAAGATCTCAAAACTTTAACATGCTTTATAACTATTGATCCTTCAAGGTGCTTAAATATTCATTCTCAATTGCTCATATTTCCCATCAAAACAATGATGAATGAGAAAATTTACCTTTGGTTCTCTTGAATAATAAGCAAATGAAAGTTAAAACATAAATTGTTCCTGAAGCTGATTCTCTTGTACAATTGTGTATATCCACCATCACCATGAAATGATATTGAAGCTTGATATCTTATCCTGTGTTCTCCTCAACCATGAAAGATGTCCTCAATGTTGCACCTGCATAACTAAAAGAATGATGGAAAATGTGTATTGTGAGTATTTCCACAGGCGGGCTCAAGCTCTTGAAAAAAAATGCACGATAATTGGATTTTCGTAAAGACAAAGTAAAGTTGCTCTCTGACAAAAACAATCCACTGTTTTTACAGTCCTAAATTGTGCACGCGTTATATAGAGTAAAATCATGTACGCGATATGTTTAAGCACAATTAATAGGTTAGGTGCATAGCTAAGGCAACGAATAAAATCATAAGAAAACAAATGTTTTCTATGGTTAGAAACAAAGAAATTTTTTTTAGTGTTCCCTTCTTTTCATGCATATAAATGTTTCTCTCTATACCCCCAATAATCCCTAGATACCCCTATCTCTTTCTAAATATACCTCCCTCATTCTCTCTACATCCCTCCCTATATGTTTCCTTCTGTCCCTCACTCCATCCCTCCCTCTCTCACCGTGATGATGATGATGAACATGATGTTGGTGATGATGATAATGATGAAGATGATGATGATGACACTGATGGTAATGAAGATGATGATGATTATCATGATGCTGATGATGCTAATGATGGTGATGATGACAATGATGATCATGATCATGATGATGAAGATGACAATGATGATGATGATGAAGATGACGATGATGACTATGATGAAGATGATGATGACATCGACGACGATGATGATGATGATGATGATGATGAAGACGATGATGATATGTTGTTGATGATCATGATCATGGTGATGAAGACGATGATGATGAACATCATGGTGATGATGATAATGATGAAGAAGATCAACTCGATGGTGATGAAGAAGATGTCGATGATTATGATGGTTATGATGATGTTGATGATGATGATGATGGTCATGATGATGATGATGATCATGGCGATGAAGACAATGATGATGAACATCGTGATGATGATGATAATGATGAACATGATGATGGTGATGATGATGATGATGATGATGGTGCTGCTAATGATGAACATGATGATGACGATGAAGATGACGATGATGATGACAATCATGATTATCATGATGGTGATGATGATGATGACGACAACAACGATGATGACGACGACGACAACGATGATGATGAAGACGATGATGGCGTCGACGACGATGATGATGATGAAGATGACGACAATGATGATGAAGATGATGACAATGATGATGAATATGATGGTCACATCGATGATGATGATGATGATGATAATGATGAACATGATGATGATAATGATTATGATGATGGAGATGATGATGATCAACATGATGGTGATGAAGAAGATGACGATGATTATGAGGGTTATGATGATGTTGATGATGATGATGATGATGATGATGATGATCATCATCATGGTGATGAAGACGATGATGTTGAACATAATGATGATGATGATAATGAAGAAGATGATGATGGTGATGATGATGAACTTCATGATGGTGCTGGTGATGATGAACATGATGATGATGATATTGATGAAGTGGACGATGATAATGATCATGATCATGATGATGATTATCATGATGGACATGATGATGGTGATGATGAAGATGACGACGACGATGATGATGAACATGATGATGATGATGAACATGATGACGGTGATGATGATGATGGACGTCATGATGACCATGAAGACAATGATGATGATACTGATGGTGATGAAGATGATGATGATTACGATGATGATGATGATGATGATGAAGATGACGACAACGATGACGATGATGAAGATGATGGTCACGTCGACGACGACGACGACGATGATGATGACGACCATGATGATGAAGACGATGATGAGTTGTTGATGATCATATCATGGTGATGAAGACGTTGATCATGAACATCATGATGATGGTAATAATGATGACCATGATGATGATGATGATTATGATTATCATGATCATGATGATGAAAAGAATGCTGATCAACATGATGGTGATGAAGAAGATGATGACGATTATGATGGTTATGATGATGTTGATGATGATGATGATGATCATCGTGATGAATACGATGATGAAGAACATGATGATGATGATGATAATGATGAACATGATGATGGGGATGATGATGAACATGATGATGGTGCTGATGATGATGAACATGATGATGATGATGAAGACGGCGATGATGATCATGATCATGATTATGATGATGATGATGATCATCATCATCATCATCATCATCATGGTGATGAAGATGATAATGATGGAAACCATGATGATGATGATAATGATCATGATTATGATGATCATGATCATGATGATGAAGATGATGATGATCAACATGATGATGACGATGATGATGATGATGGTTATGATGATGGTTATGATGATGATGATGATGATGATGATGATGATGATGATGATGATGATGATTATGATTATGATGATTATGATGATGATGGTGATGATTATGATTACGATGATTATGATGAGGGTCATGACGATGATGATGATGATGATGATGATGATGAAGATGATTATGATGATAATGATGATAATGATGATGATGATGAGGGCCATGATGGTGAAGACAATGATGATGAAGATGACGATGATGATGATAATGATCATGATCATGATCGCGATCATGATGAAAATCATGATGATCATGATCGCGATCACGATGAAAATCATGATGATCATGATCATGATCATGATGAACATCATGATGATGAAGACAATGATAATGAGGATGATGATGATGATGTTCATGATGATGAAGACGATGACGATCGACAAGATGATGATGATGATGATGGTGATGAAGATGATGATGATGATGATGAGGATGATGAAGATGATGATGACGCCGACGATGATGATGATGAGGGTCATAATAATGATAATGATGATGATGATGAGGGGCATGATGATGATAATGAAGAAGAAGATGATGATGATGATGAAGACGATGATGATGAACATCGTGATAATGATGATGATGATGATGGTCAAGATGATGATGATGATGATGATGATGATGACAATGATGATGAACATCATGATGATGAAGATGATGATGGTGAGGAGGATGAAGATGATGGTGATCAACATGATGATGATGATGATGATGATGATGATGATGATGATGGTGAAGGCAATGATGATGAAGACACATGCACCTTACTCACTATCCCTCTATGAGTTACTCACTGGCCCTCCATGCCTTTGTACATGGTGATCATGATGATGATGAACATAATGATGACGATGATAATGATCATGATGATGATGATCATGATGATGAATACAATGATGATGAAGAAGAAGAAGATGATGATGATGATTAACATGATGATGATGAAGAATAAGATGATGATTATGACGATTATCATGATGATGAAGACGATGATGATCAACATGATGATGATGATGAAGATGACGATGATGATGGTGATGATAATGATGAACATTATGGTGATGAATACGATGATGATGATGATGAGGTTCATGATGATCAACATGATGATGATGATGAACACTATTATGATGAAGACGGTGATGATGAATGTCATGATAATGAAAAGGATGATGATGATGTTCATGATGATGATGATCATGATGATGAAGATGATGATGATCAACATGATGGTGATGATGACGATGATGATAATGATGAAGATGGTGATGAACAATATCAACATGATGAAGATGATGGTGATGATGATGACACCATCCATCTCTCTCTCTCTACGTGTGTGAACCTGTAACTTTATCTCCTTGTGTCTATTCCCACACCACCCCTCACACACACACACCTTCTATCGCTACCTTAATATCTCTTGCATTCACTCTATATTCATTATATTCATCCCTCCCTCTTTATCTTATTCTCTCTCTCTCCATGTCATTCTCTCTCTCTCTCTCTCTCTCTCTCTCTCTCTCTCTCTCTCTCTCTCTCTCTCTCTCTTCTTCTTCTTCTTCTTCTTCTTCTATGTTTTCAACTTATCCCTTCTCCTCAACCCCTACCTCATTATGACCCCTATTATATTTTTTATCGCATCTTGTTCCCATCTCTTCAATTTCTCCCTCCTTCGCCTCTCTCCTCCAACACATCCTATTCCTCCTCTAATACTACATATCCACTTTTCCATTCACCAATCCTATGTCTCATCAAACCATCATCCACTTCCTCCCCTCCACCTTATCCCCCTTTCTCCACTCAAATTTACAACATCCCACTAGGACCTTGATCATTCCAAACCCCCTCTCAACTATTCACGATTCCCACTTGAACTTCCAACATCTTCCTAGGCCCTTGACCCTTCCCCATCCCCTCTAAACTATTATCCATACATTTGATATATTACACATAATGCTAGATTTTTAGCTCTACAACATGTGTTCGCATCTTGTAGTTACATAGAACGCTCTCATTTTATAGTTATATAATGCACACATGTTTTATGTCTATTTAACGCACTCGCAGTTTGTAGTTATATAACATGTGTGCATTTCTAAATTCTACAAGGTGGGAAATGTAATTTGAATTTAAACATGCCAGTTCACTTGCTTGCATGTCACCAATAGTCCTATGTGTATGGTTTGGAATTTGCTTTGGTAATACCAAACTTGTGCTATGGTACATGATAAACCATATCTAATTAGGCATTTCCCCCATTTTCTAAAGAAGTCATTGTTTACACACTCGTTACAGTATGCTACACACAGTCAATTTTGATGAAATCTTAAACATAAATAACATTTTTTGGCAGATTCTAAATATGTATTTTTTATTAAAAAATATTATATTTTCCTATTTGTTTTCAATTTCTATTGTGTCCTAACTCCTTAACTCAAATACATGTCATTAGTTATTCCCATAACTTTTTCAATTCATAATCGTTTTAAAAAACAATTATATGGTGCACTAGAAGACATTGACCTCTACATTCTTTAAAAAGCCCATTTCATGATTATTTCATTAAGACCTTCAAACGTTGCACCCACAAAAGACGTACCATTTTCAAGGAATGATCACTTAGATAATTATAAAAAATAAAATTACTAATTTTATTTTTGAAAAATAGCGTTGCACTAGTGTTATATGTTCTCTACATGCCTAAAAAGTTTTGTATCCCTAAATCACCATTTACGACCTCAAAGGCTACACCCACAAAAACATATACCTTATGATTTGTCGAAAAAAAGTGACTATTAGAAAAAATGAAATTTGACATAGTTATAAAAAATTTCAATACATAGACCTTATATATTTGGAAACGTGATTCAATTTCCTACATTTAATATTTTTAACTCAAAGAAAGATATTTTGTGTAATTATCTATAAAAAAAAAATTAAGTTGACGGATTGCTGATTTTTCAGTTTTCTATTCCATCTAGCATGCCAAAAGTCACCCTCATTAGCTTGCACTATCCCATTAATAAATAAATACAGATAAATAAACTGAAATCAAGCTAAATTAAGAAATCAGTTAACAGATTAAATTAAGGAACTTGAACTAAAGTGAAACCCTAACTAATCGAAAAAGAATCAGAGAATTAAAGATAACTGACAAGCTGGTTGGTAAATCATTACAATGTGGCACAACCCTTGAGGAGTGTCATAATGGAACTTTACCATTAACAAACATATTAATTTGACATAAGTTAGCCAATATGATTAGTGCAATGTGACAACCATATTATAAAGCTCTTACTTAATGATAAACAACCATATTATTCAAATAAATGAAAGCATGGTCAGACATTGTTAACATGGTTAAACACAATCAAACATGATATACCATATTCAAATAAAGTCAACATAAATTAAACATAGTCATTGTAACATCCCCCAAGAAATAAACATTATTTAGTAATTATGATTTTATTTTGAGTTATTGTTTTAATTAAATAAAACTAGCTCGATCTGAAATCTTCCAATACATTCTTCAAGGACAGATGTACTAATACAATATGAATAAATAATATTATGAATGAATGAGGGAAACCACGTTGAATGAGGAAGTTAAGCATGCACGAGTGGGGGACAAGGAAGAGTTAACATCAGGGGTGTTGAAACAAGTGTCAAAAGTGTAATTATGGCACTAGAAATGGCCTGGAAATTGGGTGTTTTGTTAGCTACGTAAATTCCATGAGGAATTGGGTTCTTGCAGAAAAGACCTAGGAAAAATAAACTATAATAAGGAAGCATACGAGAGAGGTGGGACAATTCTTAGTTTGCTGGAAAGGAATCCTTGTTGTCTGAGCACTACTATGTCAGGAATGATATTTCTCACTGATTGATGGAGATATGAATCTCAGGTTGACTTTCACCACTCTTGGCACACATAATTTAGCTCGGGGGTGATTAAGAGAATATAGCAAGTTATTCCTAATATACTATTGGGTGGAATGTGGATGTTCCTACTACATTCAGGATCATTGTATTTCCAGGTTCCATTAAAATTTTATATTATGCAGACTGTTTATTTCTTCATATATGTATGTATGCCATTGACAAGAATTTATCTGTGAAAGATTTAGGTTTCTGGATGAAAATTGTAAATGCTTTAACTGAATAGTAGATCGTGTTCTGTTAGATTCCAAGTTAAGCGTTGTGATAGTGGTAATAGATGGAAGCAATTCTTTTATTTTAGAACATTGCAAGATAGAAATCTGTCTATTTAGGAGCCATGTTGGTTTAAGCAATCATATATTCATATTATCATTGTTATTATCAACGATTATTTATGCAAATATTTACAGGGTATAATGCAAATTCATAAGTATTATTTTTACATGTAAGAATCAATTCATCCTTTGTAGTATTCTATGGGTTGAATCTCAATCAGAATAAATCCCTCTCGGTTTGGTATAGTCTCATTAACCTTTTTAAGGGTTATTGTCCATTTGTTTTAAGGAG
This sequence comes from Pseudotsuga menziesii, assembly GCA_001517045.1. NCBI lineage: Eukaryota > Viridiplantae > Streptophyta > Pinopsida > Pinales > Pinaceae > Pseudotsuga > Pseudotsuga menziesii. Next base: position 18,536 of record LPNX010361799.1, on the reverse strand, counting down.
AAACTAAGATCTCCAAAAAATAATTTCTCTAGAAATGTGTGTATGTTCCAGATATTAACTAAGGCAACCATTCATACAAAAAAATATGATCAAATGCATCTAATTAGAATCAGAGTCAAAGGATGTGCTACGTACAACCATCGTAGTCTTTAGATCTTGTTAGTTCCATTAAATGATTAAGGTATTGTGATTTATTAAGATCTTGTAATTGAGCTTATGAATATCATATTGCACTAACAGTTGAACCTAATCGAATTGTACACTATTAGATAACCACTGCAAATCAAGGTAATCAAAGTAAATAAAAGTAATTGTTAAGCCATCATTAAATCTTCCCATATCCCATATCTATCTGAAGATAGTATTGGCTAAATAGACGGGTATATATATATACCCGAGGAAAGAATATATTTATAATACTACAAAATTCCCTTTAAAAAAATATCTAGATATCCTTATAAGCAGGAAATCTTGCCAACTTACTCATAACAGTAAGACCATTGAAGGATGGTGATAGTTGATTAATACAAAGAAAAATACAAGTATAGCTACGGCATAATTTATAGCAGGTGTTTCACTGAAACTGCAAATATCTTAAGGGTCATATCAAATTATTTTCACCTTAAACAGTATCAGAAAGACGATTCATAACAATAGGTCTGTAATACCCTTCAATGGCATCCGTAATCATTTAAGACAAAATACAACTCTTCACCAACAAACATCTATGTGCAAAAAATGATTTGCGGAAGCCTATTTAAGAAGAATTGAGAATTTGACCCATAATCCACAATCCGCAATTGTGGAAGAATATTTTGAAAAATTTTAAGGGAAATTCGCAATCCGAAACCTGCAATTTGTGGAAAGATAATTGCGGAAGAGTTTTAAAAAAAATAAACTCAACCCGCAATCCATATTTTACCGAAACATAATTGCGAAAGAATAAAATGTGGAAGATTATTTTGAAAAAGATTAAAATTCAACTCGCAATATGTAATCCTCAATTTGCAGAAGGATAGTTGCGAAAAGACCATTGTGGAAGATTAATTTGTGGAAGATTAATTTTAAGAAGGGAAACCTGCGATCGACACTCCACATTTGCAGAAAGAGCATTGCGAAACACTAATTACGAAAGGATCTTTGCGAAAGGATAAATTATAGAAATATTGTTGCGGAAAGATACATTTCAGAAAGATCATTGCGGAAACATACATTTTAGAAAGATGAAGTTTCGGAGAGGAAGGAAGTTGTGGGACAGAAAAGTAAGGAAAAGTGTGAAGGATGACAACATTTTTTGTCTTAGTTTTTTACCTACTCCACAACTATAAAATCGAAGAGGATGATAAAAGAAGAGGAAGAAATCTCTTGTCTCTTTGTGTTTAGGTAGAAGGTTTTTAGAAATTGGATCAAAGGCTCTCTAAGAACTACACCAGCTAAGATCATATGAAGGACAACCATTGAAAATAAGGTACAATTCAATCACTCTCTTTTTTTCTTTTTTCATAAAGTGAAAGAGTTGTATCTAGAAGGAAAATATCAATCTCTACCCCTCCCGTCTATATTGGGTATTGGGAACACCCAAGGGAGGTCTCACCTGCCTATTTCTCCATAACACTTATCTTCCCTTCTATTGGAATCATATCTCCTCTAGCTCTTTTTACGCAACCATCTTAGACCATTTTATTATTCTTTCATAATAATATTTACATAGCTTTTTAGTTAGCATGAAAAGCCAATCATGTGGTCCATATAGACATATTTACATTATGCATGTCTATGCATTTAGTAGTCAAGACATAGCCTTGATCTCTACAATAAAAATCCATACTAGCATATTTACACCATTTACATTATTGACTCCATACTTTCTGCTACAAGATGAAATGGCAGGTGTAGCCACCGGTAAGCATATGTGGGAAACGTGACCACTTTCACTTTAGTCACTTATCCCCGACTACTTTGGAAATCATAACCTCCGAGGGGTTTCCCTATGCAACCTTACAAAAGACACTTGATACAAATATATCTTGCAAATTTATGAAATTAGTGATCAGTGCCTAATGGAGTCGAGTATGTGTGTCAAACTAATAATAAGTACTGTGTGTGATGCATTAGTTTAGGTATCAATGTTCAAGATATCAAAGGAAACCAATACCACTTCAATATGATATGAGTGGAAACAAGTCTTTAAATCACAAACATCTACTTATAAAAAAATATCTTAGTATCAATACTTGAATCAAACGTATAATTGCTCGATCACTACAACATGTAGATTATGCAAAATAAAAATTACCCATTAACATCAATATTCCGAAAGATAAGTAGCATTTGTGAAACACCAACAATTTACCTTACAAATATGCATGTATAAATTACAATAATCCATAGTAATCTTATCGTTAATAAGACGTGCATTTACTACTTATGACTACTCATATGATAGCGATAATACTTTCATGGGATATTAGCTGATGCATATATTCTATGATACAAGATAGTCCTTAATAAGTTAACGTGCAGGATGTATGCATGATAGGGTTAGGGTGAGGGAACTACCACTGCAACCGATATTTTCTTATAGTGGGCCACTCCTTCCTTGATTAACGTGTTGTAAGGAAAGGGGAGAGGGATAACAACAATCCAAGAGAGACACGAGACAAATGTTGCACTAGCGCTTCCGTGGAAGGAGGCTAGCGGAGGTTTAGATCGTGGTTCCAGGAGAGGGTAAAGTGGAGCTGAGATTAATGTGGACGGGAATGAGATACCATGGTTATGACTAGGAGGTATACCCGAGGTGGCGGCTACGAGCTGCGTGGAGGGGATGGAGAACAGAGATTTATGACAACAGCGTGAAGGGACTGAGAAGAGAGGGTTGCGCATGAGTGAAAGGAGTTGGTCGCAACAAGGGACGAAAAGGATATGGTTGGATGTAGTTTGGAAGTAGGTGTGAGGCAAGGCAAGTTACGATCCAATGATGGTGTAGTTCGCCAGTTTAGAGGGATCGATGGCGGGATTAGTGAGGTGCTTGCGAAGGAAGCTAGCGATGGTATGAAGGGAGCAAGATGAGAGAAAATGAAGGTGTGCAACTCACAACTGAGAGTGGAAGGGAGAGAATAGCGGGCTACGAGGTACGAGAGGGAGGCTTTTAGGGGCACTGAAGGTTGGAATGTGGTTGTTGCTAGGGTAGCGAGGTGATGAAAGAGGCCAACGAAGGTGAGGGAGTGACTTGGAGAGTCTAACGAGTTATTAGGATGGGGATCTAGGAAATTCGACTGAAGGTATGAGGGGGAATAACTAACCTATTACTAAGCTAAGATGAACAAAAAGTTATCCTAAAAAGTATCTAACTATAAATTTCTCTAACATCTAAATCCAAACTAGGTTTGTGAGAGAAAATAGTGTGAGGACCGAGGGAAACCCCAGCACAAGAACTACCCAACCTAGTGATTCTTACGAGGATAGATAACCTAATGAAAAAGTCTCTGAGGTTAAGAAACTAGACTAGAAAAACAAAGGAGAAACTCGAGGGCACCCTTACAAGGAGACGTGTTGTTGTTTGCTAAGGTCATAGGAAGAAAGGTAGTAACCTATCCTAGGGAAAAGTGGAGCTCTAAGTCTACCACTAAGACTGAGACATGCACATCTACTAACATCGAACAAAAAGGTAAGAATCCTGACCTTCTTTTACTTGTGTTCATCCAACAAATCGAAACATCACCAAAGAATAGATTCACCAAAGAGTTTACCAGGAAAACAAATTGCATTAATAAAAAAATTTCCTCAAAAGTAGTGCATCCATCTAGAGAATCCCTAATAAGAGTACAACAATTGCATAGTGATTTCTCCCATGAGTTATGATTTACAAAAGAAAGTGAGGATATCTATTTATATGATCTCACACTCACTTTTACAAATAAAATCTAGGATGGAATTCCTTAAAACAAGTAAATTCATAATTATTAAATGTCAAGATAAAATTAAAAGAAAATAATAATAAAATATAGCCTAAGGTCAACTTAAGTTAGGATACCTAGGGTACTTGCATCCCCAGGTGCCAAAACACACTCAAATAAGTGAACCGCTTCGAACGAAATGCCAGAGTGATTTGGAGGGAGGGCGTTATGCCCCATATAACCCCTAGAATGCTATAAAATACCTCAATTGCCTCTACAAAGAACGAAAACATCATGGCATGGAGGATTCCTTCCTCTGAAGAAAGAAGGTCAAGGAGAGAAATGACCCAATCATTGAAGGACCAGGAGGGTGTATGAAGTGGTTGCATCTGAAGGAGAGTGTTGCATAGCTAAAGCAAAGGCCACCAGAGCAGACAATAAGGAAATGGATCCATGATACCCATTGGTCAACCTTTAGGGGCCTGAGACACCAACCTTGAGGTTAAGAACCTCTTTAAAGGGAAGTCAATAATGGTATTAAGGCATAGTACCCTTAAAGGAGGACCAAAGGGTCCATCCATGACAAATATCGCTCAATAAAACCCCTTTTGGTAAAAAAAATGGCACTCTCTCCCTGGGGTACACCTGAAGGTGCACTGGGTACAAGTATAGCGTAACACTGGCTCCAATTATGAGATGAGTGTTATTTCTAGGAGTTCTTGAGAATGTGTGAATCTACTACTACCTGTAGACCTACACACATATCCAATTTCTGAGATATTAAAAGCATATAAGGGAAGACACTTTTGTCCTTCCTTGTTCACTAAATGAGGGAAACAAACTAAGAACAATAAAACTAACTAGTCCTGAAAATACACTAGATGCAACGCACTTAAATATGCCTACCTAACCTAAACCTTTCAATAAAATTAGGTTAGGGAAGATCGTACAACCAATGTAGCCATTTGAGTAAGCAATTTGTACGTGATATCTTACTTTTTTCCATGAGTGTAATCCACGACAATACCTCATTTGAATGATTTGTTTAGTTTGTACCAGGATCTTTATGTTAATGAGTGTAGGAAACCAGACCTTCTTAAGAACTTGAAACTAGTGCCATCGAGAAGCATCACTTTGACAAGATTTGTTGATCCATTCTTCTAGTGGACTTATGTATGGGATACGTCCATCATACATATCTTCAGAAAATGTTCCCCTGAAACTCGCCCATGAATCCTGAACTTGGGAGACTATCCGTGGAGTTGGACTTCGCAAAACTTCACATGTGATATGCAATCTGTCTCTGCATTTAATCAATATTTTATTTTTTCATACATGTATATTACTTGTCTTTTCCACAATCATGTTAGTAAACCCAATAATCCTTGAATTTTTGAAATTGTCAACAATATAATCTATACCTTCATGCTTCAAATTAAAAGATAACAATAAATATTATGAGATTGAGAGATGAAATTCATACATGTCCACCTACATTCCTTGGTCTTGTTTAGATGTATCCTTAAGGTCTTTCTTATGCAGGGTAGAGTGAATTGAACAACTTCTTCTACACTTCTTGAGGGGCATGCCTGAAATTGATAACCTAGGCTCATTATATGATGAATATCTGCGAAAGAATCCTTTGTGTGACATGCTTCCCTAATGCAGGATTAGTATGATGGTGATATCATGGAAGAATCAACAAAGGTACGGGGTTCCAAATCTTTGAACTTTTCATCATAATGGCCCATTTTCATATAACAACTATTTGCAAATTCTGGTGTTGTTCCATCTTCAATTATGGTGGCAAAAGGGTTGAGCCACTTTTCGTCATTAGCCTCATAAGGGGAGGGAATGATCATATATCTTTTAACATGGTCTTCATAAGTTATGTCTTCAATATCCCTATTAGAGGTGATTGAGAGTTCCTTGTGCCAAATGGTATCAAGTTCTGGCTCAACCTGGGTAACTTCATAAAGCTTCTCTTTCTTGCTGCAACATATGGAGACATCACTACCTGGTATCAAGGAATCATAAAAAGGTGGACCCATAAATTTCCAACAACCATCTTCCTCATAATTCCCGTCATTATGTTCCAATATATCTAGTGATTCATAAGGAGTTTCTGTGTATTGGAATGGGGAAATAATCCTATCTTCAACATCTTCAACAAGGGCTTCTGAATATTTATATATGAGACCACCACCATACTCATATTCTTGTGAAAATTTACCTATCATGCTCAAGATGTTATCAGCTAGACCCTAAAAACTGGTTGTTTCAAACTGATTTTTGTTTTGGGCTTCTTATCGAACAAGCCTTTCACATGCTTGACATGAGGTATCCATTCATCATGATGTTTTGAATCATTGTGGTTACAGAATGTTTCCACCAATTCTGCAAATGACGATATTGTTCATTTATCTAGGCCCACAAACCAAGCAAGGGCCTTTCCTCCCAGGTGGATGACAAAAGATCACGTGTAAAATTATTCTTCCTCTTTGAGACCATATTCCGAAGCCAAAGTCATGAACCGTTCCACATGATGCATGAAATTATCATGGTCACCCTTAAAGGAATGCCAAAATACCTCTGTTAACTCAAGATTGATATCTTCCTCCTTAGATTAGAGGAAATTTGGGGTCTAAAATGGGCCTCCTAAGAAAAATAATAATAAAAAGCCACATCACACTACAAATATGCCATGTCACATTAAATCTAATGAAAGTAAACCTAAATTGTCTCATTAATGGTAGTTGACAAGTGTGTTGTGTTACTGTAGAGTAAAAAAAATATTTGTTAAAAATATTAATGAAATGTTTAGGTTCTCGTGCACACATAATAAATGATATAGTGGAATTTTTTAAAATTTATATTATAATTTTTTTAAATAAATGCACGAGTACTTTTTATATAATTAATAAAATACAAAACTCAAATATATTTCATATTTAAATTATAATGGAAAAATATAATTACAATAGTATTAAAAAATAAAAAATCACTATTATCTTTAATATAAATTTTATATTAATTCATATAAAAAATATTACATTACATAAAATTAAAAAACAATAAACAATATATGTTCTTATAATTTATATAATCTAATAAACCATATATATTCTTTTATAGTTTTTTTCATATCATGTTTATTTTTAAAAATTTATATATAATATTTATAATAAAATTATTAAATATTTAAAATATAAAAATTAAATAGTTTTATTATGTTAATTTAAAAAAAAAACATTTATAATAAAAACTTTAAAGATTTAAAATATATTGAAATATTGAAAAAGTCTTCAATATTCTCATTTATATAACGATGAATTTGTCTATAACCATTAATAATTTTTTTATAAAAAAAACCATTATATGTTTATAACCATTTGTAATTTTTTTACTATTATTTTTATAAAAAATTTGAAAAAACATTGTTAGAGAGCATAGAAAATTTATAGTGTAAATGTAATATTCCAAATTTCTAAATATTAAAAAAGTATTGTTAGATGACATAACAAATTTCTAATGAAAATGTAATATTGCAAATTTTAGTGTAAATGTAATATTGATAAAAAAAAATTCTTATACTTTTACCAAAGGGAAATGTAAATGTAATAATGTATTATTAAACTTTTATTATTAACAAAGTTGTGTGAACTATGGTTATCCCAAAAAATGGAGAGTGATATTAAAAATACCAAATATTTTTATTCAGTATTTCAAGATAACTCCTTTTAAAATTAATTACTATTTAGTTTTGTTTTTTAAATATTGATTAGTAAATGCTTTTAATATTTCAAAATGTCTCCATTATAATTTTGATTAATGCGAGAATTATTTTTTAAATGAGTTGGAAGTAGTGATCAAATAAAATATTATATATTTATTATTTCAAGTATATATATCATATTTCGAGATGATCATTTTACGATCTTAACCAAGGTGAGGTTGATATGGAGTTATCTATTGTCAAATAAAATTATGACACATAAGCATTATATGTCCAACTCAACCATAATGGTTGACCAAAGACATTGAAATTCTATTGGCTTAAAAATTCCAACTATATCCAACTCATCCATGGGACATTTTTTTTAAAAGGCCCATTTTAGACCCCAAATTTCCTCTAACCAACGAACATAATAGAGCCTATCAGTTTCAAATAATTTTTCTCATCATCCTATGAGCCTATCATGTTGGTTGCAATCTACAAAATTCAGAAGAATAAGTCAATGTAAACAATATTAATCATCAATATCGTACCCATCCTTTACAAATTACATAACAATAGCAATATAGGGAAAAAGTCAACCCTTTATGTACATGTGAACATGCAGACATAAATAATTAACAAATTACATACCTTAGTATCTGTGTGAGGCAAGTGTTTGATAAACCATTCAAAACCTTCAAGTTCACTAAGAACATTATAGAAGATAGAAGATTTTTTTTTAGCCTTCATAAAGAGATTGACGTGACTTCTCAAGTAGAGGATAAACATCATGACTATCATCCTGGTTGTCCTCATCCATTGGGGCAAATGTGTCTTGGATCAATCAATGTATCTCATCTTCCTAATTTGTATCACTAATGTTATCTCCATCCATATCATCATTAAGAACTTGATCAGCTTCAATATTCTGATCTAGATGTTGGTCACCGTGTAAATGAGTATTTTTGCTAGTACTTGGCAAATAACTCTCTGGGAGGCGACATTTTGGGGGCATTGTCTATATATTTACAAACAATGTAGTAAAATTAGTGTGTATAGAACATAAAATAAAACGATAAGACATTTTACTGAAATTCATGACATAATGACTATTACATAGAATACATTAAAAATTGAATAACCTCTTACCAAGGGACGATATTCATAACCCCCTTCGGCGTGCCCCTTCTCCCTAAAATGTCTTCCAGTTTTCCTTATTAAAATTCTTCTTCTTTGCAAGCACCTACAATAAGAGCAAAGGAAATAACATTTTTCATCTCCCCTCGCCTCGAATGCCACTCTGTTATCACTCCAGGAAACTCCTCTAGGTTGTATCTCGATGATGCTTGGTAACTTAAAATGGTTTTTAGGGTTTTCTAATATGGATCAAGTCAGTTGACCTATATAACATTTCCACTCTCAATACATGCATAAGACACTCGTTTGCGAGGCTTTTAGTTGCAGTTGCTCAGAAATTCAACAATAAGGTGCAGGGATGGAGAACTCACCAGGATGGCAGACTTGCATACAAAACACATGCATATAAATGGCTAAATCCTAATGATGATGGTATTTATAAATCAAATAGCATTAATAAACCAATAGGATGACATCTATCAACTTTTTAATCAATCTGAAAATGACCTAAATACACATTCAGGCATAAATATAGTAAAGAAAGAGATGAAGGCTGAACAAATCACAACAAAAGAGCTTATATCATGAATAAGTAAAATGAGAAGCTTGAAAGTGTTATTGTCTCATAAATCCCCAAAGTTGAACCTTTATTATAAAATCAATCATGGGCTAAATTATAGCCTTCTACAAAAATGACAGATCCTGAAAATTCGATCTGTTTACACAAAAAATACTTAAAAGTTATATTTTTCTCAAATTAGGGCTTCAAACCCTTGCTAACTATTTGTCTACCTATTGTGAAGATCTAGTTCACTAAGCGAACTTTTAATAACTGAAGTGGTCATTGATATGCACCACTGCTGGTTCAGTGTGAAATTGGCGCCAACAGCCAGTTTCCGGGTGTTTAACTAAAGTGACCTTTCTTGTTTAATCTGCCATATTTTTATACCTTGCCGCCACGGTCGCTGATTGGAAGCTCTGTCTTCTAGGACATCGGCACCCTAGATTGTAACACTGCCGCTATTTCGGAGGTGAAACGAACTAGTTTTATCACTATCGAAATTTGTTTGTCAAAGGAATCGGGGCATTAGTCCTCTACGCTACTGATGGAAAGTCTTGTTATTCGTCGATGTGCATAACTGTTATGCCGTCACTGTTTTAGAGGTGGAACGAACTAGTTTTATCACTATCAGAATGATTTTTGTGATTGATCGGAAGCCTTGTCCTTTGCCTCACTGACACTGCGGAGGTGCTTAGATTACCTCCTCAATTCATATCCCTTAGTTCTTCCAATCATCGATGAGTCTCTATTGTCGTGGAACCCACAGTTGGTCTGTCTCCCACCGTTGCGGCTCCTTAGTGGACTATTCTGCTGACAGTTAGTGTTTTCAAGTTCCAAAACGTAGTCCTTAGTTCTCCTGATCGCCGATGATTTTCTATTATGGAGGAACTCGTAGTCAATTTGTTTCACGTCGTTGCAGCTCCTTAATGAACTATCTTGCCGACGGTTTATGTTTTCAAGTTTCGACACATAGTCCTTAGAAATTTCAATCACTAGATTCTCCACAGTGGCGGCACCGAAGTGAACTAAAACTCCAAAATGTCAGTGATCGAAACTCCAAACCACTATCCATTAAATGTTAAACCACTAGATTCTCCATAGTGGCGGTGCCGTAGTGGACTAAAAATACGCAACCTCGGTGTAATAGAGGACTACACCTCCGATCACTGTTTAAAAATGTTTCGATGGCAGTAAAAAGTTTAGCAATACGCCTAACCGCCGAAGGGGTTTTCCACCTGTTATTTATCTTCCATCTTTCAGTGGCTAATGAGGTGTTCTAATCCTCACCCAAGCCACAGAAAGCTACAACTTGTGAAATTTTCATAAAAAACAGAGGCTTTCAAACTGTTAGTGACATTCATATCCCTCATTGTGTGAATAAAATTCTTCATACGAAAATAAATTTATTTTGGGAGATAACATATGGCTCCTACTCTGGGATGGGAACCTCCCTGTGAGGTCCCAAGAACCCCAGACCAAAATTCCTTTCCCTAAAAGCAACTAAGTAACTTAACACTATCCTTTATTGTTCCATTGGACATGGAGTTTACTCTAAAAGCAAAACAACCTACTATCTACTAATTTACAATCATAAGGCCTCAGAGCCTTAAATAAAATAGATCTTCAAGAAACACCCATTTACTAGGCCATCAAATACCTCTTCACCTTCCAGAATCTGCAATTTGAGAGTGTTATTTTTATGTACCTGGGATATCACAAAAGGGCCAATCCACAAAGAGTCGAATTTTCCATGTTTCCCCTTGTCCTATCTGATAGTATCCCACTTGAGGACCCAATATCTGACCTGGAAGTTTTCTGCCTTTTCTCTTTTGTCAAACATGCCCTTTATCCTCTGTTGATGAGCTTTTGATTTTCCTACAAATTTCTCCCTTATTTGCTGTAATTCTACCAAATCCATCATCCTTCTTACCATATAATTTGGTTCATCCTCCTCTTCCTGAAAGAACTTTGCCACTGGAAGGATGAGTTGTATAGGAAAGATGGTCTCAATGCCATAAACTAGTTTGAATGGAGAATTCCCTATGGATCTTTTGTCTGTTACCCTATCAGCCCATATAGCAAACTTAAGCTTTGAATCTCATCTTTTTTTATTTGTCTCTAGCAATTTCCTGATGATTATGACTAAGCTTTTGTTGGATGACTCAGTCAGGCCATTTCCTTGTGGGTAATAGGATGTGGAGTGCACCAGTTGAATACCCATTGATTCACACATTTTAACTAATGCCACATCCTTAAAAGATGGTGCATTATCAGTTACTAACCTTACTAGGCAACCAAACCTGCTGAAGATGTTCTCACATAAAAATATCATGATGACTTGATGAGTGGCATTTTTGGTGGGCACTGCTTCTATCCATTTGGTAAATTAGTCAGTGGCTACTAAGATCCGTTTATGATTTCCACTGGAAGATGGATTTATTTCAACTATGAAATCCAGACCCCGGTGTTGGAAAGGCCCATTCACTGTAACAGGCCTAAGGGGAAAGGATTTGACCTCCTGCTTCCTTATAAATCTTTGGCATTGGTCACAGGCCCTTACAAAAGTGCATACATCAGCAAAGAGGACTGACCAATAGTATGCTACTCTTAATATCTTGTGGGCTATGGTTTTCCAGTAGTGGTGGCCTCCACATATACTGGAATGGAAGTGATGCATGACCTGTTCTGCTTCCTCTTTATCTAGACACCTTAACAAAATTCTAGACTGATCCCTCCAGTACAGCAGTTTGTCAATTATGCAAAACTTAACAAATTTCAACTTAAGAGCTCATGCTTGGTTAGGAGTGAGATCAGGAGAAACTTCTAATTTTTGCAAAAATTGAATGATACATGAATACCACTCGCATGAAGATATGTTCTCAGCTATTGATGGACTGTTATTTTGATCTTGATTTACTTATGTTTCCACTTCTACCATAGTGTGCACCTTTGTTGATCTGACACATGTGAAATTTATTCCCAACAGTTCACAGTTTTCTTTGGCCATGAGTTTGGCTAGACCTAATCCCCTTACCAGCTTGGTGGGTTTCACCTCTACATCAAACTCAATGAGTTTGGTAGTCCACTTAGCTCTCTTTCCATCAATGTCAGGCTGAGTCAAAGCATCCTTCACAACAGCTGAAGGGACATATGCAATGACCTTTGCATGGAGAATTTAGATTCTGAAATTATTCAAAGATTCTATGAGAGCATAAGTTTTCTTCTCAATTGGGTCATACTTCAGCTCATTATCTCTCAGGGTTCTGCTGAAAAAAGCAATTGGATGATGATTACCTTCATCATTCTTTTGTAATAGTACAGCTGCCACTATGTCATAAGATGTAAAAGAGAAAATGTAAAAACCCTTGGTGTAGTCAGGACTAATTAGGGTTGGGGCCTCCATGATGACTTTCTTAATGTCTTCAAAAGAGTTTCTTGCTTGGTCAATCCACTTTATTTCTGCATCCTTTTTTAGCATGACTTTTATATGCTTTACCATCTCGAAGAAATTTGGAATAAACCTTTTGACAAAGTTTATCTTTCCTAAAAAGGACTAAATGTCTCTTTCTGACCTTGGTATTGACATTTTTTGGATTGGTTCCACCCTCATCGGATTGATCTTTACACCTTTAGCTGAGACTATCTGGCCTAGGATCTTTCCTTCATTGAGTGCAAATTGGGACTTCTTGGGGTTCAGTGATATTCCATACCTTCTGCACTTCAGAAATACCTTCCTTAAATGATGCAAGTGGTCATGATGGCTGTGAGAGTAAATTTTTAAGTCATCCAAATATATCAGCACAATTTTATCTTTTATCCCTACAAAAGCTAGCTCCATAGCTCTCTGAAAAGTAGCCCCAGCATTGATTATCCCAAATGGATTTTTAGCATACATGAAGGTGCCCCTGGGGGTTGTAAAGGCACTCTTCTCTTGGTCATCTAGGTGCATAGCAACTTGGTTGTATCCATAGAAGCCATCAAGGAAGGACATGACCCTGTCCCCTGAGACTTTCTGTAGCAGATGTTCCATCTTGGGCAGTGGATAGTTGTCCTTTTTGGAACACTTGTTTAGGTTTCCTAAAATCCACACACAACCTGATTTCTCCATTTTTCTTTCTTACCACTACTAGATTTGCAATCCACTTGGAATACCTGAGGGGAATTATGATCTTGGCTTTGAGCAATTTGTGGATCTCTTTCTCAATCATTGGTAATATAAGAGGGACGATGGGTCTCTGCTTCTGTTTGAAAGGAATGGTGTCCTTTTCCAAAGGAATCCCTTGCTGGATGATGTTGGTGTCATATGTTTTTAGGTCACTATACTCCCATGCAAAGACATCAGCAAACTCTTTTATCAAGCTGCAAAATTTAGACTTCTATCCAGCGATCAGCCCAGTGGATAGATTTATCACTTTTGGATGGCTTTGGCTACCTATGTTTTTCTCTTGGATAGCAGGATCTAGCTCCCTTTTGGCAGGCTTGAAAGGGATGTCATTGTGATCAAACAGTTCTTCCAATGGTACTACACCTCGAGGTATGTAGTTGCTGGGATATTGGACAATATTCTGCTCAGTCACTTTATCTTTTAACTTGAGCTGTTTGGATTTCCTGCATGTTAAGGTTTTCCTGGTCTATGTGTATGTCAGAGAATTCATCTACTAACTGAAGGAATTTACTAGCTCCTCATCATTTTCAAACACCCTCCAAAAATTTAAATTTTCTGGCAGAGAGGGTCTGTGCTTGACCTGAACATCATCGCTGAGCTTAGGGGATACATGAGGAACAAACAAACTTGCAAAGACGGCCAGGGAATCAGCCAAGTGATTCAAAGCCCTAGGAATATATGACAATTCAAAAAACATAAAGGAGTCTCTGAGTTTCCATACCTCATCCATCTAGGGCTTCAATCTGATATTTTTTATCTAAAAAGCATTGTTGACCTGCTATATGATGAGGTCTGTGTCTCCAAATATCTTCATGCACATGATCCCCATCTCCTTGGAAACTTTAATTCCTAGCAGCAAGGATTCATATTCTGCTATGTTGTTAGTGGTTTTGAAATCAAGATTAAAAGATAAGTGAATGTTTTCCTTAGATGGGGAGATCAATACTACACCCGTGTCTACTAAGCTTTGAGCACTAGGCCCATAAAAATACATGGTCCAGATCGTTGTCATGACTTCTTCAGGCTGCTGACGGTTGGGATCAGTGAGCTGAACTGATGTCTACTGATTATCATCTATTTGCAAAATGAAAGACCCAAAATCGGTGTCTACTGCGTAGATGGGGTGATTCACTGAGTGGCTCTCCTTGCTGATAATGTATGCTAGCTAATTTTCCATGTACAGCCTCTTAGTCTCCCCTCCAAACATGGGAATGGTGGAATATGTGAGATCCATCTAAAGGGTTCCGCCTAGTCTTTTGTTCCATGACCGAGATAGCAAGAGGCTGAATTTTGGAGGAATATCAGCCACTACAATGTCCATCATTACACTTTTCGAAGGTAGTTGTGTTAACTTTACAACAAGTTCTTTGATGAGGCCCAACCACTTGGCCTTCCTAGAGTCAAAGGAGAATAAATAATGGTAGGACTTGGTGATGCTGAGGCCAATATCATCCATCACTACCTTTGGGTATTAGGTTATGAGAGGCTCCTGAATCCAGCAGACATTTATGGAGGATTTTATCATGGATGTTCAAGGATATATAGAATGGTGGGCAGGAGTCCTTTAGGTCTTCGATCATGGGGCCCAGGGTTACAACAAGCTTGTCATCTTGCGGGTTCACAAAGTCAGTGTCAATGTGCACCTTGGGCTGAAGGGAATTCGGAATGGAGGTTTTGAATGCATCATTCTTCATTAGCTCAATTAAAGGGAAAGGGATTTTCAATTTTTGAATTTTAGACTCGAGGTTGAAGGAATAATGTAGCCTATCTGGAAACCTTACCTCATGAGTTGTAGGTCTGAGTTGGACTTGATCAAGTGTGGCTGAAGGTGCTAGTTTATGCAATGCTTTGGATGGGATAGCCACTTTATTTGGTAAAACAACAACCTTTCTAGCAGGTGTAGCAGGCTGCTTAACAGGTACAACATTCTTCTTGAGGGGAGAAACCAACCTAGACCTTAGTTGGTAACCTCCCTAACCATCAGCTTGATAGATAGCCTCTTCAGTGATCTTCTCATCAATTAGGGATTCCTCATATTCTACCTCTGTCAAAAAAGAATAGTCCACCTCATCCTCCATGTAGTGGATATTGTCTTCATCTTCTCCTTCTTCTTCAATGAATTTGGCTTTTCTTCTAATATAGCATTTTGAAATGGAGCTCTTATCCTCTGATCTTCCCCTTGATTTCTCTCCCTTCTAAGAATCTAAACTGGGGGGTTTCCTCTTCTATGAGGAACAAAATTTGGGTTTCGAGGAGCAAAGTAACTTGGCCCTTTACCCCTCACCAGTATATGTCCTTGGTCCTTCAATCTAGATGATTCAGTAGTCAGGTTGTCTAACAGTTTGGTCATTTTGTCAATCTTGTTCTCTGATTCCAAAGCCCCACTATAGTCTGTTGGATTCTTTTTCCTGTCTATATTTCCTTTGACCTTCTGAGATGCCAGAATGTTTGACTCTACTTCTAGGGAAGCATCCTGCATGAGTGATAAGGAAACAGACCCCCTTTCTTTAAGAAGTAAGAAGAAGTCAGAGTCAAAGGAATTTGCATAAGTTATCATAGCTGAGGTATCAGTGGGCTTAATTTCAGTAGGGATCTTGCTGTACATATTGTTGAATCTCTTGGTAAAGTTGGAGACAGACTCCCCATTTTCTCTTTTCAGGTTGCCGAATTCTATGATATAGTAGAGGTGGTCCCTCTTTTCTCCCCAATTCTTTAGGAGAATGTCATCTAGGGCCTCTATTCCTTCCATTGATCTGTTAGGCAGTTCCTTAAACCACTTCCTATAGCCTGGACATCTAGGCTTTGCACAAACACCCTAGTCCATACATCTTGTTGTTCTATGTTAATATTTTCAACATAGCTATTAAAATCCTCTAAATGTTCTTCAGCAGTGAAATCCCTTCCCCTGTAAACTTAGACATATACTTGAGATAATCCCTAGTAGGCATGGCTGTGAGAGGATTTCTCAAAACTTAGGGCGCATACCTACCTACCAAGATCCTTTCCATCTTGGTCAATTGAGGGGCAGCCATATTGGAAATGGGTATGGATAGGGTTGTGGAAAGCAACACTGATGAAGATACTTGCTGAAAAGGCAGTGGTATACCTATCCCAGTGGAGTCACCAGGGATTGGATCTTCACAAGCAACAGTGCTTGAAGATTCCCAACCCCTATATTTTTCTAATGTATCTAAAAATTCCTTGGAATTAAAAGTTTCAGCAGAAGAAATAATAGCATAAATATTTCTTGAAATACCTCATGTATACTTTTGTGCAGTACTGCTGGCCTATCTTAGTAAATACCTATCTTTCCTCAAAATTTCTTCTAGATCTGAAACCAGTGTTACTAGTGGCCCCGTTAGGTTTTCTCTGGTACTTGGTCTTCTTGAAGCCACCTTATATCAATAGAGTCACCAGATAGATGATTACAACCATAATAATTCCTAAGCTTTGTCTATCATCAAAGCATGGATCTATGTTGTCTCCCAGGGAAGCTAAGCTTCAATCTCATCTCCCTGGCAATGGCACCAGTTTGTTATCACTCCAGGAAACTCCTCTAGGTTGTATCCCGAGGATTCCTGGTAACTTAAAATGTTTTTTAGGGTTTTCTGATATGGATCAAGTCAGTTGACCCATATAACCTTTCCACTCTCAAGACATGCATAAGACTCACTTGTTTACAAGGCTTTTAGTTGCAGTTTCTCATAAATTTGACAATAAGGTGCAGGGATGGAGAACTCACCAAGCTGGTAGACTTACATACAAAACAAATGCATATAAATGGATAAATCCTTATGAGGATGGTATTTATAAATCAAATAGCATTAATAAACCAATAGGATGACAAATATTAGTTTTTAATCAATTTGAAAATGACCTAAATACACATTCAGGCATAAATACAGTAAAGAAAGAGATGACGGCTGAACAGATGACAACAAAAGAGCTTATATCATGAATAAGTAAAATGAGAATCTTGAAATCATTATTGGGTCATAAATCCCCGAAGTTGAACCTTTATTATTAAATCAATCATGGGTTTTATAGCCTTCTACAAAAATGACATATCTTGAAAATCCGATCTGTTTAAACAAAAAATACTTGAAAGTGATAGTTTTCTCAGATTAGGGCTTCAAACCCTTTATAACTATTTGTCTACGTATTGGGAAGATCTAATTCACTGAGTGAACTTTTAATAAGTAAAGTGGTCACTGATAATCACCACTATTGGTTCAGTGTGAAATTGTCGCCAACAGCTAGTGTCGTGGTGTTTAACTGAAGTGACCTTTCTTGTTTAATCCACCAAGGTCTGTCTTCTAGGACATCGGTGCCCTAGACTAGAATGATACCTCTATTTTGGAGGTGAGACAAACTATTTTTATCACTGTCGGAATTCATGTCAAAGGAATCAGGGCATTAGTCCTCTACGTTGCTGATGGAAAGTCTTGTTATTCGTCGATGCGCGTAACTGTTATGTCACCGCTTTTTTGGAGGTGGAACGAACTAGTTTTATCTCTATCGGAATTATTTTTGTGATTGATCGGAAGCCTTGTCCGTTGCATCACCAACACTATGGAGATGCTTAGCTTTACCTCGCCGATCCGTAGCCCTTAGTTCTTTCAATCGTTGATGAGTCTCTATTGTCATGAAACCTGCAGT
>LPNX010361771.1:90188-176359 GCA_001517045.1 Pseudotsuga menziesii | reverse complement strand
GAGGGGGATGGTAAGGGTTTAGAGGTAGAGAAATGTAATATCCTGAATTTTGGATCTAACACTTATGGGCATGAGCCCCATTGATTATGATGTTACCTTGATGTTTTATTTTGATATATTGTGTCAAAGACCACACTGCATATGAATGTGATTATTTGTTGATATACTGGGTGTAATCCAATTGCATATGAAATATATATATATATATATATATATATATATCTGCTTGTGTTGGGCGTGGACCCTGAAGCACATGATTGATGAGATGTTTTGTGTTGAGCGAGGAGCTCTGGAGCACATGGGTAAATTGATGTTTTGTGTTGAGCAAGAAGCTCTGGAGCACATGAGTACTTATATTTGTGTTGAGCGAGAAGCTCTGGAGCACATGAGTTTTGAGACATTATGTTGAGCGTGAAGCTCTGGAACACATGAAAATATAATTTGGAAGTGTTGGGCATAAGCCCTGGAGCCTTCCATGTTGATGTTGAGGATAAGCTCTAGAACATCGGATCATTGGCCATTGTATCCCTAGGTGTATTCTACAAATACATCCCATCATTAGTGTTGAGCGAAGAGCTCTGGAATTGCACTAAGTTTGTAACTCACTGTTTTTGGCGTTGAGTATGGGCTCTTGTAAGCGCTAGGAGTTACTTAAAAGAATTAATGGATCCCGAGTGAAAACGACTCGAGTAAATATTGATCTCATCTGACTTATTTATAAGTGATTAAATGAAATCTCGAATTTATATATCTCATCAAGTACTGAAGAACTACCATGAATGAAGGAATCCAACATGCAAGGATGTTTAGAGTTGCCTAGCCTAGTAGACCTAACCATCTACCTGATGATCTTAATTAACAAAGTGTCATAAGTCTAGGGATCACAATATGTGATACCCTAAGACAAATGTTAACAAATAATATATTATTATAAAGAGGACATATAGTAATAATATTATTAATGTAAGAAAGAAGACAAAGTTCCATTTATTACTATTATACTAAGATAAAAATTAAATATTATAATATCTATAAAAGTCCAATTAGGAACTAGTTAAAAGTTCCTAAGTTAAAATATTAAAAGTACTAAATTAAATAAAAAGGGTTAAATCAAGAAATGAAATGATTCTTGATTTAACTTCCCATTTGACCGAAAAGTCTGTCTATAATGTCTCAAGCCAAAGAAAGGCTTGGGGATCTCTTCCATCTTTTGGCAGTTATTATTCTGCCTGATTATTCTTAAGAGAGTTCTGGGAGAACATTTTCCTAAGAGGAAAAAGGAGAACTGATCGAGACCTGATATACCAGTTAGGGAAGCCTTACCTTAGGAGCTCTAAGCTACTTGCATGTTGGAACCAGCTCGGGGGGATCCGGATTGAAACAAGGAATGGTTCAGGGTCATGGTTGCGTGGAACGTGGTAGTTCCCAAGTGATTTGGTCATCTATACAGAGGTCAAATCTGCCTATGAATTGTTAATGTTGGTTAATTGAGTGTGCAGGTTCATCCACTATAAGAGCTTCAAATTTCAGGTAGGAGGTTCTTGACTGTCTATTTCATTTTCTAGAATAAGGACTGGCTAGATTATGCAAGTATTTATATTATATTTTCTAACCCTATGTAGCTTTGTTTTTCTGTCAAATTCTTTTAGGGTTTATATTTTCATTATAAACCCTAGGCTATAATCTATGGCCATCGACCTTTATCACATCTAACTCATTATAATAATTCAACATTTCCAATTATTACAACCCTGTCAACATTTACCAACACCGACGATGGCTAGTCGAAGGGTTACACCATAGACAACCCCCATATCTTATTACACAAGAAATCATAAACAGTAAATAAGCCTTCAAAGCTATGAGGGTGGAAAATGCCAAAGCCATACGACATGGCCCCAAATCCATAGCGCTCTCACACGAGTCATCCATACAACCAATGCAAACAACGAATTGTGAAATCCACACAGTCCACAAATAACAACCATTGAAATCGACACTATATATATATATATATATATATATATATATATATATTCCATTCTGATTTATCGTTTAAAAAGAATCATGAATATTGTATATTTATATAAGTCAATACAATTTAATAACTACCCCAAAGCTAATATAAATGTTGATTAATACAATATAAACATTAATTAATACAATGTTGGTGTAATTTAGCATTCCATGTCAACGCAGGGTTAGTATGCACGGTTATATTTACGGATAGTTAGTGAAATTGCTTTGAATGGTAATAATTAATATAAGGTTCAAAGTTTTATAAATTTTTATTTTTAAAATTAAAATAAAATTTTAAATTTAATAATCTAAATTATTTTTGTTAGTGAAATACACTTTTTTGATGAGACATAAATCCTATGGATATAGATTTTTTTATCCAAATTTAAAAATAAATCAAATTAATCTTTAAATTAATTACACTGAGTACAGTACAATACACCTCCGGCTTTGAAAAACTGAGCTCATCTGCATTGCTTGGTAAGGGCTCTATACATAGAGGCACTCTACTATGGTCTCTTGGATAGAGTCCATATGGTCTGTACATAGAGGCGCTCTACTATGGTCTCTTGGATAGAGTCCATATGGACAAATGGACTCACAACCTCGATGGAAATTGATTGCAACATACCGCTTCCATTCGTAGGCAAGCCACGGGAGACACCACTACGATTAGAACGGCACAGGACGGCCATATCTACGTCAATTTCAAAGGGCTAAGTGTAGAATATGGGTTGCGGATATCGAATTTCACAACAAGTTAGCAAGTGGATTTCGTATACGATTGGCCCCTCGAAGATGCAGGGAAACTTCAATCTCCTCCTCTCGTCGACATTGTATCCTCAAAGCGATCATTCCCACATCAACTTATGGATTTCCGAGATTAAAAGGGTGTCATTTTGTCATAGAAAGACTACCATCTTCTTGGATGACAAAGTACTGGTCGACACCGTGGCCATGGAATATTGCAGAAGCGTATAGATGATTGTCAAATACATCAAGAGATTTTCATTCATTACATGATCAGCATCCTAGTATGTAGTTTTATGTGCATATACTTTCATATATTTATCAAGAGATTTTCATTCATTACATGATCAACATCCTAGTATGTAGTTTTATGTGCATGTACTTTCATATATTTATCTTCATATTCATGTGTATTCAATTTTTGTTAGTTAACTAATTTTATTGCATTTTAGAAGACTCTCTCACTGGAGGGCCTCATGAGAGTGCACAACAATTTTTGGGTTGTCATCAATCTTGTTCATTGCATTA
This sequence comes from Pseudotsuga menziesii, assembly GCA_001517045.1. Lineage (NCBI taxonomy): Eukaryota > Viridiplantae > Streptophyta > Pinopsida > Pinales > Pinaceae > Pseudotsuga > Pseudotsuga menziesii. Next base: position 173,062 of record LPNX010361771.1, on the reverse strand, counting down.
TAAATCTCGAGCACCATTAACCACATCCGATTCAAAGGAAAGGAATAATGAATTGAACAATTAAATTATGCTTGGTCAGCAAATTATGTACAACACCCATCAGGTCACCCACCTTTGATTGACGAATTTTCCATAATTTATATATGTGAATGTATACATACATAAATTTCATATGGGTTTACACATACATATTTAAATGTATATTTATGTTTACCTAATTTTGAAGAATAACATGAAGATCATTAGTATGGACACTCTTGAAACACAGGGCCATCATCATCCTAGGAACAATGTTGAATCAAAAGGTGTTGAGTAAGCGAGGATGCAATGTGCACAAGATGAGGATTAAATGTTGATAACCACCTATCCGTTGGATGTATCTGATGAGCTTCCTTGGGAGGGAAATCTTCCAATGTTGACACTTCAACGTGGCACGTTCCACCATGAAAAACAAAGGGGTGATATTCAATAGCTAGATCACCCTACAAAAAGTCGAAAAAGATTAGAGATTGTTTTTCATATTCTAGGGATATTTATTGATGTATAAAGGAATATTGGGCCAGAAACTGATGGATTCATTGATTTGATGTGAAGGTGGAAGGAATAGGTGATGGGTACAAATAAATGGTCTGATGTAGACAAAAGGGTTACCAAAAAACAAGTTGTATAAATGTTCAATTTTAAAGAATGTGTTGAAGATATTCATGTTGAAGGTGCAATATTTCAAGCACCCTCACATTGTGCACCATCTATATAATCGATTCATTGCAGCATATGGCAGGATTCCACAGAATCGGACTATTGATTGTACACCATCAGGAGTCATTCTTCAGACTTGTGAGTAATATCAAGTCAGACTTATGAGTCATATCAAGTCCTATGTATCCTCGTATGATTGAGGTGGTGATATCGTATTGTAAATCTTGTGAGTAATATAAAGTTGAGTATTGTGAGTATTATCAAGACTAGACTTGTGAGAAATATCAAGTCAAGTATTCTCATAGAAGGTACCCTATGAGATGGGCCTCCAGTTATGAAGATGAGCTTATGAGTAATATCAAGCTAATTCTTTTGAGTAATATCAAAACTGGTCTTTTGAGTAATATCAAGACTGTAGACTTGTGATTAATATTAAGTCCTACCAATATCATCATTTATTAAGGTGGCATACTTTACTTGGTAAAATGGTTATACTATGTGATGTATTACTAGTTATGGTAACTAACTGTTATCATATTAGAGGAAATTTCAACTCAAAATGGGCCTTTTAACTTTAAATCAAATTCCATGTCATCATGTGTTAGCCAATGAAATTCCTTTAAATTTGAAATACCGTATAGGTCTTAAACATTTTTTTAATATAAATTTGGGGATATGTATCATTAAAAAAACTACTTTTTTTGTTTGTATTTTCGACATATCTCCCCGTGTTTTTACTCAAATTTCGATCGGGAGAGCTCGTTGGATGTGGAATTAAATTCTTCATCCAACGAGTACCAACTCGGCATACTTTTGATGGACCCCGCCACCCCAAAAACAAGAAATACCTCATCATCACGTTTTTTCAGGTATTTCTTGTTTTTGGGGTAGCGGGGTCTGTCAAAAGTATGCCGAGTGGGTGCTCGTTGGATGCAGAATTTAATTCCGCATCCAACGAGCTATCCCAAACGAAATTTGAGTAAAAACACAGGGAGATATGTCGAAAATACAAACAAAAAAAAAGTTTTTGGCTTTTATTTCTCCAAAATTAATAAATATTATTTTATTATTTTAACTATTTTTTTTTTTTTTTAGGAGGCCCATTTTGAGTTGAAGTTTCCTCTAATAAGTCTCAGGATTAGCTACCCCTAGAGTGAATTACTTTAGCATATGACTATATGACCCATGGTAATATATGATCATTCGTATGGAATAATTCTTTTGTGGACCATGTAGTAATTAATTAATGATAATGAGATAGGCATAGAAAAAGAGAATGGATTCGAATTGCGTATATTTACCTCTAAGTGAACTCGAACGGTAAAGGCTTCAGTAAAGCCTCAACTATAATAAAGCATGCATTAGTTAACTAAGAAGTTCCATCCAAAAGATAATAATAGAAATTAAGTATGGATGGAAATAATTGTGAAGCACCAAAAAAATTCAGTTAGCCTCCTAAATTTATGGTTATGCACTCAGTTGAAGATTGAGTTCAGTTCAGTTAGATCATAGTCAATTCATTCGATTCACATTCAATTCAACAAGTTCACATTCAGTTCAAATCGATGAACATTCATTTAAAGCTAGTTATGGAAAGGAGGGTGCATATCTTGTGCATGATAAAGAATTTTAAGTTCCATCTTGGCACTAGTGACTAGGAATGGCGCTAATGTTTGCATGGAAGGAGTTTAGTTGAACTACTCTTTGTCTATGTACTATATAATGATCCGAGGACTATTCTAGAGACATATATTCGACTCCATTGTGCATGTAACATGTTTTTACTTGTTAGTAATATGCTAGGCATATGGCAAGTTCATTACAGTTATTTTTTGCAGGGTTGCATTGGATCTCTCTTCTCTATTGTTGAGGTGATATCTCTTATCGTGAAATTTGCTTGTGTTGGAAACCATTCTCTACAAATCTATCTATCATACTCAAAGAATTGTTGGGTTTTTCATCCTCCATGTTTGGAGGGTTTTTTCCAAGGTATATGTTGTCTCTCATGGTTGATTGATTGATATATATTGTCTCGTGTCAGGGTAAGTCACCTAACACGAGGATGCATGACATGAAAATACGAGTGTCCGAAACGGACATGGTGACCCCCGGAATTAGGACACAAAGGACACGTTATATATATATATATATATATATATATATATATATATATATTGAAAATTATATATATTAATAATATAGACATATACATCAAATATTTTAGAAACTAGAACATTTATAAATATTGAATAGAAATCAAATTACTAAATAGAATCAATACACATTGCACATTATGTCATTCACAAATCACAATGAGACACAAAGATGATAGCTCAAGGTGTCGAAACCATATTTCTCATTAAGTCGTCAAAATCAAGATGTCGGAATGACAATGGAAACTAGTAGTAGTAAATAGTAAATGCAAAAGGGGGTAGATCATAGATGAGGTCAAGATGGAAGAATCTCATTTGTTAGTAGTCATCCTCCATTCCAGAATCAACAAACTCGTCACTTCCATGACCCTCTTCCTCCTCCTCCTCCTCCTCTCTTCCCATTTGACAATCTTTATCTGCTGGTGTGGAGGATGACACCTCCGTAGGATCACCAATGCATCCTCTATCATTTTCCTTAATCCTATAGGCACATCAATTTTAGTGCTTTGTACAGTTTGTTGATCCATGTGCATCCATCTTGTTGTTGCTCAAGTTATCCCTCCCCAATTTGATGACGATGTATAATCCAAATGTTAAACTAGGGCAGAAAGCTTAACATGCATAAGCAATGGTTTTGGTTTGTGTGAAGGGTACAATTTTACTAAGGGCATGATATATGTCTTCAATAGTCAACACAACCAACAACAAGATACTTAGAGGGCATGGTTTTATCAATTAAATTCCAAACCCATCTCTCACACATGATAGAATCCAGTTTTGAAAAATTGCAGTCCCACCGGTTCTTAGATACTGAAATTTTGAAACCCCTAGATACTGGGGCACAATGTCAACACGTGTTTGACGCATGTTTTTTCATTTCTTGATTCCCGAACACGAAAAAACACGTGTTTATTTTGTGTTCGTGTACGACACGACCCCATTGGACACGAGGGGGGTTTTGAACATGTTCAGTGACTTAATGTGGCTGATACTTTTATGTGATTTATATGTGGCTGATATATTTATGAGATTCATATGTGGTTGATTTATGAGACACATATGTGCTGAAATTGATTAATAAAGTTTTAAAGTTCAAGCTTCTCGAATTTTTCTCAAATATTGACATGGTATCGGAGAATAGGGCATGAAAGAGAAGTTTTGTGTATCAAGCTAAGCCTATGTAGATCTTGAAGAGTTGATCAAAAGATTGCATCCATGACATCGATCTTTGTTCAATAGGAATACCACCTTGAAGGTACTTCTAACTTCAACACATGGAAGGAAAGAGTGTTGAACATTCTCGAGCATGATCTTGATTCATTTGTGACTTCAGTGGTAGAGGATCCTACTACTAATGCAGCAAGAGTAAATTACAAAAAGAACCAAGTAAAGGAAAAGAGGATCATATATGACTCATGAAAGAAAATCTCATTTCGGTGATCACACCTTTGAAGATAACAAAGGACTGTTTTGAAACACTAATGAGCCTTTATGAGAAGGATCCCACTCAAAAGAGGGCTTTGAAGAACAATTTGTGCAAACTAAAGATGGAGAAAGATGAGACCGTAGCATCCTTCTTCTCAAAGATTTTGTAATACCCCCATGACATTATTTATTTTTATATTTTTGAGAATTATTTATGTAAAGAGTTATTAAAAAACTCAAATTGACATTTGCACAAACAAACTACTTTTTTATATATAAATAAAAGAAAATGGCACTTGAAGAGTTCAACTACATGAGGGGACACCACCATGGCACAAGAAAAAATGTGTAAGCAAGCTAGAGATATCTTTATTAATCAAATCCAATCTAAAACTCAACAACCACAAAAGAGCATAAATCATGGGGATTTATGGATTGATTGGAGATTTGATTGGGATGGAATAAGACCTGGGAAAAACTATATAAGAGTGCACTGAGATAGCATGGGATGCCACGTTGTGCACAGAGGAACTAGTTGAGTGTTCTCTCTTTTCATAAGTCCATCTACTTATTACGGACTTTGGAATAGAGTGTCGCAAGCAAGTTATTGCTTGTGTTATAGTGCATGGCGGTGATCCAACTCGGGGTGGAGTGGAGCAAACAGACAAGTTTATTTTCCTGTGGTTGGGAGGAGCTGACTCTCCAAGTGTTTTTCTTCATCATTATTCCAAGTATCTTTCTGGAATTATATTCAAGTAGGTGACCCTAATCTCCTGTATACTTGTTGGTGTTTATTTTATTGATTATAAATTTATGGTGTATATGATGGGGTCGTTACAATATGGTATCAGAGCATAAGGTTCAAAGGGTGAACATGAGGGATAATCATTTGTTGTCCCTCATTAGAGGTGAGTTGTAGTTTTATAATAGAAACGTTAGCCAATGTGTTTCATTGGTCATCCATACCCCCTCACCATAATAGAGAAAATAATGAAAATTAAAAAAAATAAAAGCTTTTGGGCCATCAAATCCCTTAATATTGAAACCAATAGAAAATACATGCCCACAACGTTGAGATTCAAAGCCATATTTTTGCTCGAATTGTTTAACGGGTTGTAAAAGTGTTTTACTTGATATATAATATGAGAATACCAAATTCAATAGAAACTGATGGAGGATTCACAAAATCTGTTAAATCTGATCATGCCTCGAGCCCATTAATTTGATTCTACGGCCATAAAAATAGAAACTGAAACTAGTGTAATAATGTAGTACTATTTTAGTTGTTTAAGCGATCTATGAAATCCAAAATAACCAGATCTATCTCTTAGCAAATCCTTATCGGCTAACAAAACTAGAATGCATTCAGATCATGCCCCAATCTGCAGAGCACATAGACTGTGTATTCTCCCCCACCTCTCATCCCTCGCGGGATTAGCATGTTGAATCAAGTTTAACGCACAAACTAGTTTTTAGTGTGGTTGTATCATAAGGAAGTGATTTCATTTCAGCAACGAATGGTTATTCCCAAAACGTTCATGTACACTCAAATTCTGATGAATTTCATCCAAAGTGCATTTCCCAAGGGGTTGGATTATGGATATCTCATCTAGATTCTATAACGAAATTCATGCAGAATGACAGATGGATAAGTAGGGACTATTGTGTAACCTAAGAAGCCAGCCAGTCATATATCCAGGACGATGATCCAGATAAAATAGTCATATCAAAAGGTCATGTATATAAAATACTTCTGGATGTTGTCCTTTGAGTCATCTTTCTGTAAAGTTAGTTTCCCATCAATCATTTCTTGAATCAACCGTCAAGAGATTGATAGATGCAGATTGTCTTCTCATGAGATGCAGAAATATGTCTTTTAAAACTTATCGTTCAACGATTGATTCAATAGCAATTTTTCTATCTTGTCTTGAACTTACTATTCAACAAATACCTATAATTTTTAGATGCGTTGACCATTTTATTTAACTACCTCATTAAGATTTTGTTCCCTTAATAATCCCAATTATGCTTTAACCTGCAAGTTATTTTCTTATCCTCGGTTATCAGTTTATCAATATTGTTAATGCCCCCATGATAGTTTAATGTATGTATGGTCGTTGGAAAGAAATCCAATTCCCGTGAATCGAGGGTTTGTGAATTCAGTTGTTAAGTGTTTAAAGAAAAAAAGTCCCCAACAAGTTCCCCCAATGATGGGGTAATTAGATTAGATCCATCCATGGCTATTAAGTTGAAGGTATCCTCCCTAAAAAATCATCCATAATAACTTGGACTCATCTCAAAATCTAGTTGCAAGATTTTGAAGAAATCCTTTCGGATCCTATCGTTTACATAACAGAGTCTACTCAATTAACAACTAGAGGACAGGTATACATCTATCCAGAATATATGTATACATGCTAGGGAAACATGCAAGTTAATTCTTGGGACGGTTTGGCTAATTGTAGGTTCCTAGATAATATATCTTAATAATTAAGGGTTGATTTAACTCTATTGGTTAACTGACAATAGGTTTGGATCTGTAGCCCAATAATTATGGAACCCATAAATTATATGATGGTGAAGAAATTAATCGAGTTGTTGCATGGATTCTTTGGAACAATATGGATAATTGCAGCGCTAATATAGTTATTAGAATGGAAAAGATGAAGGAAAATATGTTCAAAATTGACCACGGATCACCTTCGAATGGTAGTTTTCCAACCTTGATCAAATATGGATTATGTCTTTTTCTACAAAAATGTTATTGTCCATTACAGTTCAAAATGTCGATTGAAATTTCTTTAAACCTTCGATCTGATGTAACAATGTTGTGAATTGAATGTTTCGTCACCAAATTCCGTTCATTTTTTTTTCTTTTCAATGTCAATTTTCTAAGGTTTTTGGTCAATGCTTTTGCCTTGATGTGGTTGTCGTGAAATTCTACAAAATCTTTGTTCATTTTGAAATTTCATTGCAGAACAAGTTGAGTCTATGCGTACTTTTGATGTAATTTGTTGCAATGAGGGAAAGCTTTAAATGATTATGTCCAAACTAAATTTTCTTCATTATTAGCCCAAATGCCACTTTACAAGAGGATTTATTGTTCGGATGTTAAATTTTCATTAATTTATAAAGAAAGAAGCATGTTAGGATAGATTTGCAGATGAATTAGTCTATGGGATGTGAATTTGGTTGGCAAGAGATTTCTTAGGGGTGGCTTTCTTGTGCTGAAATTTTTTTGCCCACCATCACCTCTTTATTTGGGGTTCACTACTTTAAATATTAACTGCCACTTTTATTTTGAGTGTATAGCATGACTATCTCGTCAGAAAATCGATGATTCTCCTCGATTTCTAAATTTTGGCCTAGGAGAAAATATGGACTCACTGAAGACTATGTATTTGTTAAAATAATTATGTTCTTAGAACTATCCCTGATTTTTAGGCGAACTTACTATTTGTGTCTCACACTTATGTTAGTTTTGGATCATAATAATCTTTCTGCAACATACTCGCATTTCATTCCATTTCTCCATGGTTATTGGAAAATAATTTCAATAGATTCAAGGAAACTATATTGTTTATATTTTAGATCGTTGCTAGANTTAGAACAAACAGCTAGGTTATGCCCACATTGTTGTGAAGCAAACATTTTTTTTTTTTTTTTTTTTTTATTGAATCAATTGGTTATATGTGATATTCATTATTTAAAATTGACAGAATTTGTTTCAGAAGGAATGTTATTTGGATCGACATAAATAATGGATTTATTACTGCCACATAATTGTTTTTTCTTTTTACAAATTATGTTATACGCTGAGATGAAGTTATTAAAATGTTTCAATTTCGCATTGTAAATCAATGGATTTTTTATCGTCTTGTCCATGAGTATGGCCGAAGCAATTTCAATTTTATTTATTCATTTATTCTTATCTAGAAACAAATATGTTGGACCCAGGAAAACCTTAGTGTTGGTGGGAAATCGTCCGGTAAATCAGGGAAAGGGATAACTAGAAATAGTCCTCAAATATCTCCTTTTTGACTTAATGTTTTTGTAAAAATTCCAAATCGTGTTGGGTCAGCAGGTTGTAATCCGGTATGTTATTATTCAATAGTAGACTTAGCAGTTTTGTTACAACCTGCAAGCAAGAAGATCTAGCATAGTAAGGTCTATTAACCTTAATCATGTTTAGCTAATGTTTCCTAGCCTACAAGCAAATAGAATTGTTAGCTATTTGATATATTCATGCAAGAAGGAAGGGTTGCGCTTTAGCAGTGTACCAACCCTATGTTGCACATATTTAACCTTTTTGTTCTTTATTTTCAATGTTTCCATACTCAACATCTATGCTTAACTTCTTGTACTGTATCTAAGCCAATCCCCAGATCTGTATCGTTTCCAATCGCCAAACTAATGCATTGAGACAACGTCCTTCTAACTGACTACCTTCACTTCAAGGATTCCTCTCTAAGTGATTCGAATGTGTTGTGGACTTGTCGCAAGTTTGTCACACATATTTTGTTAACTGGTATCTTAATCTGTGTTACCTTTTGTGCCACATCAATGTTACCCACCAATTTAAGTGCGGATAGGGAACAGCCTATCGGCATATTACTAAGTGTCATGACTATCTATGTTAACTCTGCAGACATAGCCTGATAAAGCTAGAGAGTTGTAAATATTGACTTAGACAATAGTAGGCCTTTAGTGACACGCCAAACGAGACACCTCACTTGCCCTTACATCAGAGGGAAAATATTTGGACAATAGGTTACCCATGCCACGTAATGCAAGTCTATGGAGTTGAATGGGTAGATGGTCAATTGTACGGTAAATGATCCAAAAAAAATTGGAGATGTGTATGCTAGGATCACTGACATAGTTGTGATAGGAGTAGGCTAACTCAGGAGCAATCTTCCCTCCCGAGTGTACTTACTCCGGCAGGTCCCGGCGTCAGTAGTTCTATCTCCATACCATTCACATAGGCATCAACCATTGGCCTCCATCCCGTTCATCATGGAATCCACCATGCTCCCGCATCTTCCATCCAGCACGCATCTGCTCACTCCATGCTCCTGCATGTTGCATCCTCCATCCAGCACGCATCCACATGGAGTAGGATCCACGTCATTGCAGAGTGTACCTGGTTTCTGACCTGCGATCCCTGTGATCTCTCCACTGTCGTCCAACATCTCCCCAGCCTTGATAATCGTCGTTTCATTTATTTCAGTGGTTGGGGTTGTGATTGCCAGCGTTAATGCAGAAGGAGTTTGGCGGGAAGGAACATTTGAACGCAGGGAACAATCAGAAGAAGAGGATCCCTTCCTGCAGCACCGAGCTTGCATATCCCTTCTTGCAGATCGTGAATACAACCTCTAGCTGAGTACCGAGCCTGAGTCTCAGAGCCAATGTAGCCTTCCATCACCTTCCAGGTATGTGAAAGTAAGCTCCATGTGAAATCCTGGCTTAATTTTTGAAAACATATTTAACATGTTAAAGACTTATCGTTATTGCAAAATATATCATCCAGTAATAATTCTCGGTCATAGTAAGGATTGGACAATCTAGCAATGCACGCATGATAGAAACCAACCATTGTAGAATGATAGAAGCCAAACATAGTATTAGTGACATATAATGGTTACATCTAAAACAAGATGAGTATGTTCAAACTGCAGGATAATTATTTTAAGATATGTTGTCCTCTCTTTCATTTTTATATCACAGCATGCCAGCGTTATATCATTTGACTATTTTTCTTTTAATCTATTGTATTTGATTTTTTATTCGATTTCGATGAACCATGCATTTTGCTTAAAGTAACTTTTTTTTGACAAATAATACAGCAACAGTTATGTTTTATAAACTGTTTATTTTATCCAATTTCGAAGTAAAATGGATTTATTTAAAGACCATTTTGGATAGTTTTAAATAACTGCCTTGAATCTTGTTTCCTTTATTAAATCATTTGTTATCTCAAAAATCAACTTCCCCATTTTTTTCAAGATCCAAGGATGAGGATTATAAAATTGTGAAAAATATTAGATTATAGGCCATCTTCTACAAAGTAGTTGTCCCGGCATTTTACACCGTGAAGGCTAAGCACATCTGATAAACGTCATATGTTAAATTGCTTGGGAACTTTGAACTGATAGAATCCTGCCCTGAATTTTGTTAAAAATAACAAAGCTCTGAGCAGAAACCTATCTGTTCAAAGTTCCAGACAAGTCGGTAGGCGGTATGGCATTTTCCATGATACTTAGAGACAAAGTCTTTGAGTCGTCATGTACTTCAAATAAAAATGCTCATTCAAAATACTCACGTCATCTTGTACAGAGTTTTTGTCCTGTATTATTTCATACGATAAAGGTTATGTAAACCATCACTATTTCTAACATTTTTTTTGTGCAATTTGATGGATTTATGGAGACAAAGCTTGAAGGTGCTTTGCAAAAAAACATTTGTTTTTGTCCGATAGCACTAGCACCAGAAGTAGTGCTAGATCAGCGGCACCACTTAAAACCACCCAGTCTACCATGCTCCTCGCCCAAAATCAATGAAAACCTCCTGACATATGAGTTAAATTTTTTTATGAAGTCGTTTGTGATTTTTTCAGTGATTATGGACGGTGAAATTGTGTATAGTTTGTTGTTTGTCTGTCATCTTATTTGTTTGGTAGTTCAGAGTGGTGATTATAACACTCTTAGCTGCATGTTTCCCCATTTTCATTTCCTATGTATTCATTGTGTTGTAGAAAGGGAAGTTGGTGGTGGTGCTGGAAGAGTGGATACAACGAAATCTTCTGATTACGCAAATCCAATCCTACATAATTGCTCCAGTTGGAGGCTTCAGCTTCTACCACACATATATCGTCATATTTAAAACCCCATGTACGCTCTCTATTCTCCAAAGCTGACTGGAAGCATTAACATAAAATATGCTGATAGACATTATGTAAAGTATCCACCCATCAACTTCTTTATTTTGGAACTTTCAACTGCGATTATTAATATAACATCATCTACGGCCTGCAGCTTATCAGTGCTCAGCCATTTTGGTTTGTGATCAGGGCCTGCGGTTTTGATTAGACTTAATAATATATTCTGATGTTTGTATGGAAATCCATATGTAGTTGTATTGCATTATCAGCAGAAGAAAGGTCGCCTGATAACTCTGATGTTCCAATGAAACTGTACTAGTTGGCCTCAAAGCTCAAGCCTTGATATCGAAGATCTTGAGTTGCTATTTAATTCTTTGCCTGAATGGATCTTTGTGTTTTTGTGTAAATTATTATTTACATTTCTCCTTTTGTAAGTTGAGTAGATCCTGCTGCTTTGTGCGACTCAGGTTCGGTTTTGCTGAACTTGCATAAGGTTGATTTCTTTGGCTTTTAGCCTAATCTTTGTGAAAGCCTAAATCATGGAGAATCACATAATATCATAAAATCATCTGATAAGTTGAAAAGCGGGTCCTAACTAAGGTCCATTTTTCACTTTACACGGAAGAAAGTTGAAACTCAGGGCATGAATATAACAGAAAACAACTTTGGGTCAAATGCAGAGTTGTTTAAGCTTTTTACAAACTGAATGAGTAGCCCCTATTAAAACAACTTTGTCAAACTCGCATAACAAACATATGTATGGAAGAAAGATACACAAATCACTACCACTGGCATATTCTTCATCGTCTGGTTAAATTATCAAAACATACGGAAAATGACACAATTGTCACATTTCTGCTAATCCCGCAAAAATATCCAGTAAGAATTATGTAAATGAAATCAAAATTTAAAATCTAGATGGTGGTTTGAATGAGAAAATTAAACAAAAGAACTTATGGTGGCCATTTGGATGGCCCACTTTTTTTTCTTAATTTCTTTTTTCTTTTTTTTGGTATAAAAGGCATGTACCATCCTTATACATGGTAATAAAAGGTTGGAAGCATTTTTTCAGAAAAAAAAAGTTCCCTGGAATTAGCCCAATGGAACTTGCAGACATCACAAAGATGATAGGTAGTGCATTTCCAACAATAAGAGTTAGTAAACGGACTACAAAGGAAATATATAGTTGTAACAAAATGTGTTTAACTCACATAACTGATGAACAATGATAGGTATATTTATAACTATAGAAAAAAAAATTAAAATGCAAAAATCTAATGGCTCAGTTGCAAAATTCGGCATCTTTTACTAGACCAGGATTACAAAAGATATGAATAACGTAAAAATGCATAGATAAACATCCAGCAAGTCACAACTCCCACGACAATTAGAAAAAAACTGATCTTGCTAATAAGATAACTAAGCATGAACCAAAATTAGGACAAAATACTCTCCAATATTATTAGTCTTTTTTATTATTTAAAATAGATATATATCTTCATTTAACTTTGTTTGATTTACATTTACCATTTGCTCTAATTGTAGGGACATATTGCAATAAGTGGTATAATGGTTCAAAAGACAAAACATTCACATATCAAGAACCTCCTGGTTCAAAGTTTATCAAACAACATATATTTTCAAGTCAAGACCTTGTTTGGAGCGATATACAGCGTGAAGATGGAACCATTGATCGCACTGCTCTCATACCATACAATAGGTTGGAAGACTTTATTATGGGAGAACAAAACAACCCGGATGCACCATGTACATTTGTAGGAAGATCCAATGGGAAACACTTTGGTGATGGTGACCTTTCTATGATGGGTCCAACATCCTTGAACTATGCATTGTTAGTATTTATCATGACCTCTTAATCCAATTTATATGTTTTTTCAATATGTATTGTTAAGTTTTAAAAATTATTATTGGTATTACCATTACATATAATGATTTTTCTTTCAATGTTGGTTGTTTTCTAGGTTCCAATGTTGTTATGGCCCAAATGATCTTAGAGGACAGCCACAACCACCATTAAGAAAGAGAAATTTTGTCCAAAAAAGGGGATGCCAATGTAAATTTATAGCGAAGGAAGTTAATGATATGCTAGGGGTTGCAATTATCACCTATAATGAGTACCTACATGAGGATTGCAATGGTTGGCCATGCCATGGAAAACATGATAGATCTGGTGATCCAAAGTCCTTGAGCACCCCTCGTCTTTCAAAGGATATTCAATCAATGATAAAGACACTATGTGGACTTGGTGTTCCAGTTGATACAATATTTGAACGACATATCCTCGATGGGCTCTTTGGTTCCGTGATGGGTGCTAGAGACCTTAATTTATGTAGAAAAGATGTCTCCAATATATTCAACCGTCATTTGAAAGATAAGTATCAATTAGATCCCAAGGATTCTTTGAGTGTTAACAAGTGGTATCAAGAAGAGAAAAAATCATTTTTTTTCTACTAGCAACCAGAAGGGGAGGATGTACCATTCATACTTGGCATCCAAACAGAATGGATGCTTGATATGATGGTCAAGTGTTCTCCCAACAACATGTTGGCTTTGGATTCTACGTTTAGCACCAACAAATATGGGGTGAGTTTCATTAGTTTTTTTTAATGTTTCTATTAAGTTCGAAGTTTCATTCAATATAATTAGTACTCTAAAATTGAGAAGTTGATTATTGTATTGGTTTGTGTAGTACCAATTATACACAATTCTTGCCTTCGATTACCAATATAGTGGCGTTCCTGTTGCATGGGCAGTGTGTTCACTCAATAGAACATCAGATATAGCCCAGTGGCTTAGACCACTCCTAGATGCATGTAGGAAAAGATGCCCAAATTGGAAACTGAATGCTGTCATGACAGATGATGCATTAGCAGAAATTAAAGCATTGAGGTGAGACTTGTTTTGCACATTATGAATGTATGAATTATCATTAGCACATGTACACTTAAATTTTTGTTGTTATTACATTTAATGATGAATATATTTGGTTGCTAAATGTTAAGCATGTTCAATTAACACAAGAACAATATCCTTTTTGTTGTAGGAAAATTTTTGGTTGTCGTGTCCTCCTATGCAATTGGCATGTTCGACGTGCTTGGTCAAAAAATGGTCAATTGGCATCTTCCCTTGAAAGAGCTAGGGAATTATCTCATAGTCTTGGTGAGATAATGCACCATTGTCGTGATCATGATGCCATTAGTGAGGCATTGCGAACATTCTTTGAAAAATTTGCTCGCGAAGTTAAGTTCTTGGATTGCTTCAGAAAACATTGGTTGGAAGGGGATAAGATATGTAAGTTACTTGTTATGTTGTCTTAAATTAATTTCCTCAACATATATAGATCATTTTTATTTAGTTATAATTACATTTCATATTGACTTAACATATTAATGGTTGGTTAACTTTTTCTTATTAGATATGTGGGCAAAATGTTATCGGGACTTTCCTCATGCTAATAAAGAGTCCAATAGTTCAATTGAATCATACCATTGCTTCTTGAAGACCAAGTTCTTACGTGACCGAAGGCGTAAATGTTCTAGGAGAATGGATTGGTTGATTTTCTCCCTATTGAAGAGGGTGGAACCTTTTTTTGTGCATCGAAACTACTTGAAGGAGTCTGGATTTCTAACAAACTGGAAGAAGGAGAGGTACCTAGAAAATTCATTGGAGAAATCTAGGAGAATTCCTAACAATGATGTTATTCCTCATGACATCGTTGAAGGTGCATACATGGTGATTATCTAAACAGATCGTGCAAAAAATTACATTGTATCAACATCTGCTGCAAATGTTCTAGTATGTGATTGCCCATGGGCATTGCGAGGCAACACATGCAAACATGCTTTGAAAGTCAGTGCTCTATATGGAATTTGTAATGAATTACCCCGAGAATATGCAATAGAGGAAGAAACAGTGGATGAGCTTCTAGAAGAACAAGCCACTTGTATGCCTCATACAAATGATGCCACCAATGATGCCAATGTGGACAATGAGAATGCTCATGAAAATAGGAATGGGGACAATGTTGGAGGAGATGATGGAAATGCCTTTCATCAAGGAAGTGATGATTGTGATTTGATTATACAAGGGATGATAGAGAAGCTACAAGGATTACAGGTGATCCTTCTTTATTGTATGAAATTTATCCATTAAAGTTTACTTTATTCTAATATGCTATGGTATTTACATATCAATTTTAATGTTTTATTTGATTCATTTGTTTTAAAATTTCACATAAGGAAATAACATATCGGGAAAAGGTAGGGGGGATGAGAGTCCTAATTCCACCAGCATAACAATGAAAAGAACAAGTCCCCTCCATAGACCTCTCTCCCTCTCTTATGTACTTTATTGAAGAGTAAGGGTCGAATAGGGATCGGTTACATCTTCCCAATCAGTTTCAAAACCACCCAAAATGGCCCTAATTCGAGAATTAAGATAATTTTTTTTTTTTGGCCATTAGAAGTGAAAATCGTGAGCCTAGTGAAGCAGAGTCGTGAAAACAAAAGTATAATTGTTGGTTCCATTAATCCAAGTCGCGATTAGGCCAAAACAACTCATTTCAGGGTACTTCCAAGCATTTTTAGGCTTCAGTGTCTGCTGGAAAGTAATTCCTTACTCAGATACCTTTCCAACGGTCCAGAGAAAAGGTCGAACAAAGTTACAGAATTCTATATATGGCTTCTCTGATCTAGATGTTTTTTTGGTGACTTTCATGAAATGTTGTCATGGAAGTGTCGACATGCGACAAAATCATGGGAAAGTGGTCACAGGAAGAGATGTGTGATTTTAGGCTATAACACATGTTTAAAGGTCTGGATACTTAGCTGAATTCCAGTACTGCTTACCATCATCAAATAGATGGTCAAACAGAAATAAATAACCAAGTGTAAGAAAACATGTTGTGAATGTATCTTATGGATCAACTGGGTATATGGGAAGACTATTTGCATTTAGTAGAATTTGAGTATAATAATGGTTTTCATGCTTCATTAAATATGAGTCTATTTGATGTATTCTATGGTCGAAAATTAACAAAATATTGTTCTAGGACCTGACATGTTAAAGGATATGGAACAAATGATGAAGGAAGTGCGACAAAACTTAAAAGTTTCCCAAGATCGAAAGAAGAGTTACGCGGATTTAAAAAGAACTCCAAGAGAGTTCAACATTGGTGATAATGTATATCTAAAGGTAAAGTTGAAGAGTTCTTTGAGTTTGGGAAGATGTTCCAAGCTAGCACCAAGGTATTGTGGACCTTTCAAAGTGTTAGCTAAGATAGGACCAGTAGCCTATCACCTTGCACTTCCCCTAATATAAAAAAAACTACACAATGTATTTCATGTTTCATTATTAAAAAAAGATATACATGATGCTACTCATATAATTGAATGGAATGTGATTCAGGTAAAACATGAGGGAAAGTTCTAGATCGATCCTTTCTGCATCCTAGACAGGAAGGAACGTATGCTACGGGATCGAGCCATTGTTCAAATAAAAGTGCAATGGAATCACTTTAGCCCTGAAGAGGCAACCTTGGAAATGGAGGATAAAATGCGAGAAGCATATCCCTCCATGTTCTGAAATGATCAAGAGAGATCAAAATAAAAAGAACACTGAGGACGGAGTTAAGAATAAGGGGGTGGAGAAATGTGATACCCACATGACATTATTTAATTTTATATTTTTGAGAATTATTTATGTAAAGAGTTATTAAAAAACTCAAAGTGACATTTGCACAAACAAACTATTTTTTATTATATATAAATAAAAGAAAAGGGAACTTGGAGAGTTCATCTACATGAGGGTACACCACCATGGCACAAGAGAACATGTGTAAGCAAGCTATTGAGATATTTACCAATCAAATCCAATCTAAAACTCAACAACTAGACAAGATCCTAAATCATAGGGATTTATGGACTGATTGGAGATTTGATTGGGATGGCATAAGACCTAGGAAAAATTATATAAGAGTGCATTGAGATAGCATGGGGCACCATGTTGTGCAAAGAGGAACTAGTTGAGTGCTCTCTCTTTTCATAATTCCATCTACTTGTTATGTACTCTGGAAGAGAGTGTAACGAGGAAGTGATTGCTTGCATTCTAGTGCATGGTAGCGATCCATATCAGGGGTGGAGTGGAGCAAACAATCGAGTTTATTTCTCCTATAATTGGGAGGAGCTGACTCTACAAGTGTTTTTCTTCATCATTATTCCAAGTATCTTTCTAGAATTATCTTCATGTAGGTGACCCTAACCTCCCTTATACTTGTTTTTGTTTCTTTTATTGATTAGAAATTTCTCATGTATATGATGGGGTCATTACAAATTTTCACAAGTGAGAGATCAACTAGCAAGCATCAGTGTGGTGACAGATGAAGATGACCTTCAAACGGCCATCAATGGGCTCCTTTCCTCATGGGAAACTTTCTTGGTTGTGGTAAACATAAGATAAGAGCATCCCAACTTCGAAATATTATGGCATGATTGCATCCAATAAGAGGGGTGCATCCAAAGCAAGGTTGTGTGCCATAAAGATGAGAATATTTCCCTCATAGAAAGAAAGAAGAAAGGGATAAATTCAATCGCTCCCAATAAGTTCTTTTGTGAAAAGAAAAATTATTTCAAGAAGGAATTCGACAAATCAAAGACTAAATGATTATATTATGGAAATCCTAGGGCCACTTTGTGAAAGAGTGTTATGCAAGAAAGAAGAATGAAGGAAGGCTTCATGGATCCACTAATGTAGAAGGAATTGAACCGTCTCAAAAGAGATCATCTAAGGAAAAGGATGATAGGATGGAATATTTGTTTTAGTATAAGAAAGCATTCGACTAGAAGACCACCTTGAACGCACTTCTAAATTCAACACAAGGAAGGAAAGAGTGTTGAACATTCTCGAGGAGTGTGATATTGATTCATTCATGACTTCGATGGTAGAGGAGCCTACTAATAATGCATCAAGATTAAATTACAAGAAGAATCAAGTAAAGGAAAATAGGGTCGTATATAAGTCTGTGAAATACAATCTCATGTCGATGATCACACCATTGAAGACGACAAAGGAGTGTTTCGAAACACTAATGCACCTTTATGAGAATAAGGCTCCCACTCAAAATACGGATTTCAAGAACAAATTGTGCAACCTAAAGATGGATAAAAATGAGACTATAGCATCCTTCTTCTAAAATATTTTCAGAAGTGAGAGATCAAATAGCGAGCATCGTTGTGGTGACGGATGAGGATGAAATTCAAACCTCCAACGATGGGATCCATTCCTCATGGAAAATTTCCTCGCTGCAATAAACAAAATATAAGAGCATCCCGGCTTCAAAATATTATGGCATGATTTCATCCAAGAAGAGGGGCTCATCGAAAGCAAGTTTGTGTGCACTAAAGAGGAGAATATTTGCCTCACGGAAAGAATAAAGAAAGGGGGAAAGAAGTCATGTGATCCCAAGAAGTTCTTTCATGCAAAGAAGAAGGAGTTTAAGAAGGAATTTGACAAATCAAAGGCTAAATGCTTATATTATGGAAAGAAGGGCCATTTTGTGAAAGAGTGCCATGCAAGAAAGAAGAATGAAGGAAGGCTTCATGCATCCAACGCTATAGAAGGAACCGAACCTTCTCAGAAGAAATGATATAAGGAAAAGGATGATAGGAAGGAGTATTTCTTTTAGTACAAGATATAATTCAATTTAGTATGTGTGGGATCCTTATTCCCCGTGCTACCTAGTGCATGCAGTGATTTTTTTGCAAAGGTTAGTTGCAGTGCATAAAGGACTCCAAAAATCTCCGCAAAGATGCATAGATCAAGAGGGAGGCCACAAAAAACAATAAAAGATAAATACATTATATTTTGATTGTTATATGTTGTTAGAAATCAGATTTAAATTTTTTTGAATATGTTTCATGACTGCCAAATAGAAATCTATATTCTTGGACTTTGGAATTGTGTTGAGAATATACAATGTTTTTTGTCTTTATTGGTATGTTGTAGATCTCATAATTCCATTTTATGAGACTTATATAGAATTGATATAAGAATGATATAGACTTGTATAGGAATGATATAAACTTATATAGGACTGATATAAGGCTTCATAATTTGTTTCATGAGATATAAGATATAGTGTTGCATGATTGGTCATGAGTTATGAACACAGGACTGCATAAACCTTGATGAATACAAGGATGGATTTTTATACAAATATGGGGTTGCATTATTATTTCATAAGTTATGATATGGGACTAATATAAGACTAGTATAAAGATGAAAATCAATGCATAAGATTAGTATGAGTTATGTTAAGACAATTGACTAATATTTGTACGTAAATGTGTAAATTATTATCAGTATATTAAAAGTATTCATGTGAATAAAATTCATGAAGTATGAAATGACTCTAACCATTAGAATATTTTTTCTTGTAGGAAAAATGCATATACCCTGATATATAAGAATAGAATGACATTAATACAGAGTCATTCTGATGGTTGATCCAGAAAAAGAACAGATCGGGAGGTTCCTATGATTCTTAGGAAGAAGTCAGAATAGAATCCCCAACACTATTCTGAGATATGTAAAGACTCCTGACGGTAATTTATGTATCCTAGTTATCTTCATATATGTGTTATACATAGAGTAGTATGAGTCACTGTGATGGAGGGCTCAAATTATGATTCTCACATCATAGATGTTGAGAGGGATAAGCTAGATTTGCTAGCTCCTGGAAAACCAAAGGAAATGGTTAATTAAACTCCCACTATGTAGAAACCTGCATGGTGTTCATATTTATAAGGAAGCTATATGTAATAATCTTGAATGATTTTTAATTTTAGAGGTGTAAAAATCCTTGGATAATACTTTTCTCTGTTGAGGAAAGATGTTTAGTAGAGTTCCTGAAAGGATTAAAAAAAAATGGATTATAATTCGATGACAACACACATGAATTATAGTTTGATTCTTACTCAGATTTGTAAGATATTTTAAATGTTAGATATACACAAGTCCTAAGATCAGTTATGTGCTTTGTGTTGGATTTTGTGCAACTTCAGAAGCTATTCTTATTGTTCTTTTATTATATGTCCTACGGGAGATGAACTTATTGTAATCAATCATACAAACCCTAGAAGAACAATGTAGAACTTGGGGAGAAAAAATAGAAAAAGAAAAGACAAAATAAATTATAAAATATAAATTTATATTGCACCCCCAAGAGAAGTCGGCCTGAGTTAATTTTGTTAGTGGAAAAATCAGTATAAATAGGAGGTACCCCTCATTATTTCACAGAGCTACATAAGTGAAGTTCACAACTTTCTGGGAGAGAAAAGTTCACACCTACTAAAGGAGAAGACTGTTTTTTGGGTTTCCATCTCTCGAAGATACTTCCACCTTTTCTCTTTCTTCATTGTACATTGATATCATAATTATTATCTCTAGACGAAGGTTGTTGGGTTTTCTCCCATTTGGGTTTCGTAGGATAAAAATACTTGTTTTATCATTATGTGCTTTGTCTATCTTCTAGTGATCCTATTGATAAATACAATGAAGATATACTGCTACAATATTATGAAAATATAACATGGTATCAGAGTAGTGCTAGAAGAAGCCATTGTTGGATCTCTGTCGAAAACGTGTTGGAACTAGGGTTTCATCTTTCAAGGTCTTCACTCAACCTTTTGGAAGAAAAAGAGCCTTGGGAATTTCGATCTAAGGAGGGCACATCCTTTGGTGAAGACAGGTATCAATTCTGGGAATTTTCAGTTTTTGACCTAATTCTACAGTTGCAACACAAATTAGGGTTTCATTTTTTTACCTACTCCCTCCACAGTTTTGGCTTGAATCTACCACTTCCCAGCTTGCCTCTCTAGGGTGCATTTATCTCTGGAGTTTGTTTTCCAAAACTCCAACCTTCAATTTTGACCTAGTCTCTACTAGGGTTTCAGATCCAGATCTGCAATCAAGATGATCAGTATGAAGGTTGAAGATCGTCTAGAAGGATCCTCCAAATTCATCCCCTGGAAGTGTAGGGCTCTTCTTCTACTAGAATAAAATTAAATATTATAGTTTGTAAATGAAAAGGTCCCAGAACCAAATCGAAAGAATCAAAAGAAGGATCTATCTCAGATCCAAGGCTATAGGTGCAAGAAATACGATCATTATGTGAGTAGCTGTTGAAGTTCACACAAAAGGAAGCATGAAGCTTCAACTGCTGATGTAGAAGAATATCATCATCACAAGAAACATAAGAAAGAAGATCATACATAATTCTTTTGCATATCAGCTCTATCAGGTACGGTTCCCACCACTAGTGATATTTGGCTCATAGATAGCGGTGCATCTAGACAGATGACAGGATATAAAGAAAATCTCTCTAAGGTAGTTGAGAAAGATTCTCATATTCGTGTTGTACTCCGAGATGGTGCTAACTACATTGTGAATGGATCTGGGGATACCTCCATTCAACTAGAGTCTAATGATACTCGACACTTAAGTGATGTGCTCTACGTATCTGGTATGAAAAGAAATCTTGTATCCATCTCAACCCTAGAAAACAAAGGATATAAGGTATCATTTTCAGATGGAAAATTACTTTCTTGGTAGAAGAACTCAAGCATAGATAGTGCCAAAAGTAATTGGTATGAGAGAGGAGATCTTGTATCAACTAAACACTCTACCAGTCCAAGCCCTAGTCCATGACTCTGCAAGTATGGATGAGCTATGGCACAGAATACTAGATCACTTAAATTACAGATCTCTCCCAGTATTAAAGAACATAGTTAGAGGTATACCATTGCTACAGGTAGACCATGATGGAACATGTAGAGGATGTGCACTTAGAAAGAATGACAAGAAATCCTTCCTAGATAGTGAGAATAGATCCAAAGAAATATTGGATCTAGTGCACTCTGATTTGTGTGTGCCAATGATAGCTGCCTCATTGGGAGTATATAATTACTATGTGGCCTTCATTGATGACTACTCACAGAAGACTTGGATCTACTTTCTTAATACCAAGGAATCCGAGGAAGTACTTAGTAAATTCAAGGAATTCAAAGCACTAGTTGAGAATTTGTTAGGGAAGAGGATCAATATTCTAAGATCAGATAATGGTGGAGAATACACCTCTACAGAATTCAATGATTTCTGTAAAGAAGCAAGAATTAAGAGGGAACTTACAGTTCCCCACAATCCCCATAAAAATGGGGTTGCTGAAAGAAAGAATAGAACAATTGTGGAGGCAACCAAATCCATGATACAACACCAGAGTCTACCCATGTTCTTATGGGCAGAAGCATTTAGGACAACTGTATATGTACAGAAAATATTTCCACATAAGATAGTGAAGAACATGACTCCTGGAGAAGATTTTACAGGAGTAAAACCAGAAGTGGGTCACCTCCGAATCTTTGGTTGTCTAGTCTACATACATGTTCCCAGGGAGAAAAGGATGAAGTTAGAACCTCCAGGAAAGAAAGGAACTTTCATGGGATACATTGAATCTTAAAAGTCCTACAAAAACTATATCCTAGGATCCAGACATATTGAAGTTAGCAAGGATGTGACCTTTGAAGAAGAAATGGTTGTCAGGAAAAGCAGAGGATCATACATGGAGATTGATGATGAGGAAATAGAGAGGAGATCATATCCCCCTCTAGTTTAGAATTAATTAGCAAAGAAATATGAATCCATCGATCCCATTGATCCAGTTGTGACAGTTGATATTCTTGAAGACATGGAAGTAAGCTGAAAAAGACCTACATGGGAACAACAGACCCTACAAGATGTTGAGGGGCATAAATCCCCACATGGTACTTCTATAGAAAGTAAAAGACCTTAGTGGTTCTCCATTTATGTAGCATTGATGAGTCAGATCCTTGACTCGAAACCCACCAATTATGAAGAAGCATCCAAACACCAAGTTTGGGAGGATTTCATGGTGGAATAATATCAATCCATCATGAAAAATGATGTGTGGGAGATTGTACCAAGACCTGAGGGGAAGTCAGTTGTAAATTTCACATGTCTATACAAAATCAAGCATGGAGAAGATGGGAGTATTGAAAAATACAAGGCCATATTTGTTGCCAGAGGGTTCTCTTAGAAAGAGGGAGTCGATTATGATGAGATGTTTTCTCTTGTGGCTCGATACACTTCCATCAGATCAACCTATTAGCACTGGAATCGAACCAAAGGTTTCGGAAGGTTCGCTCTCAAGTAACAGCAGAACCACTTTCGAAGAGAGAACTGGCCTTCTGCTCTTCCGAGAGGGATCTCTCACCAAATGTTAACAATGCCAGATATATACAAATGAAACTATAAATTTTTTGTAGAATTGGTTCAAACAAAACCCATAACCATTGGGCGATGGAGTCAAGATATATGACAGAAATAAACAAAGCTTATGAAGGCGGTTCCAACATAGGGGCAAGATAGTCACTCGATCACAATCGATTTATAATTGTCTGGTGGAAAAGAGGAACATGAACAGACCATGAACACGGAGCATTGAAAAATGAATTATGTATTAACTTTAGAAGAAAACTTTGGTGAATATCTAAAACAATAGACAGAGCATAGCAATTATGAATTATGATATGTTATATACTAAGTTTCAGATATGAAAGAAAACAGAATGGGAAAGGCAAACTGGAATAACATTCACATAAGAAAAGAAGCAACAGACTATAAGTGCGAACGAAACAGGAATCCCTATATGAAAACGTCGACCTCGGCTCTGCAATTATATTAAAATTCTCTTGAAAAACATACACAGCAAAAATTACATTCGTTTCAACCCTTTCTCCTTCTTCAGGAGGTAAATTTATAGTATTTTGGACTTCCTAAACCGACATTCGGGAATCAAAATTTGTTACAAATTGGGAACATATTCTAATAACTTCGTACGTGGCCTACACACCACGATTCACATAATACAAAAATAAAATGCGGACTACTAGAAAAATAGGCTTAAAGCACCTCTTGCATATCCCAGATGGTGACATCTGTGAAAAAACTGAAAGAGGTTTTTGTAACTGGACATGTTCCTAACAAAACCCACGTCTTCGTTTCCTCTGATTCAGCTCCAGATCCTTAGTATCTGATTTTGAAACTGATGACTCAGATAGTAAACCTGTAAATTTCTAGAAAAATACCCTGTGAATATATTTTACATTATCCCAACCTGTGATACTTGTGTAAAATATGAAGACAATTTTTGTAGATAGGCATATTATGAAGAAAAACCTCTCTCAGTTTCCTGAAATTCAACTCCATTTGGTGAAAACAATGCTTTGAATGTGATGTCTGAAACAGTCCTTTAGAAAACCTAAAACATAGCCTATAAAAATCACTTTGTTTCTCCTAACCCATATGACCTAGGTAAAAAATGAGAGAGTTTATTGAACATGAGAAAAAGTTTTCAATTTTGGAAAATTCTTTCTGGTTTTCCGGAAACAATTGATTGAAATAACTGACTAAAACAGTCCTTTAAAAATCTCAAAATTTTCTCTTTGAATATGACTTTGGTTCTCTCAATCCACAACACCTGGGTAAAAACTGAGATAGGTTATTGGAGATGATTATGTCATAAATAAAAACCTCTCTCAGTTTCTCAAAATACATCTTTGTTTGGCAGAAACAATTGACTGAAACTAATGACCCAAAACAACCATTTTTAATAAAAACCCACCCAACTGCTTGTTGATATTTGATTTGAAATCGACTTTATCTACATTAATTACCCATTGCTTTGTTCCAATGGAATTAACTTTGATTGATAATTTACTTCACGAACCGTGGATATGGCTACACTTATCTTTCAATTTCAACCATAGCATAAGAATTTCGCAATGTTTTTCCACCATTAAAGCTGGTCCTTTTTAACTAGCGAAATTTTATTTAGTCATTGATTTAATTTGCAAGGTAAAGGAGGCTTGACCCGTTTTTAACCTGCACATATTATAAAATTTCGCGGATTTGAAAATTTAATTTTCCTTGCAACTTCACATCGCGAAATTGACCTGAGCCGTAGATCTCTTCCACCTGATGGTTTGACCATCCATCCCATCCATTGTTTAACATCATTTCGCAATTCTGAAATTTTAATTAACCCGTGCTTGTTCCTGCAGTGAAATAAATGTGAACCGTTGGATGCTTTTGGGCCTTGATCTGTGTCGTTGATCCATTATGCTTCTGCATGAATTTTAATAAGAAATTTCTTTGAAATAATACTCAGGCATATGAATGGAACAATCTCAGATGGCTGCATCACTTCTGATTTCTATAACACTGTAGTTAGAATCTTGAATTTACAGCAATCCAGATGTATTTTCCATGCATTATCCAACAATTGTTGCAATGCCGCAAATAAACAAACGACCTCCTCCAAATTATGTTGCATAGCACTTGATGAGTTGAAAGATAAATGGAATTTTTTATCCAAACCATATGCAATTGTCGTTACAATTGGCTCATTTATATACAAGCAATATTCAACCCAACAATTACATAGCATTCTCGTTAATCCATGTTTTTATTTTCTTTTTTATTTATTTCTCATAATATGCCTTTATCCCACATGCAAAAGGGGTGTATTCATTTTGACCTTTATATACTTAAACACTTTTAATGTACAGAAAGGAACAAAACAATGTAGTGCTCCTTGAGAGGTCGGTGCTTGGAATTTGATTTGAGTGCATGGACCCCATGTGATATGACCTGGTTCTTGGAGATGGGCTTTAGGCCAATAATTTTATATAAAAATCTGTGTTTAATATTTTTATAAAAAACAAATTTTGTTTTTATAAAAATACAAACTCTTTCCTTTATAACTTAAAC
This sequence comes from Pseudotsuga menziesii, assembly GCA_001517045.1. NCBI lineage: Eukaryota > Viridiplantae > Streptophyta > Pinopsida > Pinales > Pinaceae > Pseudotsuga > Pseudotsuga menziesii. The sequence goes on along the minus strand of LPNX010361771.1, from coordinate 147,040 downwards.
CTTTAAGTTGCCTTTATAAAACTTTGATTCATATATAATTCTCTTTCTTTTACCCAAAACTCTTTAACCTCTTTCTTCTCACCACCTTGGAATTTTGATAAATTGTTTTAATGAGGAAAGTCCGAAAATCATTTGATCATCGAGAGAAACTTAGAATTTTCAAACTTTGATTCATATATAATTCTCTTTCTTTTACCCAAAACTCTTTAACCTCTTTCTTCTCACCACCTTGGAATTTTGATAAATTGTTTTAATGAGGAAAGTTCGAAAACCATTTGACCATCAAGAGAAACTTAGAATTTTCAGGCAATGAGGATTACTACAGAAAAACTAAAATGGTGCTAACAGTTGGCCCCACGAGGGATGCTATCCTCCCAGCGAGGTAGAAAATAACCCCCGTAGACCAAGTGCGGAATCCATTGGGCTGCTCCCAAAATTTTCTAAAATCCTCTACGTGTTCTAAACTGAACCATCAACTGAAACCATTCTGCAAACAAATCCCACTCTTTCAACCTGTAACCTATCACCTGTACACCTTCTGAAAACTGAAGAAAACTGTAACTGTACATCTAAACTTTAAAACTGAAACTGAAAACGAACTGAAAACCGCTGAATGGAATGCTTGCCATGTCGAGCTTATTCATCTTTACTTACCTACCCTGCTTACTAAGCATCAATGCTTAGTCATGTAACTTCTGACTTCCAATGAAGCCACTCAAGCAAATGATCCCATAAACCAACTTTTTCTTCATGCTTGATAAAAGACAGAACTGAAGGACCCAATGGCACAAAGTTATAATACAGAAATTGATCTTTACAGTAGAGATATAACCAGCCATTACCACTACCAAGATTCTCCACGTACTCTGCCACTGGATCATAAAAAACATGACAGCCTTTAAAAAAGTCTGTCATTTGCTTACCATGAGAAGGCTATCCCAACTATAAATTCCCTTGCACGCTGTCAAACTGATCTTCAAAAGAACCATGAAAGGAAAACACGTGACAATTTCCAGGCGAGACATCCATAACTTCATCTAAAATTTCTGATTTTAAAACTTTATATTCTTTATATGCTTCAGCGGAAACATCATTCATTTCTTCAATAGGATTGAGCAAATAGATTTCTTCTTGACAAAAAGTTTCTGAATTTGAAAAACAAAAAGAAACATCCATTTGAGAATCCCCATCTTCTTCTTCGTTATTCAATTCTTCATTGCATACTGCTGTTTTTTCTAAAGGCTGGGATTGATTGAATAACTGTCCTCCTCACTTATCATCCATTCCAAAGAAATTTATACATTCATCTACAATATCAAATTTCTATTTGTGACCTTCAACATGTCTAGTTTCCACTATGTTTTCATACTTGTGATCTTGGATTGTAATGAAATTTTCTTCACTAACAGAAATTGTGACAGGATGATTGCATTCTTCAGAAAACAAATCAGTACACCCATCTCCTTTCCAATCACTAGGCTGATCATCTTCTTCAAGCAAAGAGAGCTTTATATATTCATGTAAATCTTTAGGTGTAATATGAATTTGATCAACATGCAGAGGTCTTCCTTCAACCACTATTTCAAAATCTGATTTCTCTTTACTTGCATTTTCAGAAAATGAACATGTGAAGGGACTACAAGACTGATATTTTCCAGAATTATCATCTTCTGTGTAATCAATCACACAAGCATTGTAACTTTCAAGAGATTGTTGTTGTGAAAAGGAATTTTCTGATTGGGAAGGGGAGACCTCTTCTTGTAACAAAAATTTGGAAGTTGAATAAAATGAGGAAGGATTTGATTGACAGTCCCAACCCCTCTCTTGGTCACACAGAGAATGACAAGAATGCTGAAAATCATCATTAGTTTCAGGAAGAGAGATATAACTGGTTTAAACAGAGCTTTGGTCTATGTCAACTTCAGTCAAGGAAGACAATACTAACTGCTGGGAAATTTCTTGAATATCATCGCAATTGGTTTGTCTTTATTTTTGAGATGAATATTCATGTAAGATATCTAAAACCTCTTCATCCAAATACTAATCATCACCACACTCATCTTTCACATTTTCAATGAACACTCTATCGTGTGTGCAACAATCTTGAAGTAACAAAAAAGAAGGATAATGCCTTTTGAAATGTTCATGAAATATTGTCTAAAAGTATTTAAGGGAGGATAAACTCCCTGCTGGCAATCCCTCATACCAAGACCTTGCATATCCTTCTAAACTAAACATGAACAGTTTCATTAAAGAATATTCATGCCATCCCACTCCCAACTTATGTATATTCTTATGAAATCTAAATACATGAATGGCAGCATCATCACCATTTTCATCATTGAATGTTGGAAGATATGTTTGCCAATCTACCAGAGGTATTTTATTGGGATAACCAGGAATGGAAGCAAGATTCATAGGAGCATACCTTGTAGCCCGCGAAGTCATATTGATGGTGGAGAAACTGAATCAGCTCCTCAAACTTTGCAACCTCGTTTGATAGTGGAGCTGCCATAGAACATTATGAAGAATGGATCCTTCGCAGATGGAGTCGCCAGGTGAAAAGAGACATGACCTTCTTGTTGTTTGACCATTGTTCACCATCAAAAGTTATATCTAAACCCTTCGTTCAAATCCATGAAATATTTGAGACCTCTCCCCGTGTCTATCTTTCTGACCACCGGTCTCCCTAATGGAGTCACCTTCCAGAATCTTTTAGTGGAGTCGCCAGGGCAAATGATACAACCTTCTTTACATGTAAGAATCTATTTTTTCCCACAGAAACTCTTTATCCTTTGGATCTTTGTCGTTCTTCCCAGGGATGATCTTCAATCTCGTCCCCGGTAACGGCGCCAGTTTGTTAGCACTGGAATCAAACCAAAGGTTGCGAAAGGCTCGCTCCCAGGTAATAGAAGAACCACTTTCGAAGAGAGAACCGGCCTTCTGCTCTTCCGAGAGGGATCTCTCACCAAATGTTAACAATTCCAGATATATACAAATGAAACTATAAATTGTTTGTAGAATTGGTTCAAACAAAACCCATAACCATTGGGCGATGGAGTCAAGATATTTGACAGAAATAAACAAAGCTTATGTAAGCGGTTCCAACACAGGGGCAAGATAACCACTCGATCACAATCGATTTATAATTGTCTGGTGGAAAAGAGGAACATGAATAGACCATCAACACAGAGCATTGAAAAATGAATTCCGTATTAACTTTAGAAGAAAACTTTGGTGAATATCTAAAACAACAGACAGAGCATAGCAAGTATGAATTCTGAACTGTTATACACTAAGTTTCAGATATGAAAGAAAATAGAATGGGAAAGGAAAACTGGAATAACATTCACATAAGAAAAGAAGCAACAGACTATAAGTGTGAACGACACAGGAATCCCTGTATGAAAATGCCGACCTCGGCTCTACAATTATATTAAAATTCTCTTGAAAAACATACACAGCAAAAATTACATTCGTTTCAACCCTTTCTCCTTCAGGAGGTAAATTTATAGTATTTTGGACTTCCTAAACCGACATTCTGGAATCAAAATTTGTTACAAACTGGATAATATCTTCTAACAACTTCGGACGTGGCCTACACACCACGATTCACATAAGACAAAAATAAAATGCGGACTACTAGAAAAATAGGCTTAAATCCCCTCCTGCATATCCCAGATGGTGACATCTGTGAAAAAATTGAAAGATTTGTTTGTAACTGGCCATTTTCCCAACAAAACCCATGTCTTCGTTTCCTCTGATTCAGCTCCATCTCCTCAGGATCTAATTTTGAAACTGATGACTCAGACAGTAAACCTGCAAATTTCTAGAAACATACCCTGTGAATATATTTTAAATTCTCCCAAGCTGTGATATCTGTGTAAAATATGAAGGAGGCTTTTATATATATGCACGTTATGAAAAAAAACCTCTCTCAGTTTCCTGAAATTCAACTCCATTAGGTGGAAAAAATTATTTGAATGTGATGTCTGAAACAGTCCTTTGGAAAACCTAAAACGTAGCCTATAAAAATCACTTTGTTTCTCCTAACCCATAAGACCTGGGTAAAAATTGAGAGAGGTTATTGAACAATATTATGTTCTTAATAGAAACCTCTTTCAATTTTGGAAAATTCTTTCTGGTTTTCCGGAAATAATTGATTGAAATAACTGACTAAAACGGTCCTTTAAAAATATGAAAAATTTTCTCTCAAAAGATGACTTTAGTTTTCTCAATCCGCAGAACCTGGGTAAAAACTGAGATAGGTTATTGGATATTATTATGTCATAAATACAAACCTCTCTCAGTTTCTCAAAATACATCTCTATTTGGTAGAAACAATTGACTGAAACTAATGACCCAAAACAACCATTTTTAATAAAAACCTGCCCAACTGTTTGTTGATATTTGATTTGAAATCAAATTTATCTACCTTAATTACCCAGCACTTTGTTCCAATTGAATTGAATTTGATTGCTAATTTACTTCACGAACCATGGATATGGCTACACTTATCTTTCAATTTCAACCATAGCATAAGAATTTCGCAATGTTTTTCCACCATTAAACCTGGTCCTTTTTAACTAGCGAAATTTTATTTAGTCATTGATTTAATTTGCAAGGTAACGGAGGCTTGACACGTTTTTAACCTGCACGTATTATAAAATTTTGTGGATTTGAAAATTTAATTTTCCTTGCAACTTCACATCGCGAAATTGACCTGATCCGTAGATCTCTTCCACCTACTAGTTTGATCGTCCATCCCATCCATTGTTTAACATCATTTCGCAATTCTGAAATTTTAATTAACCCATGCTTGTTCCTGTAGCGAAATAAATGTGAATCGTTGGATGCTTTTGGGCCTTGATCTGTGTCGTTGATCCATTGTGCTTCTGCCTGAATTTTAATGAGAAAATTCTTTGAAATAATACTCAGGCATATGAATGGAACAGTCTCTGGTGGCTGCATCAATTCTGATTTCTGTAACGCTGTAGTTAGAATCTTGAATGTACAGCAATCCAGATGTATTTTCCATGCGTTATCCAACAATTTCCGCAATGCTACAAATAAACAAACGACCTCCTCCAAATTATGTTGCATAGCACTTGATGAGTTGAAAGATAAATGGAATTTTTTATCCAAACCATATGCAATTGTCGTTACAATTGGCTCATTTATATACAAGCAATATTCAACCCAACAATTACATAGCATTCTCGTTTATCCATGTTTTTATTTTCTTTTTTATTTATTTCTCATAATATGCCTTTATCCCACATGCAAAAGGGGTGTATTCATTTTGACCTTTATATACTTCAGCAGTTTTAATGTAAAGCAAGGAACAAAACAATGTAGTGCTCCTTGAGAGGTTGGTGCTTGGAATTTGATTTGAGTGCATGGACCCCATGTGATATGACCTGGTTCTTGGAGATGGGCTTTAGGCCAATAATTTCATATAAAAATCTATGTTCAATATTTTTATAAAAAACAAATTTTGTTTTTATAAAAATACAAACTCTTTCCTTTATAACTTAAACCTTTAAGTCGCCTTTATAAAACTTTGATTCATATATAATTCTCTTTCTTTTACCCAAAACTCTTTAACCTCTTTCTTCTCACCCCCTTGGAATTTTGATAAATTGTTTTAATGAGGAAAGTCTGAAAACCATTTGATCATCAAGAGAAACTTAGAATTTTCAGGCAATGAGGCTTACTGCAGCAAAATTAAAATGGTGGTAACACAACCATTGCTGTTGGAGTAGGGTCCCGCAGCTATAGAAGAAGCTGCTAGTTTTGGCAGAGAGATAAGTTTTGGCGGAAAGAGGATAAGACGGAGCTACGACGCCGTAGCACGGTTCCAGCTGCAGAGCAGAGCCGGAAACCATGACTTTTTGAGATATGAAAGTCAAAGAAAGGCAACGGTACCTGAGCGGCCGAGAAGGGAGAGCTCACCCACTGCATTGAAGGCAGCGACGGAATACAGGAGGGCTCAGCGACCCTCATAAAGAAGAAGGAGCAACGAGGCTCAAGCATTGAAGACGAAGGACAGAAGAGCGAAGCGATGCATAGTACCCATGATCAGTTCCGGGAAGCATGGAAGACTGCAGAGAGCTGTGGTGTGACGGGAAGCGGCTACCTCAAGGACAGAGAGGACCGACTGTCACTAATTAGGGTTTGGGTTACTGTTGGGACAGGCCCATAGTGTTGTAATGGCACGACCTTCGGGCTGCCTATATAAGAATATGTTTTGTATTGTAAAGGGTTAGCTAGTCAGTTAGTTAGCCAGTTGGTTAGATAGAGAGACAGTCGTGATTGAAATAGAAAATAAGGATAAGTAGACTGTTGTAAAAGCCGAGCTCTGGTTTTGGTTCTAGCGGTAGCAATCTTACTAAAACCAGTAGCCGGCTTGTAGAGCTTGCATGTAACGATCCGCAGGGATCGACTGAGAGGGAAGAGTATGTTGTAAGAGAGACAGCATAAAGGTAGAGAAGAAAGATCTAAGAGAGAAGATCTTGAGCTGCCTATGAGGTGCAACAGAACTGTGTTTGCCTTCCCTTAAGCTATAATAGAGAAGCACAGTTTTGTGGACGTAACTCCTATCCTAGGGGCGAACCATGTTAAAATCCCATGTTCTGTGATTGATTTGCATATTGTGTTTATTTGCTGCATCTATCTGATTATGTTATACAATTTGCTTACAGTTGATGTATGAATGAGTTGTTTAGTTACAGCACTACAGGAAGATATATACAAGTTGAAATCCTTGGCCCGTCGTATAAGGCCTACTTATGCTTGCCTTAGATAGTTAATTAATCACAGTAAGACAGTCTGGGTATCAGGTCTTGCACGTCGACACGAACAACGCTAAGTGCGCTAAGCCGCGGTTGGAGGGTATCGCAAGAAGGCGATACCGCATCGGAAGAGGAGCTGCGGTGCGCGACTCCGTGGGTTGAGGACTTAGCGTTGGACAGGAGTTTCATGTTGCACGGTGCGCGACGATGCGGTGAGATTGGGACCATTGTGAGAAGGAAGAAGTCGTGCGAAGAGAGAGAACCCGTGCGACGCGCGCAAGGGTAGAGACGCTGTGGCTAGAAGAGCTGCGCGACGACGGGATTGCGTGGTGCGAGCAAGAGGTTGCGCGACGCATAGACACAGAGGGAGATCTTGCAGCCAAAAGAGCTGCGCGACACCAGTAGGACTGCCACAGAACTTGGTCCAAGACGCTTGAGTCCTTGGCCAACCCATTAGATTCACTTCGAGTGAGACTTCAGGCCGCCTTGCGGTCTGTCGCTGCAAGGGCCAGTGAGTTAGGGGTGTTGTTGGTTGATAATAGTAAACCCGGGTCTGCCCATGCAATCAACAAATGGTTCCATTTCCGGTTTAAACGACTGGGAGTTAATGTTCTATTGGCATCCTACCAGAGAAGAGTTTCACCAGTGGCTGGATTCAGACTTAAGGGAGTTCGCCAAGAAAGAGAATCGGAGTCCGAGACTGAGCACAGAAGCCTGGTTAGAAAAGCATATCGCTTCAGACATACACGCTATATTTTTTGCAACCTATGGAAACGAGCTTTTCGACTGGTTATCCAAGTTGACAGATGAGAACACATTCAAGAAGAAAAGACACATTGTCTGGACACCGGAGCTGATTCAGACCGTACAGAACCTCAACAATCCAATTACGAGAGCAGTGGACTTCTGGCTGACAAGTGTGCTAGAAGGCTTTGTTACAGAATTTGCAGTTGACCAGAGAAAGAGCTTCAGCGCAGCTGAACGATACTTCTTCAGAGGATATCGTGGTAAGTACCTAAGATCTCTAAACTTGTCCCTTAAAATGCTGTTATATGAAAAAGGAACAATGGATCTAGTTTTAGATGAATAAGTAAAGATAGTAATGTCACAAGAGTTTGAAAGTGATTTTGATGACATTGGACGAACCCGTAGTGGAAAGAAGTATAAAGTAGATTTTAGCTCTCCTGTATTTGAAGACAGTTCAGACAGCATTAGACAACAAATTCCTAGTACCACAGAAGAACCAGAGGGGGGTATCCCTTACCACCCCTATACTCCACAGAAACAGACAGGGACTCAGAATAATCCCGTAGGTACTCCATCTAGTAGCTCACAGCCAGTACCTACTCCCGCTACAGCACCTTCACCTACACCGCTGAGTGGTAGTAGCCCAGTCAGTCAGAACCCACCACAGAGAAATAGAATGGGATACGACATGAAGCTACCTATTTTTAAAGGTACAGGAGCAGAAGACCCGGAACAGCATTGGTTCCTATGTGAAGCCATGTGGACCATTAAAACAATCAACGACGACAACCTTAAACTTGTACAGTTGGTCACCACACTCAGAGACAGAGCCTTGACATGGTACATAAATTATACTACATTTCCCAAGATGCTTACCCAGGTCAAGAACGCCATGATCAAATAATTTAAGAAACCTAAGTCTGAGTCTCAGTGTATTACAGAGCTTAAGGATATTAAGCAGCTACCATCAGAGTCAGTATGGGACTTTGACCAGAAATTCAAAGCTCTTATAGACCAAGTAAGTTTTGAGTTTGCGCCGGAGCAGCATAAGGAATGGTTTATTGCAGCGCTGCTCCCTCATATTAGAATGCCACTAATGCAGCAAAAAATCACTACTCAAGATGAAGCGCTGGAGATGGCAATGAAACTAGAAGCTTCACCTCTATCAGAGACTACCACAGGCATGACAACCCTACATAACTAGTTGGCCAACCTCACGTTACAGATACACGAACTCAAGAAAGGGAAAGAGGTTATGCAAGACATATGGTGCATAAAGTGTAGAGCACAGGGTCATACCAAATACAACTGTCCAGTCTTCGCAGAATATTTAGCATCAGGGGCTCCTAACCCTTTACCAAGAACACAAGGGCCATGGTGTGAAATATGTAAAACACAAGGACATCCACCTCAGCAATGCCCCTTGCTTCAGAAGTATGTACAGACACCTAAAAACCTATATTGTATCTTCTGTAAATCCGTCGTGCATGATCAACAGGACTGCCGAGCTTATGATCTCATGTCAGAGAGACATCATGATGTGTACAAAGTCCAAGCAGACACATAGGGTCCAGCAACAGGACCACAGCCGGATCAGGCTTATGGAGGCCGTGTAGGAGGATTCAGAGGACGAGGCCGTGGAGGAGGCTTTGCACGTGGAGAAGGATTTGGCCGAGGAGGAGGTTTTGGCCAAGGTCGTGGGCCAATCACTTGTTATAATTGCAGAGTTGTAGGACACTACGCTAGGGACTGTCAAAGCCCCACTACTACTTGTAATTACTGCAAATCTTATGACCATACCATAGAAGAGTGTCCTATCCTAATAGCTAAGATCAGAGACCCTAAACCATCCGCACATCAGAACATCCAGCTCATTGTTGCTGAGCAGGCAGAGCCAGAACCAAGAGCCAATATTGTGACTAGGAGCGGTACTTCCACCAGTGGCACATCGTAGGAGACCGGAAAGAACACAAGTCAGGGGTGGGTGCGCAGAGCTCCTAGTAAAGCAACAGCACTCGACCTATAGAAGAATAAAGAGACATTTCATGAAGCTAAGGCTTCCTTCGATGAACCTACACAACCAGGATCGCAGGTACCGCCGTCTAGGGGCATACCGCAGCAAACACCTTGTGGCGATAACCCTGAGCAGGCACAGCAGGCTACCACATCGGGAAGATGCGACGAGGATGAATCGATAGGAAGTGTACAATCCTTCCTGCACAGCTGCTTGAAACTCTTGAGAAATGACAAAGCTGTCGGTGAGCTACAGCGCATCATAGATCAGTGTCAGCAACCTTCTCTATCGGGCAGTGCACACCGTGCTGTCCATAATATTACAAGACACACAAGGACAGGAAGAGAGATGAAATTCACAGCGCAAATTGGTGAGTTTGAAATGGATGAGGTTGTCTTAGATCTCGGATCAGAGGTGAATGTTCTAACCAAGCAGACATGGGAACAGATGGGTAGTCCTCAATTATCCCTATCGCCTATCCACCTGAGATTAGCTAATAAGCAGTGAGTATCACCACTGGGTCGACTACCGCAGGTGCCAGTTGATATTGACGGATTTCGTACTTTTGTGGACTTCGAGGTTATAGAAATCATTGGTGACAGTCGACCATATCCATCACTATTAAGTATTGATTGGGCAATTGGTAGCAAGACTGTCATTGACCTAAAGAGAATACAAATGACCTTTGAGGATGCGCAGATCCGGGTCATCGCACCGCTGGATCCTTACCAAGGTCCTAGGTATATTGAACCCTTAAGAGCAAAGGAGGAAGCACATAACATGGATAGCCTTTACCAGATGACTGCGAACCAGAACGACTACATCAACCCAACTGCAGAAGGGAACATTAGTTGGCAATGCGACAGCTCATGCGCATCCGATTCTGATGTCGGCCTAGAAAACTGGCATAATAGACTTTACGAAGTCTCAGCTCGCAGATGTGCGTTTATGAGTAAATCACTGTGGTGGATTGGGGCGGATACCACTGAGATTCCATCATACAATGGACTGACAGATATCCAGGACTTCCTTGAGCAGTTTGAGCAACAGATGCCTTACGAACAGAGAATCACAGCTATGGACCTTGCAGCACGAGCCACACCCGCAAGATGGTGGTACGCGCATAAAGAAAATATCGCATCATGGGATGATATTAAAAGATTGATGGCGATCAGATTTTCGGTCGACAAAGAGTATGTTCAGCAGAAGTACACAGGAGAAACTGATCCTAGAGCACACATTCAGACATGCAAACAGAGCTGGTCGGACATTCCAGAGGATGAATGGGTACACAGATTCATTCACACATTGGACACAGTTCCAAGGAACTGGTACACAGAGACTGAATTACGCAAAGGGACGACTACATGGTCACTTATGACAGACAGTTTCCAACTCACCTTTGCGTTTGAGTCAGAACATTCAAGTGTTGCTCAGGCCCTAGATATAATCAAGACCAAGATATTTGAGGATTGCACCATCTCAGTGCCAGCCCAACCTGAGTGGACTATCCAGCTAGAAGAGGCGTTGGAATGCTATAATTTTACATCAGAACCAGAGGAGGGGGAGGAGGACCCTCGTAACACCAACATTCCGGAGTCAGAAGGAACTCGCGATGTTGGAGGACCATAGCTAGAGACTCCAGCAATCACTGATCCCATCAAGATTAAAAAGGTCAATATTGGCACAGATGCAGAACCTAAGTTTGCCTCTATTGGAGACTATTGGAAGGATGAAACAGTCGGACAGATTGCAGATTTGTTACATGACTATCAGGACCTATTTCCCACCAAGTTCACGGAGATGAAGGGAATAGTCAGAGACCTGGGAGTTATGAGGATACCATTGAAAGGGGATGCTAGACCAGTTAAGCAGCTCCCATATCGATTAAACCCGCGTTACAAAGAAAAAGTCAAGGACGAGATCGATAAGATGCTAGCAGCAGGCATCATTGAACCCGTAGAAGAAAGCGAATGGGTTAGCCCCATGGTCGTCCAAGAGAAGAAAACAAAAGGAGACATCAGAATCTGTGTCGATCTGCGAAAACTCAACGATGCATCACTTCATGATCCATTCCCGACACCGTTCACTGATGAGGTATTAGACAACGTGGGAGGACAGGAGGTCTACTCCTTCACTGATGGATTTTCAGGCTACCACCAGATCAGAATACATCCAGAAGATCGATCTAAGACCACCTTTGCAACAGAATGGGGCTCGTTCCAGTATACGGTAATGCCCTTTGGTCTTAAGAATGCACCAGCTATATTTTCTAGAGTAGTAGTTGCTGTATTTAAAGAATACATTCATAAATTCTTCGAAGTATATTTTGATGATTGGACTGTATTTGGACTAATTGACAAGCATATAGGAGACTTAAGACTGATGTTAGAGAAATGTAGGCAGTACCAGATTTCTCTAAACTTGAAAAAATGTATATTCTGTGCACCATTTGGTATCTTGTTGGGTCACATTGTTTGCAGACAAGGCTTGATGGTAGATCCCGCGAAGATCGCCATCATTGTAAATCTTCCAACACCCAACTCAGTCAAGCAACTCAGGACAGTACTTGGTCATACCGGGTACTACAGAAAGTTCATCAAGGGCTACGCAAAGATTACAGCACCAATGGAGAAATTGCTAAAGAAGGATGTAAAATTCCTATGGAATGAGGAATGCCAGCAGAGTCTCGACATACTTAAGGAGAAGATGGTTACAGCACCCATCCTAGTATTTCCGGACTGGACTAAGCCTTTCCATGTACATGTGGATGCATCCGGCATCGCATTAGGAGTCGTCTTGACCCAGCCAGGAGAAGGGGATCTTGACCATCCCATCACATATTCCAGCAGAAAGCTATCAACAGCGGAAAAGAACTACACCGTAACAGAAAGGGAGGGCTTAGCTATGGTGTATGCACTGCAGAAGTTCAGGCACTATCTATTGGGCGCCTCGTTTAAAATGTTTACTGACCATTCCGCATTGAAGTACCTAGTCAATAAACCAGTGTTAGGGGGGAGAATCTGCAGATGGTTACTCCTCTTTCAGGAGTATGATTTTGAAATCATTGTGAAACCAGGAAGACTGAATGCTGGACCAGATCATCTGTCGCGTATAGACTCAGGGGAAGAGCCCAGTAACCTAGATGAAAACTTACCAGATGCACCGTTTTTCTCTATCCAGATCACAGATGACTACTATACTGACATTATTCAATTCCTCACTACAGGAGTAGCACCTGATGAGTTTACTAAGCAGCAAAAGAAACAGTTGGTTGTTAAGGCAGCAGACTTCACCCTCATTGCAGGATTCCTATACAAGTTAGGCTCGGATGAAGTTCTACACAGATGTGTAATGCCGCATGAAAAAGACGTTATTATCAGAGAGGCACATTCAAGAACCGCAGGAGGTCATTTCGCTGGAAAGCCGACTGCACAGAAAATCCTGGAGGCAGGATTATGGTGGCCTACGTTGCATAAAGACACCAAGGAATTTTGCAGATGCTGCGATATCTGCCAGAGGGTGGGAAAACCCTCTCGACGCGATGAAATGTCGCTGCGACCGCAGGTCACGTTGCGCACATTTGACAAATGGGCTATAGATTTTGTGGGTCCTATCAACCCACCAGGAAAGCGCACGGGAGCGAGATATATTATTACCGGAACAGAGTACCTCACCAGATGGGCAGAGGCCAAAGCAGTAAGAAATTGTGATGCTGCTATAGCTGCACAGTTCCTGTTTGAAAATATCATCAGTAGATTTGGATGCCCAGTAATTTTGATGAGTGATCAAGGCAAACATTTCTTGAACAGCACTATTGAGTCATTGACAGAAGAATTCCAGATTCAGCACTATAAGAGCACTCCCTACCATCCACAGGCTAATGGTACGGTGGAGGCCTTCAATAATATTCTAGAAAATACTCTTACTAAGATCTGCAATAACCAAAGGAATGACTGGGATCTCAGAGTTAATGTTGTATTATGGGCATACAGAATCACATGCAAGAAACTTACGGGACACACACCTTTCAGCTTGGTATATGGACAGGAGGCTGTTATGCCTATGGAGTATATTCTTCCTAGCTTAAGAATCGCTCAGATTACCGAGATGACTGACACAGATACAGTCGAGGAAAGGCTGGCACAGATGCTTGCCTTAGAAGAAGATAGGTTCATCGCTGGATTCCATCAGAAAGTGCAGAAGGCCCGAGAAAAAGCTTGGCATGACAGACACATTAAGAGTAAGACTTTCCAGATCAGAGACCTAGTGCTCCTCTATGACAGCAACTTCATTAAGTTTCTAGGGAAGTTCAAGACACATTGGCTGGGGCCATATCAGATACAACAAGTTACAGAGGGAGGTGTCGTTCAGCTCAGCCAGCTGACCGGGGAGCTTTTTCCCACATGGACTAATGGCAGTAGGCTTAAGCTCTATAGTGATAGCCACCTCGCCTCTCAACTCTAGCTTAAACCAGTGTATGATCGTGCAGATGTCCAATGTAGTTGAAAGGAGGCATCGCACCGGGAATGAGTCTACACTAAAAATAAAAATAAATAAAAAATTGACGATGTTTGTTTGCGCAGGTGATGCGGAGTTGCATCGCAACAGTGCGATGTTTCCCCATGCCACGTACCCAGTTTGCAACCGACAGTGGGCTAGTCAAGTCACTGTCTGACAGGTAGTTAATGAAGAAATGACCGGTATCCCCTACCATAGATTTGGCAACAGTATAATAAATTTTTCCAGATTTGGTAAATCTCCGACGACACCGATGCCTGTATATGCACGCTTTGAGGGACACGTGATCAGATCTCAGCAATTATGACAGATCAGAATGACGGGTAGGGTCTCATCCAAGTAATTATGATGACCAACGGGGTTGACCCAGGAGGACCGTTGCGTCCGGTAGTATGCCTTCGGCATAAAATCAGACATCCTTCAAGTAGGAAGGGTACAGTTGCCAAATCTTGAGAGCTATGCAAGGCAGTGCTAAGTGTCCCCTGTGCAGAGCCAATTAAGTTGCAGAGTACAGTGACTTCCAGAGTTTGAAGCCACTGCATGCCCAGAGTATTCAGCCAAGCGGATTCTGACTGAGGCCAAACCTATAGAAGTGATGTGTAGAAAGAACGTACTGGCCGTGCGTTCGCCATGACGATGCCACCCAAGGTTGTGAAATTAGAGACATCATAGGGCAAACAGCCGCTAAGGATGAAGAATCAAGCGCCAGAAGTAGAAGTTGTCACTAAAGTCTCTGCTAAGGAGAAGAAGAACGCCGAGCCAATCACTGAAGATAAGAAAGAAGAGCAGAAGAATGATGAGAAGAAATCTCCCGCTAGGAGGAAGGTAAAAATGAGAAAAAGAAAGCAAGGGGAGAAAATCGCTGACCTATCTGATCAGCTAAGAGAAACACGAAAGACTCCAGAGGTACTGAAACAGAAACCTGAGGATCAGAGGCAGCATGTGGATCTGGACCACTTCGAAGAGAAGATAAGTGGAACAAGACTGTAAACCCAGCGGAGGGGAGACTTCCAGAACGAGGACAAAGGCATGTTCTCGGAGCGGAGCTCATGGGTTGCTTCTTCTCCATCCACGAGGCTCTAGATGGAAGGAAATGTTTGAGAAGGCTGGAAGATACAAATTTTCCTTGTGATAAAATTTCTAACCCAGATAAAAAGGAAAGGATATATGTGGAACACTTCTCAAACACTAGAGCGCTCATAAAGAAGAAAGGGCGAAGAGAGTGAAACCGTGACTATGGGCAGAAAGGATAAGAGAGCCCAGCGAACTAAGTTACCGAAATTCCAAGAGAACGTGCCGAGGTAATGAAGAACGAAGTCGAAGGACTTCGGTAGAAGTTGCAGAAGACTTCGCAGGAGGCGAAGGAGAAGCTACAGAAGGAAAAACTACAGTAGGAGAAGCCCGTTCCAGGTGGCTCGAGGACGAGCCACAAGTAAGTGTTAGGGGACTGTTGGAGTAGGGTCCCACAGCTACAGAAGAAGCTGCTAGTTTTGGTAGAGAGATAAGTTTTTGCGGAGAGATAAGTTTTGGCGGAAAGAGGATAAGACAGAGCTACGACGCCGTAGCACGGTTCCATCTGTAGATCAGAGCCGGAAACCATGACTTTTTGAGATATGAAATTCAAAGAAAGGCAACGGTACCTGAGCGGCCGAGAAGGGAGAGCTCACCCACTGCATTGAAGGCAGCGGCGGAAGACAGGAGGGCTCAGCGACCCTCATAAATAAGAAGGAGCAACGAGGCTCAAGCATTGAAGACGAAGGACAGAAGAGCGAAGCGGTGCATAGTACCCATGATCAGTGCCGGGAAGCATGGAAGACTGCAGAGAGCTGTGGTGTGACGGGAAGCGGATACCTCAAGGATAGAGAGGACCGACTATCACTAATTAGGGTTTGGGTTACTGTTGGGACAGGCCCACAGTGTTGTAATGGCACGACCTTCGGGCTGCCTATATAAGAATATGTTTTGTATTGTAAAGGGTTAGCTAGTCAGTTAGTTAGCCAGTTGGTTAGATAGAGAGACAGTCGTGATTGAAATAGAAAATAAGGATAAGTAGACTGTTCTAAAATCCAAGCTCTGGTTCTGGTTCTAGCGGTAGCAATCTTACTAAAACCAGTAGCCGGCTTGTAGAGCTTGCATGTAACGATCCGCAAGGATCGACTGAGAGGGAAGAGTATGTTGTAAGAGAGACAGCATAAAGGTAGAGAAGAAAGATCTAAGAGAGAAGATCTTGAGATGCCTATGAGGCGCAGCAGAACTGTGTTTGCCTTCCCTTAAGCTATAATAGAGAAGCACAGTTTTGTGGACGTAACTCCCATCCTGGGGGCGAACCACGTTAAAATCCCGTGTTCTGTGATTGATTTGCATATTGTGTTTATTTGATGCATCTATCTGATTATGTTATGCAATTTGCTTACAGTTGATGTATGAAAGAGTTGTTTAGTTACAGCACTATAGGAAGATATATACAAGTTGAAATCCTTGGCCCGTCGTATAAGGCCTACTTATGCTTGCCTTAGATAGTTAATTAATCACAGTAAGACAGTCTGGGTATCAGGTCTTGCGCGTTGACGCGAACAACGCTAAGTGCGCTAAGCCGCGGTTGGAGGGTATCGCAAGAAGGTGATACCGCACCGGCAGAGGAGCTGCGGTGCGTGACTCCGTGGGTTGAGGACTTAGCGTTGGACAGGAGTTTCATGTCGCACGGTGCACGGCGATGCGGTGAGATTGGGACTATTGTGAGAAGGAAGAAGTCGTGCGAAGAGAGAGAACCCGCACGACGTGCGCAAGGGTAGAGACGCTGCGGCTAGAAGAGCTGCACGACGATGGGATTGCGCGGTGTGAGTAAGAGGTTGCGCGATGCACAGACACAGAGGGAGATCTTGCAGCCAGAAGAGCTACGCGACACCAGTAGGACTGCCAGAGAACCTGGTCCAAGATGCTTGAGTCCTTGGCCAACCCATTAGATTCACTTCGGGTGAGACTTCAGGCCGCCTTGCGGTCTGTCGCCGAAAGGGCCAGTGAGTTAGGGGTGTTGTTGGTTGATAATAGTAAACCCGGGTCTGCCCATGCAATCAACAATTGCTATTGCTTCAGCTATGGGATGGAAGTTGCATCAGATGGATTTGAAAACAACCTTTCTCAATGGTATTATTGAGGAAGAAGTATAAAACAACCAGAAGGATTTGTTGTCCATGGAAAGGAGTCTCACATATGCAAGATGAAAAAGGATTTATACGGATTCAAGAAAGCACCTTGTGCTTGGTATGGATGAATAGATAGATTCCTGGTGAGTCTGGGATTCACCAAGACTAATGTAGACCCCAAAATTTATTACAAGGTTGTGAATGATGAGCCACTAATTTGTGTACTACATGTTGATGACTTGTTTCTCACCGGAAATGAGAAACTTATCATATGGTGTGAGAAGAAACTCACCTCTTAGTTTGAAATGAAGGATCTTGGATTGATGCATTACTTATTTGGATTAGTAGTATGGTAGAGGCAGAAGGAGATTTTCCTAGTTCAAGGAAAATACACCATAGATATACTAAAGAGATTTAAAATGTTAGAATGCAAGTCCATAACCACTCCAATGGATGCAAACTTAAAGAAGCTGAGGGATTCTGCTTCATATCCAAATTTGATTGATCCCACCATGTATCACCGGCTAATTGGGTCCTTGATGTATCTGACAAACACCAGACCAGAGATTTGTTTTGTTGTGAATGATCTCAGTCAATTCATGTGCGAACCGAGGAAGATTCATTGGACTGCTGCAAAACATGAGTTTAGATACTTACGTGGCACTGTGGGACATGGTCTACAATATGATTCAACATGTGACTTGAAATTGCAAGGCTTTACAGACTCATATTGGGCCGAATTCACTACTGTTGGAAATATTACTTCAGTATGTTGTTTAGTATGCGTTCTGCATTAATTTCCTAGTGCAGTGGGAAGCAGAAATCCGTAGCTCTCAGTACTGCAGAGGCCGATTATATGGTTGCTAGTTCAGCAGCCCGAGAAGCAGTTTGGATTCATAAACTTCTTCCAAGATTGTTTGGATAGATTCTAGAGCCAACCATGATTCACTGTCATAACCAGAGTTGTGTGCAGATGTCGACGAATCCTATATTTCATGACAAGTCAAAACACATAGAGATTCGGTATCACTTCATACGTGATATGGTGCAGAAAGGTGCGGTCAGGCTACAGTATATTCAGACAGATGACCAAACTGCATATGTTCTCACCAAGCCTCTTCCCAGGGTGAATTTTGAATACTTTCACTCAAGACTTGGAGTAGAAGAGAACACATCCCTCCTTGAGAGGTAGAAATGACTTAGATAAATTTACTATACTTTTTCCCATGTACCTCTCCTCGTCCAGGTTATCAGCGAGGTATGGGAGAAATTCCATTTCCATATGAGACGGATAGGTAGTATATGGTCAGGTTCAAATAGGTGCTTATGCTCGTCCAAGTACTCATCTAGGTATGGGAGAAATACCATCGACAGATGATTCGGACAGGTAGTAGATGGTCGTGTGATTGTACAGGTACCTCTACTTGTCCAGGTTCTCAGCCATGTACGGTAGTACCCCATTGGAAGATGAGATTAACATATAGTATATGGTAATGCACATTTACTCATTCAAGTTCTCAGCCAGGTATGGGAGTACCCGATCCACAGATGAGACAAACAGGTAGTAAATGGTCGTACACATTTGCTCATCCATGATCTCTAGCCAGGCATGGAAGTATTCCATCAGTGGTAGAGACAAAAAGGTAGCAAAATATTTTCTCTCAGACATATGGATAGAACAAATTCATAAATACAACCTTCAATATATTTAAATATGACAAAGACAGTATAGATGTATAGATGAAACCCATATGATCATGATGTTGATGAAGGCCAAAGAATACCTTCCTTGTTGAGAGGGAGTGTTGGAGTTTGTGCAACTTCATAATCTATTCTTATTGTTCTTGTATTGTACCTCCTACAGGAGATGAACTTATTGTAATCAATCATACAAACCCTAGAAGAACAATGTATACCTTGGGGATAAAATCAAGCAAAAGAAAAGATAAAATAAATTATAAAATATAAATTTATATTGCTCCCCCAAGAGAAGTCAACCCCAATTAATTTTCCTAGTGGAAAATCATCATAAATAGGAGGCACCCCTCCTCATTATTTCACACAGCTACACAAGTGAAGTTCACAGTTTTTAGGGAGAGAGAAGTTCGCACCTACTAAAGGGGAAGACTGTTTTTGGGGTTTCTATCTCTGGAAGATACTTCCACCTTTTCTCTTTCTTCATTTTACACTGATCTCAGAATTATTATCTCTAGACGAAGGTTGTTGGGTTTTCTCCCATTTGGGTTTCCCAAGATAAAAATACTCGTGTTATCATTCTGTGCTTTGTCTATCTTCTAGTGATCCTATTAATAAATGCAATTAAGATATACTGCTATAATCTTATGAAAATATAACACCTCTTATTTAGTACATAGACATGTACATAAAAGCATGTGTTGTGTTACCTACTTAGTACATGTATATGTAGATTCACACATGTCTCGGTCAATGAAATAAAGTTTCAAGAATATATGTATTCTGACTAGTACAATGATCGAAAAATATCACATCAAAGATGTAGATCCAGATAGATCATATTGTAAAGAAGTAAATCTTTACAAAGTTTCTATTCAATTATATCCGAGACATGGTACAGAAAGGAGTTGTGTAACTCCTATACATATCCACTGCTGAGTAGAATTGTCAATATATTTATGAAGCCTATGTCTAGAACAAGCTTAGAATAGTATGAAACGACTCCTATAGTTGAAGAGGGAGTATCTTCACAGGAAGTAGCAGTTAAAATCCCCCAAAGTAGTTATTCATGATACATGATTGAGGCAATAAGGGGACGTGATATCTTGTGGACAAAACACACTTTAGCAGAGGCATGGCCAAAGTCTCAGAGACTATTAGATACTCAAGAAGAGTTATAGTATGAATTGTAAGAGAACACTTAAACCTCTTGGAGAGGTTAGATAACCATACAGTTGGCTGTGTGTGATAATATGATATGAAATCACTATGAAAGTGATCATGCCTTGAAGAACATCACAAATAATGGAAAGCTCACTAAGAACTTCTTCAGATGGTAGAAGATTCTTGAAGTCAACAAATGTTGAAGATTGAAAGAAAAGATAAGAATTTATTTATGCATGATATTACACATTTAATGTGTTGTATATGATGGATATGAAATCCATTATTTCTAGTTTAGAGAAACTACATTCTGGATTAGATCCAGATGATGCTACTATGTATAAGTAGTTGGTTGGTCTCTTAATGTACCTAGAAAACCTATTGTATTTATGTTTATTTCTAAGCATATTTTTTAGTAACTTTAAGGTACATTAGGATATGTTCTTTATTGTATGGTATACCTATTGTGCTATCTAGCTATTATTTTATCCTGAGATAAAGCAATATAAATTGCGGCTAGTACTACAAAAGATAAGTGTATTGTGGATAGTACTACAAAAGTAGGGTGTATGTCATAGAGTACTATAGAAGCAAATGTATTTTGTGGATAGTACTACCTACTAAGGAGTAGTATAGTTTTGGGATGCTACCTACTAGGGTGAAATAATTGAGCCTATTGTTATTAGGTGTTTTATAATAAAACTTTCTAAGAACCTGATGTTTCATGTTATGTTGAAACACATTAAGGTGAAGTATCACTTCATCGCATTCATGGTCATGTAAGTAAAATTTTAGTACATAGTTACTAATGAGAAGATTCCAAATGTGTGGACAAGCAATTGTCAGTGACAAAGTTTAATCCTTCTAAGATAAGCTTGGTTTGGCATAAAATGTCAGGTATAGAAGAGAATGTCTCTCTCGCAAAGAGGGAGTGTTGATTGTATAGCATCGAGATTCATTCTTCGGACTTGTGAGTAATATCAAGTCGGACTTATAAGTCACATCAAGTCCTATGTATCCTCATATGATTGAGGTGGTGATGTTGTATTATAAATCTTGTGAGTAATATCAAGCTGAGTCTTGTGAGCAATATCAAGACTAGACTTGTGAATAATATCAAGTCATGTATTAGCATAGGAGGTACCCTATGCGATGGATCTCCAATTATGGAGAAGATCTTGTGCGTAATATCAAACAGAGTCTTGTGAGTAACATCAAGACTGGTCATGTGAGTAATATCAAGACTGTAGACTTGTGAGCAATATCAATCCCTACTAATATCATAATTTATTGAGGTGGAATACTTTACTTTGTAAAGTGGTTATACTATGTGATGTATTACTAGTCATGGTCATTGGGTGTTGTAAGTATCCTTTAGGGATTAGCTACCCCTAGAGTGAATTACTTTGTCATATGACTATATGACCCAGGGTAATTATATGATCATCAATATGGAATAGTTATTTTGAGTGTGATATTATAATATGGTTAAATAATAAATACATGTGTGGACAATGTAGTAATTAATTAATGATAATGAGATCAACATAGAGAAAGAATGGTTTCGAATTGACTATATTTACCTCCAACTGACCTTGAATTCTAAAGGCCTCAGCTATAATAAAGCATGCATCAGTTAACTAAGAATTTCCATGCAAAAGATAATAATAGAAATTAAGCATGGATGGAACTAATTGTGAAGCACCAAAAACATTCATTTAGCTGATCTAGGTGCCCAGGTGCATGACGAGGACAATAGTTCGACTGAATGAATCGAGTACTATTGTGAAGGAAGCATTTACATAATAAGGAAAGTAGTAAATACACTACACACAGAAAAATACACACACACACACACATACAATATGCAATATTTTGAACCAATCTCTCTTTTTTCATTACTGCTCTATTACTTGCTCACTTGCTTATACATTAAAATAGTGTACATGTTTATATAGAGTGTTAAGAACCCTTGGGTTGTCTTCCTATTACGTTCAGTTAGAAGAGAAGTTGAAACGGTTCAGAAATTCAACCATTACAAACGACTGGAAGACATAGATACAATTTATGGTAGTCGTGTCGATTGTTGATGTCGATGATGCATGTCAAGGTGTTGAACCTATCGAGGTGGTGTTGTGGTTCGGACTTGTCAAAGTTGATGTTGAACCTGTCAAAGTCAACAAACAATGTAAACTACTGGGAGGATCATACCTCCTTCCTTAAGAAGAAATGGTCCCCATTGTTTGCTCGTATATATGAGGAAACTTGTTGGTTAAATCAGTAGAAGAGTACCATTTTACTTGTGATGGGAGTTTTTCGGATTTATCCACCTGAAACAAGGGAATTGCGTTCATCCTTGTATGGCGTATTCATTGTCCCACAATGTTTTTGCAAGGAAGAGGATTCTAAACATATAGATGGATGTCTTCGGGTTCTGTTGTCTAGAAGTTGCTATGTTCCAACATTGGTGCATGGTATGGTCGAGGTTGATCCTCATTAAGTACTGGATGTAGACCCAGGTATGAAGGAATGTTCGGAGCTCTATAGTGTTTTCTCCAATCTGCTGAAGAATAGGATACAAACCATATCACAAAGGCTTCAACTTCTTGTATGGACCAATGAAGCATTCATTCTTGAGATGCAACTAGACCTGATCCACAATTTGAAAAGAATGAGGAGTACAATTCTTATCGTGTGGGTCCTTAGCTTTCGCATTAGCTCATCGCAACATTTCCTGTGCTTATTTCTGTATATTGTAGATTTGATCTCAAAACTTCAATGCGTTTTCAACTTCTCATCGATCAGAGACAGTGCCATTTGACTATGTCAAAGAAGTAATCAATTCGATGGGTGTTGAGGGCTAAAATACATAACAGATCTTGAATGGACTCTTTCCCATAGAGTTATGTTGAGCATAATTGTAATTGTGTTGTATATATGGGAGACTTTCATCCTACACCCAACGATGCTTGGGGTTTTACATGCAGAGCAGTTGTACTACCAATCAATTCACATCTTTCGTCCGTTCATCAGTATAAGGATGGAAATTTGTTCATAAGGAGAGTCTTGTATCAAGTTGTTTCCAGAGAGTCTTCCAAAATATGCTGACAAATCTAGGATATTTGTAAAAAATGATGGTCATCGATAAGCCATAATGTTTCTAGACATGTTCGAAGAAGAGTTGAGCAGTCTGTTGCGCTGCTATAGTCTTCTATCGTCAGCCCTAGTAGTTTTACTCTTCCCATTGTTTCCTCTTACGGCTTCTCCCTCTACTGGGCCCCCCCTCGTCGAGCTTCGGGTTGTCTAAGTTCTTCTGGTCAGACTGATCGAATAATTGGCACTCCTTTTCTTCCTAACCAGTCTCACTGGTGCGAACCTAATATCCATTTTTTCTTCTACTATAGCTACCATCACCATTGGTGTTTCCTGTGTACTTGCGCTCAAAATAATATACACCATGGTATCTGCAACACTTCTCTTCTCTCTTACACTTCTCCTCTCTTTGACTCTTCTTCTCTTTGCTCTAACTCTTCCTCTCAACACGCATAATGGGTCGAACCATGCCCATTGCCCCGATTTTATAGCATTCAATCCTTCTGTGAGAGAGATTTGAAACATCATTACAAAATCCTCATTTATTGACCAAATCCTTCGTCGATTCTACAAATCCAACACGCGCCTTGGTCATTAAATGCGGATCTTTACAACTTGCATCGTCACTCCTCCTAGTGTAATTGCTTCACTTATTTCCTGATTTGACCAGTTTGTGCCTCGTCTGATATCAACAAACTTAAAACCTTGTCACGATTCAACTTTTCTCATCTCTCCTCCTCCTATCGATAAACTTTTATTCATAATTTTCCACATATATTTTTCTTTTCCATTCGTTGTTGTTAGCATTGGTGTCGTGCCTAGCTATCCCGATAGGGCTTTAGCCAACTCCCATTCACTAGTTTTGGAAAAATTACTCCGTCTAATTGTTTCAAATGCACCGCACCTCCATCGGTAATCAAATGTATGATGTAGGGACCAAGCCAATGCATCTAAAGCTTACCTAGGTGCTTCGCAAAATTTTTGTCGTAGAGGAGAACCATATCTCTGTTCTCGAAATGTTTCTTCTTCACATCGCAATCATGCCATGCCTTATGTCAATCCTTCTCTACTTGTTGATGAAAACCTACAATGAAATGACCCTCTTCGAAGCGTACTAATTGCATCAATATTTCTTTAATTTCTCCTTTGTCGCTCATTCCTATTACGACTGTTATGCGTAGACTGGGGATGATAAATTCCATCGGCATCATCGCTTCTTATCCATAAACCAACTTGAATGGTGTCTGACCTGTCATCCTTTTACATGTCATTCGGTAGGCCCATAGTATTGCAAGGATTTTCAAATTCCAATCGTCTGCCAACACTCTTTCCTGCTCATGCGAAAGAACATATCGACACAGAATTTCATCCATCCCCATCTTGTATAGTTTCCCTGCGACCAGTTGGAAGTCGGTGACTCCTACAACTAGTTATTTTTCTGACTAGTGGTGAACTCCTTAAGGGATTTTCCTGTCACCAAAATTTGGAAAATTTGTTTATAATGGTCATCGACCATTTCGACTCTAATTGTGCATCAGGTAGGTCATCCTCGATGTTGCTTGGTTATTCGCCTAACTCTATCTTCGATAGATTATCATGTCCTACATTCAACCGTTTTGGTTTCACAATGATCTCAAAATTGAATTCTTGGAATATTAGTAACCACCAATAGATATTACCACCCAACACAGGCTTGTTGAGAAAGTACTTCAATGTTGAGTGATACATAAACATTTTGAAATTCTCTCCTAACAGGTAATGGCAAAATTTTCCCAATGAATACACCATCACTAATCCTTCTCTTTCAGTTGTCATGTAGTTCTTCCCTACAGTAGATAACTTCTGACTTACAAATGCAATTGGGTGGTCGATTGATCCTTCTCCCGGTCGAGCCAATATCACTCCTAATGCGATTGATGAAGCATCGACATGGACATGGACCTCCTTAGTTCAACCTGTAAAAACTAATATTGGTGTTGCGACCATCTTTTTCTTTAGCATATCAAGGCTCCTCTAGCACTCGGAGTTCCATTCGAACTTTACATCTTTCTTCAATAATTTCTCCATCGGCATAGTGATCGTTGCATACCCCCTTATAAACTTCTGGTAATACCCAATGTGGCCCAATGTTGCCCTCAATTGTTTTATCGTCATTGGTACCGGTAGGTCAACAATTATCGGATTCTTGGTGGGATCGACCAACATGCCTTCCTTGCATACAATGTGTACCAATAGGATGCAAAACAGTGCACAAAATATACATTTCTTCAGATTCAGTGAAATCTGATGTTGTCGACAACTTTTTGACATCAATGGAAGGTTTACAGTATGGTATTTTACCAACCCATAGACATTCCAATCATCCATATAGACTACTAGGAATGTATGAATGAATTATTTGAATAGAGCGACAACTAACCTTGAAAAAATCAAGGGCGCATTCTTGGGACCGAACGGCATCACTGTGTACTGAAAAAATCCCTATTCTATTATGAAAGTAGTTTTGTGTCTATCCTCCTTCACAATACTTCTATGATGATAGCCTGAAAATCCATTCGTAAATGAATAGATTTCATGTCCTCCAACTCCTTCTAGCACTTCGTCAGTAAATGGCGTCAGAAATGGGTCATGAAGACTTGCGTCATTCAGTTTCCTTATATCGATGCAGATCCATATTTCGCCAATCTTTTTTTCCTGCACAACCATCAAACTAATCCATTCTGATTCCTCGACAGGATCGATAATTCCTGCATCCAACATCTGCTCTAATTCAGCTTTGACGCACTCTTTGTACATCTCAGATTCAACCTATATGGTCGTTGCTTTACTGGTTTCGCATCAGGTTTCGAACGAATCTTCACTTCACCCGAATCCCCTGAAATTCCTTTCATCTCGAAAAATTTTGTCGAGAATAAGTCCTGAAAATCGTGTAGTAGGTCAATGACTTTCCCCATCGCTGAATCATCCCAGTAATCTCCAATACTAGCAAACTTTGGATCTTCTTTTGTCCCAATATTGACCTTCTTTATTTTCAACGGTTGCTTAAATTTGTCACGTGAAATTTTTGGTGCTTCGGTGTCGCGGCCTCCTTCCAACTCTAGAATATCGACAACTCTCAGATCATCTTCGTCATCGAATTCTCCCAACACATTGTAACACATCATCATCATCATCTGTGGTGTCGGTGTCCACTATAATTTCGTCGGTAGCTCAGCCATAACTATCTCGAATACTTTGTCACGGATGTCCTGTAGTGCACTATGGATGAATGGATTTTCGTTCGTGAAACCAAAAGTATGGATAAAGTTGTCAGTCAAATCTTCCCAAGTTGTTGTTTCCCTTCGCATCTCTGTAGAATCATACCATCTCTATATTATTTCATCCAGCGTATGGATGAACATGTGAACCCATTCCTCTTTTGGCCTCAACTTCCATGGTGTTTGGGATGTTATCAGATGGTCGCTTGGATCGTTTCTCCAGTCACATTTCTTTTATTAGTAGTATTCATCCTCCCTTAATCGAAATTTCATCAGTCATTGACATATTTTCTAGGCTGCTATCGATGCCTTGTGTGTAGCCCACCATATTGTCGGAGTAGCCTTCGACGCCTCTTCTAGTGCCAACAAGTGTTGTGGTTCGGATACCCTATCTTAATATTCGTTGATAGAAACAACCAAGTTAGGTAGTCCTTCGTATGTCAATAGATCAAATTATTTCATTGCTAAACATCTCGGCAACTAAGTGATTTGTGCACACTTCCTAAGTGATACTTCATGCAACTAGTTATGTCGGTTCTCTAGTGCTTCATCCGAGTCTGAAGATGTTGAGTTGATTCTTTTCCATCTGAACTCTCCATCAGTAGGATTGATGTAGTCTCCAAAGACATTATAGGCATTATCACATCCTCTTGTGACTTCATCTTTTATTGGTTCAACATGTCGTTGTCCTTTGATGGGATCCAATGGAGCAATGACCCTTGTGTCGTGATTCTCGAATGTAATTATCCTTTTCTCAAAATTGATAACCATCAAGTTTTCCATCGCCAAATCGATTCCGAACAGTGAGGGGTATGGGTTTTTATCATCGACTATCTCGATAACATCAAAGTCTACATATGTCTTCAGTCCTTCCACTTCGACAGGTAGGAGGGGTACTCATCCAATTGGACAAACCTTGGCCTACTTTGCCTGACGAAGTTGTACTGGGGACTAGAGTAACTGTGACTTCTCCATCATTTCCCATGTCTGCTTGGTTAGGATATTCACATCTGGTCCTAGACCAAAAACAGCTAAATCTACATCATATTCGTCGATCTGGGCATTCATTCTCATTTCTCTTCATGTTTTCCCCTTTTGAAAGGAATTGACTTAGCGATCATGTTGCCCTTCTTCCTGTCGATACAAAAATCTTGCTATCTTTGCTAATGCATCATGATCCTTGTCTAATGTTAGACAGCTTTCTAGAAAAAAAATTCAAGGTACTGACCTTTCTTTTCGACCTTGGTGAGTTTTTTGAATCGCAACTCGGTGGCATCTCGTAAATAGGTGACTCACCATTGTCCTTGATTAAGGTGTCTTTCGCTTCAAAGAAGGTTTCTTTCTCTATTTCTACATCGAATTGGACTTTCTTTCGAGCCGCGGGCAGGATATTTAGTATTGGCCCATCGTCTCCTGTCGTAGCCCCTCCTCTCATTACTACACCGACATGTATTGGCTAAGTCCTTACTTTAGCCCATATATTTCCCACATTTGGTCCAGGATTTTGATTCTATTTTGCATTCTGGTTTGGTTGTGGTTGTGGTGCATTCTTATCTTTCCATTTCACAATTAAATATGGGAATTCTTCGACAATGTGATCTATTGCACTGCAATACGTACATTGGGATGCTAGATTCAGACAGCCCCTCTAGTAATGTCCCACCATTCCACAATTATAGCACGTAAATGGTCCTCGACCTCGACCCATAGCTCCTCTGCGACCAAAGCCTTCATTACGACCTCCTTGAAATCCTCCTCGAAATCCTCCTTGTTGCTAGTACGGTGGTTGATTATATTGTGGCTAGTTAAATTGTTGTTGTGGAAGATTATACTCTGGTTGTTGCTGATTATACTACGACTCAGTATACTGTGGTTGCGGCTGGTTATAATACGATTGCGACTGATTATACTCCGGTTACAATTGAGGTATTTCCGTTGGTTGTTGCTCCTCTCCCTTCATAAAGTATGTATCCATAGTTCTTTCTTGAAGCAAATCAAATGCACTGCAATCCTTTTATTCATGACCAACCGATCAACAAAAGTTGTATAAAAGATTAGCTAGTTTCGACACAATCTTCTATAAGTACACGCATTCCTCTGACCAATGTCCTCTTGTTTGACAAAATCAGAACCAAGGAAATCCTCCTCTAATTAGTGGATTAGGTGCCCTCGACTATAAATACTAGTGAAAATTTGGGCGTTGATCCTTGTGATGTCCCTCATACCGACATCGACTGCAACATGGTTCTTCACGAGCCTCTTTTCCCTTCTTAATATCCTACAATTGGATAGTAAGGTTCGCCAACTATGACTGGATCTGTCTCATGCCAATCCCTATTTCACCAACTGGTGAAGCCTCCAACTTCATCGTGATTTCCAGGGCTTCCGCCTGAGATGCGAACTTTTGTTGCATTAGTGGAATGCAGATATGGGGTACCAAGGCTGTGATGAACCATTATTTATGTTGCACATCACTCATTCTGAAGCTAACCTTAGCCATTCGAGTTTTGAATCATTGATCAAAATCCCACAATGACTCATTGGCGAATTGCTTTATTTCCTTCAACTCGGTAATATACTACGATTAATATTTTGGCTTCTTAAATTCCTCGTCAGTCCAGTCCTGATTTGCACTAGAGTTTTCTAGGGATACCCCATCGGTACTTGCATGAATTTCATGTACCAGTCCAATGCTCGGCCCCAAAATCTGGTCGCTAGTTGTCCTTTCTTGATATCATCATCTTGTACTTGTTTCATCATCCATACCGCTTCACATAAGAACAAATAATGTCCAGGATACTCAGTCCCATTACCCTGAAAAAAGGGTAGCTTTACATCGTCACTTACCATCTTGGGTCTAGTCCTAGTGCTTGTGAATCTGCTACTATTACCATTGTGCTGACAAGTAGGACAACCCTGCGATGAACTCACTTTTATTCCTCCTAAGTTTGGCGCAGTGCACGGATTTGTAGGTACGTTGCAACTTTGGTTTGGTCCTTCCTTAGGTTCGACTGTACTAGTCTAGTCGTTCCCTCCATCACTGTATGGTCATTTAGTCCCTTGTGGTCCCTTCTCGCATTTTTATGTTTCAGTCACACTAGGACTCTCCTCAATACTCTTCCTCTTTTCTTGTCGGAACCTCGCCCCACTTCACAAGAGACCACACTCTTATGTGGCTTCCCCCACAATCTCGTCATGACTCCCATCCATCTTCCTCGTATCATTCCATCAAACCATCCCCTTATAGTACCCACAGCCTTCGCACACTAGGGCTTTACTCGTCATAATTCATCTTTATTATTCACTTTTCACAGATGAGCATCTTGATCCACAGTTGCAATGACAATAGAAATCCCCTCCTTGGTCCCTTAAAAAAATCTCTTTCAGCGTCGCTGTAAGATTTGATTGTGTCGACAGCGAACTCAGTAATGCACCCTTCCAAAATGTTGTTTATCCACACATTGACAGCCCTCGAAGCTCTGTTGTTGACCTTCCGCAGTTGCTGGATTAGTTCAGGAGTCCACTAATTAGGCTCATCTCCCTAGAAATTTTTCTTCTGAAAAGTAAGTTGCGCCAACCACTCATACAGTACTATCTGAAATTCGGAGAAGAATATTTCATGAATATCTTAGTAGATATATTTTCCTAGCCAATCTTTTCATTAGAGGAATTTTGGGGTCTAAAATGGGCCTCCTAAGGAAAATAATAAAATAATAGTTAAAATAATAAAATAATGGTTAAAATAATAAAATAATATTAATTAATTTTGGAGGAAGAAAGAAAAAAACTACTTTTTGTGTTCGTATTTTCGACATATCTCCCTGTGTTTTTACTCAAATTTCGATTGGGAGAGCTCGTTGGATGCGGAATTTGATTCCGCATCCAACGAGTACCCACACTGCATACTTTTGACGGACCGCGCTACCCCAAAAATAAGAAATACCTGAAAAAATGTGATGATGACATCATCATGACGTTTTTTCAGGTATTTCTTGTTTTTGGGGTAGCGGGGTCCGTCAAAAGTATGCAGTGTGGGTACTCGTTGGATGCGGAATCAAATTCCGCATCCAACGAGCTCTCTGGATCGAAATTTGAGTAAAAACACAATGAGATATGTCGAAAATACGAACAAAAAAAGTAGTTTTTTTTAATGACAAATATGCCAATTCAACCATTATGGTTGACTTATTTTATTGAAATTCTATTAGTTCTTGAATTCCAACTCACAAAAACTTATTTTGGCACGTTTTCTTATAAGGCCCATTTTAGACCCCAAATTTCCTCTAATGGTTGTCAATTTCAGGTTTTAGTTCTCTTCTTCCGCAAAACTCGATCTTTCTTTTCAAACCAATCCTGGATTTCCAGTTTCGTCGGATGCCACAACATGTCATCTTCTTCTTTGCACTGAGGTCCTGGAAACGGAGCTATTTGTTGACACAGTTATGTCGATAGGGGTTCACTTCGCACTGCTGTCAACAACCATAGATCCAAACTCCCAAATAAATGACCTGAAAAGGTTTTACCCTTCCTAGCAACACCTGCAAAGCAGGTGCAGTCTCACCCGAGATGTCTGAGGAAGGGCTGCAGGAACCAAGTTTTCGTAGTGTGAAGAGGACTTCACCTTATCTTCTACCCAATCACAACATCACCCAGAAATCCAAGATCACAACAAATACGATGCAACTGCACACTTAACCAGATCTACTTATCATTACGATTCGCGATCACATTCACCCAGATTTAGATCGACAAAAACTATTATCATTGTGATTCACATCTATATTACCCAGATCTAAATCGACAAAGATATCAACATACATTAAATTAACAAGTATTGCAATACTTTGCATCATTCACGTAACGTTAAAAGGAAAAACCCAGATGTAGCACTTATCAACTCATATTTATCAACATATCGCAGATCGACACAGATCTCACCCAATAATGCAGAATAGAGTCTACAAAGCAGAATTCACACCAAAAACATCTTCAAATAAATCATAGCCCACGGGAACAAGACATTACAACCCAGAAGGTCCAAAATTTCTGATTAGTTAGTTTATTTATTATTTGTATTTGTTACAATTCTTAGGATTGACAGGCTATTACAATTACTTCGGCAAGAATTATGGTCAAATAGCGAGACCTCTAACAATGTCACTGAAAATCCAAGCATTTTCTTGGACTCAAGAAGCAACAAAAGGCTTTGAAAAACTTAAAACTTAAAATGGCTATGTGTACCAACTCATGTATTAGCCATGCCTTACTTCACAAAAACCGTTATTGTTGAATGGAGTGCCTCGAGGCATGGTCTTGGTGCAATTTTAATGCAAGAAGTAAGGCCCTTTGTATTTAAAAGTCTCAAACCAATTTATGGAAAGTAAATGTTGGCCATACTACATGCAATTAAGAAATGGCATCATTACCTAATAGGAAGAAAATCTAAGGTAAGAACATATCATGATACTCTCAAGTACTTCTTGGAACAATGATTATCTTTAGAAGAGAAGCAAAAATGGCTAACAAATCTGCTAGATGATGACTTTGAGATTATCTATAAAAAAAAGAGAATAAAATGTGGTGGAAAATGCAAGTTTTCAACGAAAGATAAATAAGTATGGAGCATATTTTGTGTTATTTCCATTCTCAGGTGTGATTGGATGGAAGAATAAATGATAGAATGAGAGCAAATCAGAAGGCATGCAAGATAATTCAACAAATACAAGAGGACCCTAATGCATTAGATAAATTTTGTTTAGAAGTGTTGAATACCTAATCCTTGAGGTTATGGTAATCCATATGTATACAAAGAGTCATCTCAGAAGTCCAATAGACTTCTTGGAAATACCAAACCAATAGTCATATGATTGTATTCATGTGTATACTATCTTAATGAAATTGTGTGTTCATGCCTATGCTATCTTATCTATGAATATATTTATTCAAATTTCAAACTATGATTTTCTTCCCATCTTGGCCTTCCAATAGTGGTATCAAAGCACATGGCTCTCCTCAGTCCTCTGTAATCTGTAATATTCCTTGATAGGCCTGCTCAATGTCTTCCTTGATTCTATCCAACTATGAGTACTCTCACTTATCCTCTGCGTACATTACATTATGTAACCCCTGCATGCTACAATGTATTTCCTCTTATAATCTATGAGTATACATTTGTTTAAGATTATCTTGCTACCTTTGTGCACTGTCACTCATACTGCATTAATATCCCCTAGTTCATTACTTATTACCAGTATCGCCTATGGCATGAGAATTTCTTTTGGATAGGAGTAGACATTACCCAATTCTCTGCCAAGCATGCCAACCCTTAGATTTTAAACAATTTTAATCCAAGGGTTAGCATGCGTGCTGCAGTGGCATTAAATGCTCTGCAGTAAGCTGAGTATTGTTGGCTCTGGACGTGGTCCAGGAAAAGAGACTGAATAAAGGAAGCTGGAAAGGCCGGAGGGAGGACACCGTCGGCGTTGCCGGCCCGTAATGGCCATTTTCCAGTGGCCCAATATGGGGGCGATATGTTTACCCCATATCCTACGTAGATTCTCACATATCATGCATATCTTCTTCACTCCGAAGTGACATCTCTTCTTCACTCCTAGGTCACGACTCTACAAACTTCAGGTGAGAGCTTGCATAGGTCACTCCATTGTTGAGAACGATTCCCATCATTTTATTGAAAGCACCCAATGTATCAGGCTTACTCCAACCGGAGAAGTCTCGACTGATGGCCCACGTTCAGTGAAGTCCAGTCCCGCCGCCCGCCGCAGCACTCCTCTGCCACCCTCCAGCTACCAAACCATTTAATGCAGTATTAACTTGAGCCAGCTTCCACCGCTCGCCTCTACCCTCTCGCCCTCGTTACTCTCCAACTTGAGCTCTAACTACGACAGACTTCAAACAATACGAGTAGTCATTTTTCAAACAATACCATAACCCTTGCAGGTATAACGGGAGACGTCCCAGGCAAGAAGGGTCAACTGAGATTGGGCCTCTTGAATCCGCAGGTTGAAGCATAGCAGGCGGAGCGGTTCTGGTTCGCTTCGCTGGTCGGAAGGCTTGTATGGTTTGCGTGGAAGGGTCTAGGTTGCGGAACGGGGCGCAGTCGGATGGGTGGTATGGTTACCTGAGCGGGGCGGTTGGTCTAGCAAGGGTCTACTGGTTAGCGGGCGGGGTTGCTGGTTCAACGGTCAATGAAGCATTCATTCGCAAAGGTGCGCAAGCAGGCTCGACTGATAAGGAGCAGGGTCACGCCAGGTTGAATTTGGACGCATTCAAGGCCAGTTCCTCTAGCCAAACCGAACCCTTCGCTGATTCCAGGTACTTCCTCTGTCAATACATTCTGTAATTTTTTTAAAAATCTCGCTTTTAGTTCAAACGATGCACCTTCAATCTGGTACCCATTTTCTAACACACAAACTGTGTGATGATATTATGTGCTCAGTTTCTGTGCGTCTTGTTAGGGTTTGTTTTCTCTGATATCGATCAACATCCGCGGTTTCTCATACGATCATCATATTCGTGACACCACAAGATGTCCGAGGTTCGAATTCTCATATTCTCTTTCATTTTTCTGGTTATTTCTTTTCTGCAAAATGTTAACTGTGATAGCTTCATATAGCTGGCTTAGAAGGTTACATGGTTGTTGATCCATAAGCAGCAGAAAGCGCAGATGCGAAGTTTCTCCATGGTGGTTAACATTGATTGTGAAGGGTGTCGTAGAAAAGTTCACAAAGTACTCCCAAAGATGCAGGGTATAACCTTTTATCTTTTAAGTTTATATTCACCTTCATAGTTATGCGATAGAGAAAAAACTCAGTGTTTAAATGGTTTTAAATAATTGCAGATTGTCTGAATGTTAAAATTGAACACAGGGTTGCTGATAAAGAAGTTGGCAAGAAACACTGGTACAGCTGTGGAAAGAGGAGGAGCAGCTGAATGAGATAAAGAGCCAAGAAAAAGATTATCCCAACAAAGTAAATACAAAACTGAGAGAGCCGCTGCAATACAATTATAATTGTTCCCCTTTTAAGTGGGAAGAAATAGCATGCTACGAAAACAATTATGAAAAAACTGAGGGAGCAGCTGCAATACAATTATAATTGTTCCCCTTTTAAGTGGGAAGAAATAGCATGCTACGAAAACAATTATGAAAGAAGTTATATGTACAGTTCTAATTCCTTCCTCCTCTACTAAGAGCCCGAAAGTATTCCCTTATGCAATATAATGTGATCTATTTTTCATCCATCAAGCTGTATGTATATTTCGACAAAGAAAGCTGTATTTACAATTTTCAGTTTTTTAGTTTTTTTTTGTGAACATGTGAGCATATTAAGGGAAAATTTGGTACTAAGAAACATAAAACAAAACCAAAACATAAAATGATTGGCACTAATAAAAGATTAGTTTATATTAAACAACAGAAATATCATAATTATAAAGGGTGCAGTAACTCACGTTAAAAAACTCTAAAAAGAAACGTTGAAACGACAACAATTTAAGGCAATTTCTCAGGCTCCTCCACAAAGTAACAATTTTCGTATAATATTGTAGACATCTCTAAGATTATGATTTAATGCCATAATGTAGACATCCAATATTCTGCTCAATGATTTGTAATTTACTGTCTTACTTAGTAAATTGTTATAATTATTGAAGTGTTGAAATCGTGTACAAGCATGTTTGACTATTCATAACTATGAACTTAAATTTTGCAAAATTTTAAGATTAAGATTTTTATTAAATTTTGCAAAATTTTAAGATTAAGATTTTTATTAAATTGTTTGCAAAATTTAAGATTAAGATCTTTATTCCAAATACTTGAACCATAGTTAAAAACTTATATAAGTATATATTACAAAGACTATCATGAAAGTTTAGAGTTAAGTTTTATATTTCTTTTTAATAAAGAGATTTCAATTTTGAATGGTTAAAAATATGTTAAAATGATTATTATGAAATTTAAGATGTTTTTTTAGTTAACTAATGTATTTGTATAAAATACTTGTAATTTGGAAATAAAATATATGCATAACTAGTAGCTAATGCATCAGAATAAGGTATTTAATTAAAAAAATGTGAGACATTACAACTAGAGCATGAAGAACATCTAATCAATATTAGTTAGGTTTTGAGTATATTTAAAGGAGGTTAGGAGGCAGAGAAAAGATAATTTAAGAAGAAAAAAGATTGATAGAAAAATTAGAAGTCAATTGACAAGGATATAAGATAATTCAATACAGTAAATATCTTGTTTTTTCTTTTATATGCTTGCATTGTAAATATGTTTTCATCTATGTTCTTAGAAAGAATCAAGGGTGGAGTAATTGGCCTACTATGGGATGGATCTAGTGGCATAGTTAAACTATCATCCTCCACATATAGATATCTATTACTTTATAAAAGGTTAAAAGTAATCTTTTGATTACTTTAAGATTTCTTAAAATATTTTTCATTTATATTTATTTTTAAAATTGTATTAATGTATATTTATTTTTAAAATTGTATTAATTTCTATTTATTTTTAAAATTATATTTTTTATACATTTAATTTTCTACTCAAAGATAATAAATAAACTAAATTTGCTAACCTCGGCTTGCCAACTGTTATAATGATGTGCTTGACTTGTGGCAATGCAATTTGATGGTCAAATTCCAATAAACTAATCAGAAAAATCAGAAAAAAACAGTACCATTATGTTTGATTGTTAAGTAGTTTGGGTTTAATTATGCAATTTTCTACTGCACTCTTAGAACAAGAGGTTTAAGTTGCAAAGGTATGGTCTGAATTTGCAATTTTCTACAACACTCTTAGAGCAAGAGGCCTAAGTTGCAAAGGTATGGTCTAAATTTGCAAGGTAAGGGAATTTAAAACTTATTTAAAACTTTAGAGATTTTTGGTTGAAATTTAGGAGTTGTTTTTATCATAGTTTATTATTATCTCTGTCAAGGTAGGGTATAAAGGTAGGGTATAAGTATAGGATATACTTATATTTGAGTGAATCTCTTCCTGTATCTTTGTTAATATAATTTTTTCCAAAGATACAAATTACAAATTTTAATAAGTTATAAAACTAAAATTATTCAAAATATAATAAAAAAGTAGTGACAATATACATTTACCAAATTAACAGTAAAGAAAAATACAAGTGCATATTCCACTCACACAAGTATGCTAACTTAGAAGAATAAAACCACATGAACAATGTACATTTCATTTCTTGCTCTTTATAATATAGTTTTTCTTTATTTCCCTTCTTTTTAACTTCTTGTTTCATCTTTAACCACAATAGGTGGGATATCAAAATTCTCATAAGGAACAAATTTCTTTTTTGAATTAAAGGTATCAATTTCATGATGTCTTTGTTAGGCCAAAAGGGATGTCAAATATCACCACAATGAAAGTCATGTATCCATTTTTTCTATTTTATTTCCTAGAAGAGTGGATTCCCCAATCCCACTTGGAGGATAAGCGTTCTTATAGAGCAATAGATCTCTATGTATATCAAATTCTTCCATTTGAGAATCATTTTTTCCCAAAAAGAA
This sequence comes from Pseudotsuga menziesii, assembly GCA_001517045.1. Taxonomy (NCBI): domain Eukaryota; kingdom Viridiplantae; phylum Streptophyta; class Pinopsida; order Pinales; family Pinaceae; genus Pseudotsuga; species Pseudotsuga menziesii. Next base: position 110,055 of record LPNX010361771.1, on the reverse strand, counting down.
CTTTATTAATGAGTATTTGATCACATATATGTGCATACATGTGTAATAACTCTCAAGATATGATTTTATGTAAGTGCCAAAAACATTTTTAATATCCCAAAAAATTAATAATGCTAAAATGTAATGGAAAATTTGGAAGACGACACAAAATTAGCATTTCAGTAATTCGCATAGTATTAGGATCAAATTAAAGGAACTAGGGAGTTAGAAAATGTCTCACACTTCCCTAATAAGTTGAACTAAACAATTAAAAATACCATAGAACATAGACATTTATTGGTCCATTGAAATAATGCCAATGTAGGAAGCTAATACAAGTTAAATATGGGTGGTTTTGGATTATAACAAACTCTAGAACTTGGTGATTAATCTGGTATTGACTTAGCGATTCCCTCTAGAACTTGGATCTACCTTAGGTTTTGGCCCCAGGGTAATTTTTAGGGGCGAAATTTCACCAATTGGCTATTTTTGGGGTTCTTTTTAAAAAATAAATTCGTTGTTTGGTCATTTTTAGTCTCTAATATTGCCTATATTTACATAAAATATGTTTTTTTATCGTAATATTTGCCAAATTTTTCACATTTAAGAATTAATTTTATGTTTCATATTTAATATTTGCCTACCTATCTATAAACATGTTTTTTTCAATCCAAAACAATCACCCAAAATACTATAATTAAGTATAATATTAGAATCCTTAAAAATACCCTCGTTCTGGTTTAGTTGTTCCCTCTAGAACTTGGCTCGAAGGATTAGTGTTTCCCTCTGAAAATAGTGGTTTAAGGAATACCACAAACCAAATCATGTGTAGGTGGAACATGGCTTTAACTATGGCTCTAGTTGCAGCTTTGAATATGCCTAGATGGCTTTGGCTCAAGGCTCTGGCATTTGGCAGAAGGTTCTAGCTGTGGTTATCGCATTGGTTTAGGTTTGCTTGTTTTTGCTCGCTTGTTCTCTTTCGCTTGTTTATGGATGTCAATCAATCCCCCCTTTTTAGGAACAAAGTGAGAAGGAGAAAATTTCTCAACTGCAAGATGCATCATTACAAGAAAGAAATAACTCTTTGGTATGACATATATGTATCTTCATGGATGTTGATGACCATTGCCAAGAAACAGTTCACCCATAGTAAATATTTTTTCTTACAGGTATCTTCAACATGAATCATTTGTCTAAAAAATGAGTAGGCTTTACATAATCATGCTTACAAGGATAGAGATCAAAACACTGATCTTCCATGTGACCAACTCTATGACAATGTTGGCATTTAGAAATCTAACGTAGGTGAAAATAAAATTTCTTAAAGGAATCTAGGATTCTGGAACTCGATAGGTTTGGAATAATTAGGAATGTGAAAGATCACTTCCTTATCATATCCAAGACTAGTTCTATGCTTTTTCTAGATGATTTATTCCCAAGGTTTGATGATGGGCTTGAAAAGTGCAAGTGATACCTATGTATCAAAAACTTCATCTTCATTTTCTTTAGGAGTGGAATCAATCATTTAAATATGTGCAAATGAATGTGTAGGTTGTTGATTTTTCTCAATAGAAACTAGTTCAAAATGTTGAATATTTTGTTGTATTTCCTCATGTTGGAGTTGTGATTGTAGCTGGGTCCATTAGATCTTTACCTATCCAATGCCTTTGTTCCTTAGCAATGTCACTTTTTTATCGAGGATGCACATTGGTTGTACCGGAATATCTCCTTTTGGTTCCACCTAAATCAAATTCCACTTTTTGGGTGGTGTTGTTTCCACATGTGTAGAGGATTTGTTATGCTTTGGATACCATGCCATGGAGTTAGTTGAGGAGATAGCTGGAGGAGCAACCTGGTTTTAATGGAGACCTTTGAGAAGTATTTTTTAATTTTTGGAGGTGCCTAGGAGGGCACACTATTGAATCCTCTATTCTATTATTTGATAGAGATATTGACATGGTCAAACCTTGACATTTTGTATATTCTTGGCTTGCCTTGTCACCTTAATAGAAGGGTGCATTATTGGACGCTTATTTTATCATTTCTCTTGGAGGAAATTGGAGCCTTTGATGTGTTCTATCACATATATTTAGGGAGGTTTCTAGCCCCTTGGAGGTCTCATGCATGGAGATTTGTACATGTGGCATGGCCACTCATATTTTATCATTTATTTGACTTATATGTTGAGAGATACTGTTTGTTTATGCATTCCTATGTTAGATGTAGGGTTTTGATAGATAAAATATTATTTTATTATGGAGGTTTTGAACCTAAGAACTATGATTGAAGAGAAACTCCATTTGTAATTGTTGTTAATGGTTTGAAGAACTACTCGGGATATTTGAATTATATTTGTTGGAGTTTTGGAACTTGTTTTGGGACCTTATTGCTAAATATCAATGCCATATTTCTTTATTCATATTTGTTTATGAAGAGACCATAAAATAGGTAATGTTATTCTTATTCAAATAGTTTATTCAAAGAGTTTATAATATGAAATTTACTATTAAAATAAATTAAATTAGATCTACTTAATCCTAAGAAATATTCTATCTTATCATCTTTTGCTAGCATTATTTTCTATTTTGATAAATATGAGAGTTGTTGTTGAAAATCATAATAAAAGAACATTTATACTAAGTTTTGATACCATTTAATTTCAATATTTGTAGATAAGACCTATTATCTTCAAGGATTCCTTCCTTGTGCCATAGGAGTGGACAAAAGAGTGGAGATATACAATAATGAGATTTGGTAGCCCTCCTTTAGTACCCTCTAGGATCTTACTTGAGCTTTAGGATTTTCATATTTGAAGTAAGGAATTGGATGGTAACAAGATACACCGCTATTTTGGTTGCTTCAATCAATGCACACACTCTCTGAACCTTTGCACATCATTTCTAAGAACATAAATCTTTGGCCAATCTCCAAGTGCAACCTATTTTGTGAACAATTAAGTGGCCAGATATAACATTGTTTTAATAGCTAGCGTGGACCCCCTCCCTTCCAATGAGTTCTTCGAGTTCTTTGGCAGCAACATGCCATACCATTACTTTATTTGTAGTATGTGACTAGTCTTGAATAGTTCCTCCAAATCAATATCTATTGCTTAGATTTCAATGTATCAAAGTTGTTGTGCTCTATCTAGTTGATGGTAATATTTATGCACTTTATTAGTGCATCTCAATTTTTCCAACAAATGTTTTGTTGATAAAGGAGAACTAGTGAAAAAGGGAAATTAATATGGAAAGCCTTATGTTCCTAACATAGTTCTCAATGACCTAGAGAAAATTGAAGGTGGGTCATTGGATATCTCCAACGACCCACTCCAAGTGCCTCAAGATTATCAAGAACTTTATTGAGCACATAACTATTACCATCCTATTCTATTATCTATTCAACTCATAGTTTATTGCCATCCTAGTCCATGGATTAAATATAGGTAGATGGAAATGTTCCCAATGTTTTTTTATATAAATGGGTTCAATCCACATTGTCAAAAAGAGTGAAACAAATTGCTCTAGACAATATTTTAACTCATTGTTTATTGGATGTTCTAACTTCTTTTTTTATCTGCGACTGCTTGACCTTTTTAAAGCTTGAATGGTTTTTGCTTACACAACCAACCCCATGCCCTCTTCTTGAAAAATTGATGGTCCAACACTACACAGGGATGAGCTATGTGAAATATTTTGCAATCAATTTTAAGTGTCTAGACTTTACTATATTCAAGTGTGAAATATCACTGATAGTGAACTACCAACTAGCGGTGGATTTCATAGTACATGATTGTCCCGAGATTTCAATGTGGAGCTCAATATTTGTAGGTCTTGTTGAAATATTGGACAATACTGAGGGGGGGTGAAATATTTGTGGGTCTTGTTGAAATATTGGTCTTCTTATAAAGTGGCCTAACACTAGTAAACAAAAAAACAATAAAAAAAACAACTTTTAAAACTAGGTGGAACTAATTGCACTACTCATATTCCCGATCCTGGACGAAGTCTTGAGTATGTTGTTCTAGATCAATGTCAATGTCATCAAAATATTCTTTACATGCACGTGCTTTCGTATATGCACGTGCATATATGGAAGTGCTTTCATATATACATGCGCATATACAGAAGCACACATATATGGAACTCATTCTTTATATGCGCACCCATATACAAAATGCGTTCTGTATATGCACGCTTTCATATATGCGCACGCATATACAGAATCGTGTGCATATACGAAAGGGATTTTGTATATACATGTGCATATACGGAAGCGTGTGCATATACAGAAGAACTTCCATATATCTGCACACATATATAGAAGCGTGTGCATATACGAAAATGTGTGCATATACATAAGGGATTCGGTATATGCACGTATACGAAAGTGCACATATACGAAAGTGCTTTCGTATATCCACACACTTCCATGTGTGCGCATTTACAGAATCCCTTCTATATATGTGCGCAAATATACGGAATCGTTTGCATTAGAAGAACTTTTGTATATACACACACGAATACGGAAGCGTGCGCATATACAGAAGGGATTTCGTATCCTTCCGTATATGGGCACACATATATGGAAACGCGCATATACGAAAGCGTGTGCATATACAGAAGGGATTCTGTATATGCGTATGGAAGGGCTTCCATATATGCGCGTGCATATACGAAATGCAAAATGCACATATACAGAAGCAAAAAAGTGCATATACGGAAGGGATTCCGTATATGCGCATATACAGAAGGCAAAATGTGCATATACAGAAGCTATCTTCTGTATATGCGCATTTCTTCCTTCCGTATATGCGCATATACAGAGGCAAAAATGCGCATATACGGAAGCCAAAATGTGCATATATGGAATGGATTATTTATATATGCGCATTTTTCCTGCCGTAAATGTGCATATATAGAAGGAAAAATGTGCATATACGGAAGCTATCTTCCGTATATGCGCATATACGGAAGGAAAAAATGCACATATATGGAAGATAACTTCCGTGTCATAACCCCAAATTTTGCGAAAAAATTAAAATTTTTAAATTACATATTATAACATAATGCAGATAACTTAACCATTTAATTAGTTATATGTTAATAGCTTATTATTTGAATTCATCTATTAGATGGCGGACAAAAAAAACAAAATAGTTCTTTTTAGTTTACTGACTTGTTTCTTTTTGCAACCATAAGGTGGGTCTGTTATGGAAAACTGGACTTACTTAGCTTACGAGCTAACGCAGAAGTTTCCCTCTATTACAGATATGCAGGTAAAAATGTTCAGGTGCTGCTAACGACTCTTTAAAGTATTTAATAAAGATTTTCTGCATACCATTTTAATTCAGTAGAGGAGCATATATGCTAGACAGCTTTCTCAAGTGTAAAGAGGTAAAGCATTATCTGATTTCTTTTAAAGTTTTACTGATAATGAAATAAACTCTATTAGTACGGATAACAGTTATTTTTCTTTGTAATAGTAGAAAAAGATATTCTCATGGAGTTTTTAAGCTATTTTGTTGACCTAGTAATTGTAATTATCAATTGTGATAATTATTTCTTTATTAGCACAGTAAAATGGCAGAGTAACAACGTCAAGAAAACAATTGTTAAAAGTTCCAATTATTGCATCACAACATGGTTGGAATTGCAACTGCAATTGTAGAACGATAAAGAAGTTTAAGTACCAGACGGTATTTTTCTTAATTCAAGAATTCAAAAATTTATTACTTGCTACAAGTCACTTGTAAAGTCTCCCTTTAGTCTTAAAAATTTGTAGAGCTGAGGAATACTATTTCTAATCCATGGTTAAAAGTTCAAGAGTAAACTTATAGATCACTTCCATTTTCTTTGATACTTAAATATCACTCTAAGATCTTTAGGACCATAATATCAACAAATAAGGTTAACTTACTCAACCTACCTATTTATAAAGACATATAATATCTTATATCATCTTGAGCTTAAAAAGAAATTTACAAAAGGCTAACTGTCACAAACAAAGGTCATATGACTAATAATAGGATTATTATTTTACCTACAAGGACCTTTCTAAGGTCAAGGATAAAACCATCAACATGTTCAAAGGACCATTCCATAAGATTGTTACAATACTAAATTTCTTATAATAACATCCCTTTTTAACTCCAATCGTGAACTAGGTAAAGGATAGTAGGGAAAATAGTTTTATAAATCACTACACCATGGTAAACTAATAATTACCTTTGTATTTTTTTTTATGTCTCATTATCATACTATACAATCCTCATATATAGATGTATTAAACCAAATGATAAACAACTATTATCATGTTATTTAAACATTGCTCTAAAGTTCTACGGGGTTGATTGAATAATGCAGGTATTGACTATAGTATGACAAACCTTGAGAGCATCACGTGCTATGATTTGGGTTATGAACAAAATCATTGGTTATTCGATGTTGGGGAACTATAGAGTTTATCACCACTGCATGTCCATTATTAAAATAGTTACGTGGCCTTCTCCCAGCCATGCACTGCTGTTTAAAATTGGTTGACTCAAACCCTAGTCTTCATTTCTCCCCTGCCTTCGGGCCTTCGGGCGCTCTGCGAATCCTTCTGGTTCATTTCGCTGCTTGCACTGTCTGATAGTCAAACCCTAAGCTGGTTCAATCCTTCGTGGCTCATTTCCCGCAAGGTGAGGAAGATACTGTGTTGAAAGGCTTGTTATGATAAGTTTGGGTAGTGTCGCTTCCCTTAGGGTTTTCTCCATTGGTCTTTCTTGCTCGAGCTCTTAACTGTGCAGACCGTTGCCTTTTCTTAGTGTTGCAATTTGTCCTCCACCTTGACTGTTTACTCATCGTTCCAGCGAGCTTCTTTTCTTTGGTGATAATGAAAGACTTACCCTTCTTCCTGCTGATAGTAATTTTGTTGTTCTGCAGTGGCCATGTTTCTATTACATTATAAGGTAGGTTACAGGTCCTTTTCAAACAGTTTTCTTTTCACAGTGAAAGTTTTTCCATCATTATTTAACCAGGTTTTAATATCACGTTTTATTCTTGTTACAGGGTTGGACCTCTCTTCTTGGTGTGGGAGGCGCGAACTTCAACCACTGGCTCCTCCCGGTATGCCTGGTTCCCTCCATGGCGTTCTCCTCCTTACTGGTCCTTTAGAGCAGTCATGGCTTTGTCTTCGTGGGGTGTAACCCTCGCGGTTACTTTGGTTCAGTTAGCAATTCTGAACATTGTCAAGGAGTTTCGACTCTTCCTTTATTTTGGGATTTTGGCTGAAGCCAAAACTGTGGGTTTTAGGTCTTTGTTTATTTACTGTGTACGTATGTATTCAAATACTACTATTGTACAGGCTATAAGCTTGCTTTTGTGAAATAAAAAGGTAGCCATGAAATACGAAGGAGATAGAACTCCATCTATGATGAATCTCAGTACAAGAAAGTTATTTTTGACAGGGTTTACCCTGATATTGGAGCTATAAACTGTCCTTACAATTTTTCTTGAATTATGTTTTGTTGCTGTACAGTTTTGAAAATGATTTATTGTGTATACTCGTCTTCTTAAGTTTATCTGTGGTTGAAACATCAGATTCTTATATATTTAATAAATACCTAAATTTACTCTTTGTAATGGTTACAGGTTTTATATAATCTTTCTGTTATTTAATAACCGGTTAAACATTACTGTGGTTTCGTCAACTTATAATTCTATACAATAAATATTAATACAATAATTATTATTTATTATAATACTTAAATTACCCTACCTGGAATGCTTATTACTTTCATTGCTATTTCTGTTCAGTTTCTTTGTAGGTATAAATGGAAATAATAAAATAAATGTTCTCTGTGTATAAAAATAATCTGCTGATTAAGAATTCTCCATACTTACTGTTAATTATACTATGTTTTCTGCGAACAAGATAATTCCAGTTATAGATATAGTTAAGCTCCAAAGTCGGGTATACTGCCATTCTGGAAATTATATTTTTTTTTTTCTATTCAGATAATCATTTTATTCTTACTATTAAATATTATTAAGTATTATGTACTGGGTTAAAATTTTACTTTCTATTTGTAAATATTAATGTAGAAACGATACCCTTAATAATATAGGGTTTCTATGTATTTATTTTTTTTTACAAATAAACAAATGCCGTCAATACACTTATAGTTCAAACAATATAATTTAGTTCTGAACTGTTCTTAGAATAATAAGAACCCCATGTTATATTAACAGTAATAATATTCCTATCATAAGTATAATAAAGGTATATTATTACTCGTATAATATCTATATTATCTGTCTAAGATTACTAAAGCTTCTATGTTAATATTATTTGTTTATTTTTAACAAAAGGAAAGATAACACTTCATTATTTAGATTCTTGCGTAATTTAGGTTATGCTATCTTTGTTCTTTGTGAATAGATTGTTTATTAGTTATAAAGTTGGTTTATAAAACAAGAATTAGTTAACTGTAGCTAGGATCTATCTTATAAGCACAAATACTAACAATTGTTCGTATTCTAAATAAAAGGTTGACAAGTCTGGAACTTGTTCGAACTCAGTTCCACATAAAAGAAGATTTAGTAATTAAAAACTACATCCCTAACCATACATACAGACTAACACAACTAGGTTAAACTGTAGAAGTTAAGCAATAATCGAATACTTCTACTATTAGTGTTGTTCTCTTTAGCATATAGAAGTTAGATTCTTTCAAACTGGAAGAAAAACAATTATAAGGTTTACACAGCAGGTAAACTTAGTCTATCTTTCTTTAATACAACTATTACATTCTTCTATCTGTTACTTGCAAATAATATGATTACTAAGAATGAAATACAGTACGAGGGAACAGTTTTTATCTATATGCATAAACAACTGTTAGTAAAACAAATAATGTCTTCTGATGATAAGTGAAGAATCCAATCTACTATTTTACTATCTCATCATACTATCTTTTTATAATTTTTGCCCCTGCACTAGAGTACTATCTGGTAAAACCCTGATGTGGAAAAACACAGTGGGTCATTATTTTTCATCAACAGATTCTAATACTGATGAACTAATAACATCTAATTCACTAAACCAGTAAAACATTCATATCATAACATTCTACCATTTACAGTTTATTAAAACATAGACAGTCAAGTGTTAGAACCTGTTTAAGCCGTGGACAACAACAGCAATGGGAGGTCGTTCCTCCCTACCAACTCCTGGAGAGCGCTCAGACAGCAACTCCTCAGGACCCCCGAGCTTGTTCTGGTCACCCTGGCTGGAACTAGGTGCAACAAAATCAGATACTAGTCTTCAAACTCAGTATTACTCCAGAACTTAACAGTAAGTTCTCCCAGCTAACAAGCTGTAATAATCAAGTTACTACAGAATTCCTCTCAAAACAACTTTCTTACTGTTTTTCCCTCTTTCCTCAATGAATTTCCTGAATAACATTCACCTAAATGAATTCTCTCTGAAAAAATATCTAAGCAGCCTCAGCTCTCTTCATTGAGTACTTTTAAAAGATTGCCTAGGTCTTTTTGGGTTAATTGTCATTTAATGAGCCACCTGCTCTGATCCCACTTTCTTGGGGGATCATGACCCCAATTATAGGGAAGTTGCCACCTGCAACTTAGGAAGTGTTTGAGGATGTTGCCACTTGTCTTTTGCCCTCCACTTAGTTTCATCCACCAGTTTGACCAGTAACCTCTTTTTAACAGCTCTCCCATGTTGTTGTCTCCACAATTTATTTATTAATAATAAAATATTCTGAATTTACATTCCATTTCTGTTGACTCTGCTGAGTCATCAATTCCTACTTAGCATTAATTTTATCATAATGTCTCAGAAATATAATAAAACAATTAACATTATTTTACAAAATTGGGGTCTGTGACATTCCGCATATGCGCATTTTGCCTTCTGTAAATGCGCATTTACAGAAGGCAATGCGCATTTTGTCTTCCGTATATGCACATACACGGAAGGAAGAAATGCACATATATGGAAGCTCGTTTTTATGTATATGCCTATTAACACCCAAAAATGGTTAACTACCTCATCTACCCCATTACATGGCTCATTTGTCCACTTTCCTACCATATCTCCATCAAAACCCATAAAACCATTTAAAAGGTCACCAAAAAGCTTAAAATGCCTCCAAAAGGCTATAAAAACCTTTTTTCCTCCAAAAATATCCAAAAAGGAATAAAAAATGTAAAATAATGAGGAAAAAGAGGAAAACCCTAAACAGCTAAAACCCTAAAAAGCTGACCTAAACCACATGGTTTTATAAATAAGTGATGGAGACCCATTATTCCATATCCACAATCAAAGTACCCTGCCTCTGCGGAAATTGTTCCTGAAACCCTAGCTTACCATCAAGCTACTTTCACCATTGAGAACTCTTTTTGGCCCATTTCCACCATCGGAGAAGGAGAAGAAGCAGCTTGGAGCTCGAAGCCACCGACATCGGACCAGCGCAACGGACTCCATCAACCTCCTCATTGGAGGTAACATCAATAAAGATCATTATTTATTATTTACCGTTTTTGTTTCAAGTTATTTAATTTCCATCGTATTGCTTCATGAATGTCTAGATTAGCTTTTATTTCCGTTTAAACATTATTTAATTCATATATCATTGAACTGCTACTAAGGAATCCATATTCCTTAGTAGGTGCTCATTCGCACAAGCTAGGGCTAAAACCCTAGCAACAATGCCCATTTATGTATGTGCATATACGGAAAAGAGCTTCCATAAATGCGCATATACGGAAGATAGAAACGTGCATATACAGAAGCTATCTTCCGTATATGTGCATTTATGCTTTCCGTATATGTGCATATGCAGAAGGCATAAATGCACATATACGGAAGATAGCTTCCGTATATGCACATTTTTCCTTCCGTATATATGCACATTTATGGAAGGAAAAAATGAGCATATACGGAAGCTCTCTTCTGTATTTGCATATTTATGCCTTCCGTATATGTGCATATACAGAAGATAGCTTCTGTATATGCACATTTACGGAATCTTTCTTTTGTATATGCACATATACAAAAGATAGAAATGCACATATACAGAAGCTATCTTCCATATATTCCCATTTCTGCCTTCCGTAAATGCACATTTACGGAAGGCAAAATGCGCATTGCCTTCTGTAAAGGCACATTTACGGATGAAAAAATGCGCATATACGGAAGCTCTCTTCCGTATATGCACATTTCTGCTTTCCGTAATGTGCATTTTTCTCTTCCGTATATGCGCATTTATGCCTTCCGTATATACATAAGCTATCTTTCGTATATGCACATTTTTCCTTCCGTAAATGCGCATTTACGGAAAACAGAAATGCGCATATATGCCCATTTATGCCTTCCGTATATGTGCATATACGGAAGAGAGCTTCCATAAATGCACATATATGGATGGCAGAAATGCGCATATACGGAAACTATCTTCCATATATGCGCATTTCTACCTTTCGTTTATGCGCATATACATAAGACAGGAATGCGCATATACGGAAGAGAGCTTCCGTATATGCGCATTTATGCCTTCCGTAAATGTGCGTATACAGAAGGCAGAAATGCGCATATATGGAAGGTAACTTCTGTATATGTGCATTTATGCTTTCCATATATGCGCATTTACAGAAGCTTTGTTCCGTATATGCACATATACAGAAGATAGAAATGGGCATATATAGAAAAGCGAGCTTTTGTATATGTGCATTTCTACCTTTCGTATATGTTCATATACGGAAGACAAAATGTGCATTGCCTTCCGTAAATGCGCATTTACGAAAGGCAAAATGCGCATATACGGAAAAGAACTTATGTATATGCGCATTTTGTCTTTCGTAAATGCACATAAACAAAAGCTCTCTTCCGTATATGCACATTTATGTCTTTCGTATATGCGCATTTTTTCTTTCTGTATATGGGCATATACGAAAGACATAAATGTGCATATACGGAAGAGAGCTTCTGTTTATGTGCATTTTGGCATATACGAAAGACAGAAATGCACCGTTATACGGAAGAGAGCTTTTGTATATGCGCATTTCAACCTTCTGTAAATGCGCATATACAGATTTTGTGGCATGAATAAATATATGCGCATTTCTACATCTGTCTTGACCGTATGACTCATTGCATGTGGGAGCTGCTAGAATTAAAATTGTTTGCTCAAAATATGGCAAGGAATTTTGATCTTTTATCCTCTAACCATTTTGTTGCTCTGACACATGCGCTCAAGGTTTAATAATTCACTGTCCTAATTTGGTACAAAACATGCTTAAATTCTAACTTTGGAAAAACCTCATCTTCCACATTTTAGTTTTTATGAATTTCATAAATGAAATTCCAAAACCATCCACCGTTTGAGAAATCCATGCCTTGTTTTGTTTCCTTATTTTTTCATCTTGAATTTAATTGTTTATGGATTTCATAAAATGAAATTCAAAAACAATTTACCAAAAATAATGAAAATTCATAAACAAATTTTCATTTCTCTATAGAATCCACCCACATACCATGTTTTGTTTTTTCTTGATCTAGAACTTTGAATTTAATGGTTTATGAATTTCATAAAATGAAATTGAAAAAACAAAGTATCAAAATAATTTAAAATTGGTAAACAATTACTTTTTCTTTTGAAAACTATCCACCTGTTTTGGATTTTAAACAAATACATTCGAGAGGGAAGTTTATAACAAACAAGTGGAGTGGAGAAAGGGACATGAACATGTCTCAACCAGACCGACGAGCACCTGGAGGCATTAGAGGAAATTTCAACTCAAAATGGGCCTTCTAAGAAAAATTAATAAAATAATAGTTAAAATAATAAAATAATATTTATTAATTTTGGAGGAAGAAAAGAAAAAAACTACTTTTTTGTTTGTATTTTCGACATATCTCCCTGTGTTTTTACTCAAATTTCGAATGGGAGAGCTTGTTGGATGCGGAATTGAATTCCACATCCAATGAGTACCCACTCGGAATACTTTTGACAGACCCCGCTACCCCAAAAACAAGAAATACCTGAAAACACGCGATGATGATATTTTCAGGTATTTCTTGTTTTTGGGGTAGAGAGGTCCATCAAAAGTATTCCGAGTGGGTACTCATTGGATGTGGAATTCAATTCCGCATCCAACGAGCTATCCCATTCGAAATTTGAGTAAAAACAGAGGGAGATATGTCGAAAATACGAACAAAAAAAGTAGTTTTTTTATGATACCTATCCCCAGATTTCTATTAAAAAAATTTTTAAGACCTATATGGTATTTCAAATTTAAATCAATTTCATTGGATAACACATGATGACATGGAATTTGAATTAGAGTTAAAAGGCCCATTTTGAGTTGAAATTTCCTCTAATGCAAATTTCAATTGGCGGCATTACACCATTTTTATCAATGATGATGAAACGGTCGATGGCAGAAACATGGATCATCGTGGCATGGGTGGGGAGACATCTGCAGCAACATAAATATCCACTACACTGGTGCAGGAGCATCTGGACAACACCCGACTAACGATGTCGATGAAACGTGTCTGTGAGGCCTCCAACAGTGCCACAGCAGCACAATCACTTGAAGAGCTACAACCTTCAAGCCAGCTGATGCGGGAGGATGAATATGGACCATGCCCCATCGCGGAGGAGGTGTTGGAAGAAACAGACGGAGATGCCACATCCTAAACTCTCCACCGCCACACCTGGTTCTATCTATGACTCTCAGTTTTTCTGGATATCTATGTTTTACAAATGTTTCATTTTCATGTCAGTTGACAACCTCTCTTTTATTCTATGTAATATGTCGGTCGAAGTACATAGCTCTGGGAATGACAATCTATCTTTTTTGAAAAAACCCAACAGGAACTATAACTTTTTTGACAAACTCGACGGGTGGCCAAACAGTCTTAAGCCCCCATAGCAGAACTATGGTACTCTGTACTCTGTTTTATTTTCCTCTGTTAATATGAATTTTATTGTTGCTTACAAAAAAACAAATACATGAACAACGAGAAGCTCTTCGAGTGTGGAAACACAATGAACTCAAAAGGAATGATTCAATAGGTCCAAACTAAGATTTTCTTCCAAGCTTGGATCTTAAATGGTGTTGTTGTTGGCAATGATCATCTTGTATATATGAATAACTTATACTATCTTACCATACTCATCAAAGTTACTTTGCAATCTTTGATTGTACATACAATGTTTACTTGGATTCCCATAAATAATAATTTAAATCCATCCACACTCAAGAAGAATGATAAACACAACCTTGATTCGTGTGCCTTTTACATTGTAAGTATAGGTTCAATATACCTAAGTTAAGACAGTTATTCATTTTTCTTGTTGTATAGCTTAAATTTTTTTCTTAGTTATTAAAGATATAATGTACATGGCTATGAATTTATACTTGTTTTATAATATAACACTTTCATATAAAAGAGAGTGGACATACTGACCTAAAACCTTTTGTTTGGTGTTTCTATTACAGTTTTTTGGTGTAACTTTCTATTACAGTTATTTTTGCATCTTTTAAGGCAATTGCTAATCTTAAAATGTTTGGGATTCTTCTTGAGTTCTCTACTTTCTGGCATGTGACCAATAAATATGCCAAATTGGAAATGAATAAGGGTTATGAATGTTCAATAAATTGTTTGTTGGTTTTGCTAGTGTCCCTCTAAAAAATTTAGATGTATTTTGCTATTTGTGCTATTAGCACTACATACTTGATATACAATAAACTAAATATTAGTAAAATTGAAATTGTATTAACATTGAAATTCTCTGAGAAATTGACAAATATACAAATCAGGGAATACAATTAGGTTTCATGTGATTTTGAGAAACAATTCTTGAATACTTGCTTGTTTTCTCTATGTTTTGATAATTTTTGGATCTAGCAAATTCTTCCCATCGCTTAGAAGTGGCTTCTTGAGCAAATTACCAATTGGATCCAAGCCTACCGCGTGAAATGAATGACCACACAAGACACATAATTATCCATGTCTTTATAATTTCATAAATCCTAAATTAATCATAGGGAAAATATGTGTATTTCCAATAATTAAATTGTATTTTTTTTTAAATTAGTATTTTCATTTTTTTTATTCCAATGGGTGAATCTTCTTGTCTTCATTCCCATTGGAATATAACACTGTAATGGATGAATCTTTTGGTTGTTTGGATTTTGAAGTCATAGTTAGTAAATTGTAATTTTTTATTTATTTAAAGATTATTATGTTGTTTATTATAATAGATTTAGGAAAAGATAACATTTCTATTTTATAATTTCATTAATACTAAACTTTATCAACTTTTTTTCACTCTTATTAATGATTATTTTACACTTGGACTTTATAATTATATTCCTTCCTATATTAATAATGATCAATTTGTTTACAAGTATTCAATATCATGCTCATTTTGTATTATATGTCTTTTTAAAATCAATTATATCGTCATTTTATTCTCTCCACACATTCTGCAGCCATACCAATAATCATTTTGCAATTAGACTATATTTCTTTCTAGCAACCATTCCACTAGTCGTTGTAATCATTTTACAATGGCACTATATACCAATATTTTTTCCTAGCACTATATACCAATATTTTTTTGTAGTATTTCTATAATTGGATTTTACAACGATATTTGTTTGCATGTAGTCAATATTATGCTCATTTTATATTAACTAGCGTAGATCTAAATCCTAGGCTCTATCAAGCGCCGAGAGGGATCAAATCTCTTTGTAGGTATCCATTGATTTGATTCAAACCAAAAGACAAGTATTTTTATTTAAGGTCCACATATAATATTTTATTATTAATATTTAATATTATTTATGGCCCACATATAATATTTTTTATTATTTTTTATTTTGTTATGAACTAACATTACAATATTTCCTCATACATGGTTTTAAAGCCATGCACATGGTTTGTTTAAAACCATGTGCAAGGCCAACTTTTTATTATTATTTTGGTAAGTAAAAACGTTACAACATCTCCCCCATATTGTGTTTTTTTCCTCACCCATATTTTTTTAGGCATAATTAAATTTTTACTTTTTTATTGTTTTGTTTGTTAGGAAGATTACAACATCTCCCCCATATTAGGTTTTTTTTGGCCGACATTTATTACGTATGTGCATGGTTTTAAAACAATGTGCATAAAAACCATGTGCAAACCATGTGCACATGGTTTTAAAACCATGCACATGGTTTATGGTTTTAAAACCACATGGTTTATGGTTTTAAAACCATGTGCAAGGCCAACATTTTTTATTATTTTGTTAAGTAAAAACATTACAACATCTCCCCCATATTGTGTTTTTTTTATAGCCGACATAACATTATGTAACATTACGTAACGTTACAAGATCTACCCCATACTGGGCTGTAGAGAGCCTCTCGGTGCAATGATACAATAACATGTACCATAACATAACATACTAGTTCAATATGTACCATTTAACACTAAGTCATGCATGCATGTGTAATATATACCATATCATACCCTACAATACCCTATGATACTAGAGTTCATTGAATACCATACTAACATAGATCATGTACCCTACAAACCCTAAATTGGTTGAAGTAAACCCTAGTTGGTGCATGCAAATTTGTGTTCATGAAAGCCTAGTTGGTGCATGCAAATTTGTGTTCATGAAAGCCTAGTTGGTGCATGCAAGTATTGGTGATGTCATGTGTGTTTCTAGTTCGCTCTCCTAACTTGCATGATCGCTCACTAAACCCTAGTTCCATCTCATACCTTGGTAACCCCAGTTCGAGCATACAAATTGTTGTTCATGAAAGCCTAGTTGGTGTATGCAAGTATTTGTGATCATGTGTCTCTAGAACTCCCTCTCTTAACTTGAAAATTTCTCACCAAACCCTAGTTCCATCTCATACCTTGGTAACCCTAGTTCCACCGTGTGCCTTTAATTCCATCTCATCAAAATACCCCAATAGATAACAGCAGACAAAATAGTACATGATCTTTACAAATGTGCCAATTTCAAAAATTGTCCAAAAATTTCTCCCATGTTGGTCCTATATGGGAGAAAAATCCCAATTTCAAAAATTGTCCAAAAATAATAATAATATTATTATAGAAAATATCCAAAAACACACATAGTCTTATACATCCAAAAAACTGTACATGAACCAAAAGATTATCTAACTCAACCAAAATAGTGAAATATATACATTGATATTACATGTCACCTTTATTTGAATCACAAGGAAGAAACCAAATAGGGCCCTTCAATTATCTCTTTGAACTCCATATCTTCCAGAATTTGACTTGCTTAAGGAAGAGAATCAACAATAATGTTTAGTTCCCAAAAACATGCTGAAAATAAATGTACTAAAGAGTAGTAGTATTTGACAATTAGGTCTTGTTTAACATCCAATTTATAGTGAGATCCTAGTCTACAAAAACCTAGAGAGTTTTTACACCACCATTGAAAGAACATTTTGTCAAGAGCATTGAGGCCATTAATTATCCAAAGTTGTGTGTTCCAATGCCAGTTCCAACTTTATACTTACTGACATGCATATATCATTTAGAAAAATAAGATGCCCTGTGATACTAAAATTCTGATCACTTTGATATGCACCATCAAGGAAACCCATGACTTTGATATGTAAGCTACCATGGGAAAAGAATTAGATGTACATGTGTTTAGTGTACTTTTTTAGACATGTGTGTTTAGTGTTTAGTTGGTGCATGCAAGTATCAAGGTGATCATATGTTTGTAGTTCACTCTCCTAACTTACATGATTTCTCACCAAACCCTAGTTGGACATCTCATACCTTGTCTTGACCCTAGTTGGAGCATGCCACAATAATTTTTAGTTCCCAATAATGTTGGTGCATGCAAGTATTGGTGATCTCGTGTGTTTGTAGTTGACTCTCCTAACTTGCATGATTGCTCACCAAACCCTAGTTGGAAATCTCATACCTTGTCTTGACCCTAGTTGGAGCATGCCACAATAATGTTTAGTTCCCAATAAAGTTGGTGCATGCAAGTATTGGTGATCTCATGTGTTTGTAGTTGACTCCCCTAACTTGCATGATTGCTCACCAAACCCTAGTTGGACAGCTCATACCTTGTCTTGACCCTAGTTGGAGCACGCACAACTTGGTGACTCATGAAACCCTAGTTGGTGCATGCAAGTATTGGTGATCTCATGTGTTTTTAGTTGACTCTCCTAACTTGCATGATTGCTCACCAAACCCTAGTTGGACATCTATGTCCTTGTCTTGACCCTAGTTGGAGCATGCAAGTATTGGTGATCATGTGTTTGTAGTTCACTCTCCTAACTTGCATGATTATGCACCAAACCCTAGTTGGACATCTCATACCTATTCTTGACCCTAATTGGAGCATGCACAACTTGGTGACTCATGAAATCCTAGTTGGTGCATGCAAGTATTGGTGATCATGTATTTCTAGTTCACTCTTTTAACTTGCATGATTGCACACCAAACCCTAGTTGGACATCTCATATCTTGTCTTGACCCTAATTGGAGCATGCACAACTTGGTGACTCATGAAACCGTAGTTGGTGCATGCAAGTATTGGTAATCTCATGTGTTTGTAGTTGACTCTCCTAACTTGCATGATTGCTCACCAAACCCTAGTTGTACATCTCATACCTTGTCTTGACCCTAGTTGGAGCATGCCACAATAATGTTTAGTTCCCAATAACATGCTGAAAATAAATGTACTAAAGAGTAGCAGTATTTTTTCCAATTAGGTCTTGTTTAACATCCAATTTATAGTGAGATCCTAGTCAACAAAAACCTAGAGAGTTTTTACACCACCATTGAAAGCACATTTTATCAAGAGCATTGAGGCCATTAATTATCCAAAGTTGTGTGTTCCAATGCCAGCTCCAAATTTATACTTACTGACACATGCATATATCATTTAGAAAAATAAGATGCCCTGTGATACTAAAATTCGGATCACTTTGATATGCACCATCAAGGAAACCCATGACTTTGATATGTAAGCTACCATGGGAAAAGAATTAGATGTACATGTGTTTAGTTTACTTTTTTAGACATGTGTGTTTAGTGTTTAGTTGGTGCATGCAAGTATCAAGGTGATCATTTGTTTGTAGTTCACTCTCCTAACTTGCATGATTGCTCACCAAACCCTAGTTGGAGCATGCCACAATAATGTTTAGTTCCCAATAATGTTGGTGCATGCAAGTATTGGTGATCTCATGTGTTTGTAGTTGACTCTCCTAACTTGCATGATTGCTCACCAAAGCCTAGTTGGACATCTATGACCTTATCTTGACCCTAGTTGGAGCATGCAAGTATTGGTGATCATGTGTTTGTAGTTCACTCTCCTAACTTGCATGATTATGCACCAAACCCTAGTTGGACATCTCAAACCTTGTCTTGACCCTAATTGGAGCATGCACAACTTGGTGACTCATGAAAGCCTAGATGGTGCATGCAAGTATTGGTGGTCATGTGTTTGTAGTTCACTCTCCTAACTTGCATGATTGCACACCAAACCCTAGTTGGACATCTCATAGCTTGTCTTGACCCTAATTGGAGCATGCACAACTTGGTGACTCATGAAACCCTAGTTGTTGCATGCAAGTATTGGTGACCTCATGTGTTTGTAGTTGACTCTCCCAACTTGCATGGTTGCTCACCAAACCCTAGTTGGACATCCCATACCTTGTCTTGACCCTAGTTGGAGCATGCCACAATAATGTTTAGTTCCCAATAACATGCTGAAAATAAATGTACTAAACAGTAGTAGTATTTGGTCCAATTAGGTCTTGTTTAACATCCAATTTATAGTGAGATCCTAGTCAACAAAAACCTAAGTTTTTAC